>FR989933.1:5574382-6174382 GCA_905404155.3 Plebejus argus
ATCATAGTAATTATTATTTTTAACAAAAAATTAAAACCGACTTCCAGGGTAAAAACAATAATAATTTATAATGAACAAAAAAGTGTTAAATAATTCTTACTCTTTAAAGTGCCTTATGCATAATTCTCCTAAACCTCAACTATTTCTGTACATAATCTACATTATTTTGAAGACGGTACCAGCTATAAGAATGCTGAGTTGTATGACAAAATATTTTTAATATTTAAGACTGGTACCGACTTCAAAATAATGTAGATTATGTACAGAAATAGTTGAGGTTTAGGAGAATTATGCATAAGGCACTTTAAAGAGTAAGAATTATTTAACACTTTTTTGTTCATTATAAATTATTATTGTTTTTACCCTGGAAGTCGGTTTTAATTTTTTGTTAAAAATAATAATTTCACTCTTTTAAGTGATTTATAAGCTGGTTTTCTGCACAGACTAATATGTGTTATGCTTAGTTACTTTGGATCCAGGATACACTTTCATGATATTATGAGAACTCATTGTCTGATATCACTACTTCAGAATTGCTTACTTAACTCCAAGCATATACCACTGTATACCTAATGTATATGCTTGGCGTTAATCAGGCAATAATAAAATTAATGTTTATACGCCTGTCTTTAAAGGCTCTAAAGTTCTGTTCAGTGACTTTCTATCATTACACTCATGAAAACAACTCAACATTACTAGATGACGCCCGCAACTTCGTTGCGCCAAAATTCGTTTATCGCGCGGAAACTTAAATTTTTTCCGGGATAAAAATATCCTATCCTATGTCCTTTCAGGGACTCAAAGTATCTCCATGCCAAATTTCAGCAAAATCGGTTCAGCTGTTCGAGCGTGAAGAGGTAACAAACGGACAGACTGATAGACAGACAGACAGACACACTTTCGCATTTATAATATTTGTATGGATGCTCAAATATAACTAAAATCGTCCTTATAAATTTTAAGAATAACTTTCCTCATAGATCTTATGATCAAGTTGCTAACTCGGTAACCTAAACACCAAGGTCGAGTCATTTGCATTGAAATAACATTATAATTTTTTAAATCGTTCGACAAATTCGGGCTTTGTTCTTAAAGACGATTAAAAGTAACAATAATAGGGTTATTATTAGATAACTCATGGTGTGGTGACTGGTAGTAGTGATGATGATGATGAATGTAACTTGCAAAGTAGCATATGCTTTCAGTTCTTAAACCAACTCCGAAACCCCCAAACTTGTATATATAAGGAATCCGGAGTTCTCTTAGCACCTTCGGAACCATGGTATAACTAATTTTAAAATCTTGCTTTTTGGTAGCACATACTTAGGATATTTCTCATAAAATCGAAATCATTATATTATATTTCCATATAAATTTGGAGGAGTTCCCTCGATTACTCACGGATGTATGGTGGAATGGTGGTGATGATGATGATGATAAATTTAATTTGCATAGTAGTATATGCTTTCAGTTCTTAAGACAACGCCGAAACCCCCAAACATGTATCTATTAGGAGTAAGGAGTTCTGTTCACCACCTTCGAACCATGGTATATCCTGGTGCAAAATCTTACTTTTTGGTAACATATGCCTGAAATACTTCATATGAAACCAAAAAAAACATATGTTTCCTTTTGAATTTTGAGGAGTTCCCTCGATTACTCATGGATCCCATCATCAGGTCACAACTTTTCTGAACATTCCTTTTTGGTAGCATATGCTTAGGATACTTCTTATAAAATCGAAATCATTATAAGTTTCCATATAAATTTGGAGGAGTTCCCTCGATTACTCACGGATGTATGGTGGAATGGTGGTGATGATGATGATGATTAATTAAATTTGCATAGTAGTATATGCTTTCAGTTCTTAAGACAACGCCGAAACCCCCAAACATGTATCTATAAGGAGTAAGGAGTTCTGTTCACCACCTTCGAACCATGGTAAATCCTGGTGCAAAATCTTACTTTTTGGTAACATATGCCTGGAATACTTCATATGAAACCAAAAAAAACATATGTTTCCATTTGAATTTTGAGGAGTTCCCTCGATTACTCATGGATCCCATCATCAGATCACCACTTTTGACAAAATGGGACCAAATTGGAGTGGAACCTAATATAACAAAAGAAAAATTTTGAAAATCGGTTCATAAACGGCGGAGTAATTGTTGAACATACATAAAAAAAAAAAAAAAAAAAAAAAAAAAAAAAATATCCACAGACGAACGTATAACCTCCTCGTTTTTGGAAGTCGGTTAAAAATTAGTTAAACATTGTATTTTCTTTAGAGTTGTGATTAAGTTTCTAATTAGTATTATTTATTTTATAACTTTCTTAGCAATTAGTTTTCTATTGCGATAATATTTAATGTTATGGTCGTTTTTGAAATAAAATTATTATTTGGTTGGAAAGAGGGTATTTGTAATAAATTATTGTTGGTCAGTTCATATTATACATAAAACTTGAGAGGTGTCAAGGGACACCCGGATGGAACGAAGTTCCGGTTTATTATTTCTTATGTACAAAAAACCTGTAGCGATACACAAAAAAAATCGTCGCTACGCCTACACCACACTGTTCGATGCGAGAGAGAGAGAGACAGAGAGAGAAACACGCGACACTTTTGTGTCGTTACAACTATTCGTCTTAATTTTTTCTGTCTAGCCCCCTTTCGCAACGCGCGATAAGGAACTTCGTTCCAATATAATATGTCAATATATATAATATTATGTCGATTCTCTAGTAGTGGTATATGGTTAATCTTAAGTATGATTGCGGCAAATCAATTTCACAAAAATTTAAATATGTTATTATGTTATGGTGTGTAAGCCATGTTATTTGCAAAACTTATTCTCACTTTCTTTTAAAAGTATAGAAAAGAGTGAAGTTGAGTTAAAAATAGGTTTTGCAAAGGCATAATGAGTTGTTGCATAGAAAAATTGTAAAGTATTTCTGTTATATGTATTTCATATTAATTGCTGTACGGAAACGGCTTTCTACCTTGGTAAACATGCTAAAATATGAAGTTTAGAAAAAGGCCTAAATCTACATGTGCCTCTTTCAATTCTCGCAACAAAATGTTGCTATTTCGATCTATAGGCCTTTTTCAGAATTTCAGTGACTAACTAATAACGTTTTTATATTGATTTGTCACAATGGTACGTCGTTTTAAATGTATGTGCCTTATATACTGTAAATCGAAATAAATTGATGTTTAACTTACATTTTAAGCAATAAGTACTTTTAAACTATTAATATTTCATTATGCATTTAATAATGGCTAGGTTTTGAAACATTTACAAAATATACTTTGTCACCTGAATCTTTTTTTTGCTAAAATATATTTGTTGAGTAAGTACATCATAACATTTAATTTAAAATTTCACAAATCAAACCAAAGATTTTATATATTGACACTGCATAACGTAAAATGTTGTCACTGCTATTAAGTGTTAACATTATAAATGATTAAGGTATTCACTTAATTGTTGTCTGGTAGCCTAAATAAAAATGTTTAGATGTGACAATTTTGTTTCAATTTTCAAACGGCTTGCAAACTATACCTTGTCAACTTTAATGTTCAAAATATCCAGTAAATCTCTCTCTCTCTCTCTATCTCTCTCCCTCTCTCTCATGGCTTTTAGTTTTAAAAGTGATAAAAGCCTGACGCCACAAGTAGCGACTAGCGACATAACTTAAATATTTAATTTTCTAAGATATTTGAGATATTATGTGGACCTTATAATTTTTATCTATAGGTATGGATAGAAATTCAAAAAATATGAATTTCTATGAAAAACATAAAATAGGTGTGGATCTTAGGCTTAATACATACAAAGGTACGAAAACTAGGAACTTAGTTAATCTTATCCACAAAATTTATTACTTGATTAGATTCGTACGTACACTAAAATGACGTCTCGATAAAATATTAATCTATAAATTATATGTTATTTGATGTAAAAGTAACTAGATAATTTACAACAACTAGTACTTACAGGAGTCTGTTTAAACTGCGTTATTTTTAACGTTGATTGGTTTCCAGTAGGATACATGCAGTTTCATTAAGCGAAGAAACATGCAGCTTATTAGTTATATGATGATGAATATATGTTCAAACTGTGTATTCAGACGATACCTATTATAGTTACACAATGTTTTGCCCTTGTGCAACAAGTTGTTGAAATGGCTTGTCTAACTAAAACTTTTGTATGCTCAATGCGGATTTTTTTACAAGTAGAAAAGATACCCAACAGCAAATCTTAATACCTACTGTACGTCTGTATGAAAAACAATTATGATTAATCTATATATTTTATATCGACCCACTGCTATAATTTGAAGTATTGCAGAAGATAAATTAGTATAATCGACAATGATATGGCGCGTGCTGTGTTTGCTGGCTCTAGGCGCCGTGTACGCCCAGAAGGAGTTGTTTAAGTTGAACATCATACACTACAATGATTTCCATGCCCAGTAAGTACTATTTTTATTTTGAAGGACCTGGAAAGGGATAGTTGATGCCTGTTAGTAAGCTATTACTCCTCAAAAGCAAATAAAAAACACTTAATATATATTATTATAATATTATCTGGTATTCCACACTAGCGTCGCGTCGCTGGTCAGTGGTCTTAGAAATATTTACTCTCCTTGAACCTCACTCGGCGTCGAGCGCAAGAGTCACGCCGGTTTTCTATGAGGTTGTATTATTGATATTTTCCAATTATTATGTCGCTGATCGGGCGCAAACGTAGTCGGCAAACGTTGTGAATCCAGCATCTGAACTCCATTCGTTCAGTAGTTTTGTTTTAAATAATTATTGTAACAGACATACACATGCCTTCCACACACTCACAAAGTTCTAAACTTCTGCCTTTGTTATTATTTAACGGTTTTAACCCATCATTCATCAATTCGCAAGCGGCTGTCGCATAACAATTATTGAAAATCTTTTGTGTCTGCGATTCCCACGATCGAGGTATTAAAGAACGACGAGGCAAGTCCCTAACATAAAAATTTTGACTTTTGGATGTATTTATTTATTTCATGCGTCTTAGCGCATGTTGTACATAATGTGACGTCAGTATCTTCTATTTTTAAATTTCAACTCAGCTTCGACGAGGTGTCACCGAGCGGCGGCGCGTGCAACCCGGGTGACGACAACTGCATCGGCGGTTTCTCGCGGCTGTACACGGCGGTGTCGCAGGCGCTGGAGGCGGAGCCCGACTCGCTCGTGCTCAACGGCGGGGACACCTTCCAGGGGACTATCTGGTACAACTTCCTAAGGTGGAACGTCAGCCAGCACTTCATGAATATGCTGCCGCATGACGCCCATGTAAGCTATCTCTCTTGGTTTTTTTTTATGAAATAAGGGGGCAAACGAGCAAACGGGTCACCTGATTGAAAGCAACTTCCGTCGCCCATGGACACTCGCAGCATCAGTAGAGCTGCAGGTGCGTTGCCGGCCTTTTAAGAGGGAATAGGGTAATAGGGGAGGGTAGGGATGCGAAGGGAATAGGGTAGGGATTGGGCCTCCGGTAAACTCACTCACTCGGCGAAACACAGCGCAAGCGCCGTTTCACGCCGATTTTCTGTGACGACGTGGTATTTCTCCGGTCGAGCCGGCCCATTCGTGCCGAAGCATGGCTCTCCCACGTCAATCGAGCAATCACGTCGAGCAAAACCCGCGACTTGGGCTTTCGTCCACACATTCAGCATTACTCTATCGAGTAAGCTCGCCGTTCAGTATTCACCGAACCGTTCGAGCCAAAAGATGTCTATTCAACTACGGAGTACGGAGAAGGTCGACTCGCGCGACGCGCCACTCGAAGTCACGCGTCCACACGCTTGAGTAAAGCTCGACGGCTCGCGTTGAGTTAGTTCGAAGGAAACATCGAGCCGGCTCGATGTTTTGCGGTCCACAGGGTGGTTTTTGCTCAATTTGGAGCAAAACTATCGAGTAAAACCGTATATATTGTGAGTAGGTACTAAGCATAACAGCGATATAAGAGCTGTAGGATTTCTGAGGTTCTTTACGCCTTTGGGTTACCTAAGGGCTATAACTGGTTCCGAACCAGTAGCCCTATAGATATAGATAGCTTTAGGATTAATGGTATTTGGACTTCCGTATTTCTTTCTCCTAAGTACTTATATGAATTTATACTTCACTCACCTAATTTAAATACGTAAATTGAATACAGTAACCTATTAATCCTAAGAATATTACGCTATTGTACGTTTGGTGGCATAAACATTATTTCTCATCATCGACGTATTTTTATATCTATATATTTTTCTATCTCTTCTAGTCATGTCCATTTAGCATTTTTGAGTTAACCTCTAGGAACTCGAAATAATGGTAGTTATTTGTTTTTGATATGTTTTGGTGATAAGGGGATAAACACATCTTATCGCGATATAAGTGAGATTATAAGTAATTAATACGAGGATACAATTGATGTATTCGATAAGATTATATTAAGAATTATGATATTCCTCTCTTGGACAAAGTGGTCGGCATAGATAATACAATATATTATGTATATAGAGAGTGATCGGGCTTATTTTTCACGTCAATATGAGGAATGCCTCAAAGTCCAAAGAACAAGGGAGTAGGGACACTTTTGTCTGAAACCCTGGAAGAGTTATTTTTAACTTCTATGTTATTAAAAAATTATTTAGGTTTTTAGTTATTTAAGTTTTTTAATTATTTGTTGTTTTAGTGATTTATTGTTATATTTTGTAGTTCCGTAATTATAAATTAAGTATGTTTAATAAGTTAATAATTTTAGTATTTTTTTGAAAAAAAAAACAATTTTAAATATTTTAATTATTACAACGTTACAATGTTGCGATGAGAAACGCCCAAACGTCATGAATTGGCCCATACTTCAAATTCAACTGAATAACAATAATTATTATAAAAAGGAACTCCTTAAGATGAAGTGGTAGGGTGCGCATCGCGTTTCTGAGGGGGTGAGGTATGAAGCGTGGCGGGAGCATGCGCGGGGCAACCATCTTCCGCCCCGCGCACGCCTGCTAGTAGGTGCGTAGCGTAGACAGTGCGTGCGGCAGCGGCGACCGGGCATGCGAGTTCAATATTTTAGCCTCTTATTATCTTCTTTTAGACAAATTTTTTCCTTAGTAGGCATAAATGAGAATAAGGGTCGCCGCACACTTGACCGGGTATAGTTATAATTGGTATTATATTGTTTTTGAAAATTTTTTTTCTTAGTTGGTATTGTATGAATAGAAATAAGAGTCACCGTACACTTGACCGGGTATCGGTATCGGTATTATCTTGTTTGAAACACTTTTTAACCTCAGTAGGTATGCCGTATGAATGAGTAAAAATGAGAATAAGGTTTACCGTACACTTGATGTACACACTTATCGGTTGATTGTACAAGAGAATACCGATACTTACCTCATTAGTTACCGATTCCAAATTGTCTCGAATGCTTCCGTACGCTCACAGATGCTCTTTAGTGCTGGGCCCAGACCCGTAGCTGTAGCCCATACCTATCCCTAATTCCCGACTCAAAGTCTATGCTAGTATGTATAGGCCGCGCATTGAACGTGAGTAAACTAATCCCTGGCTAACTTCAGGCAGATTCTTTTTACAAACAAACAAACATAAATAAATGAATGAATGATATTCAAAGTACAAGCCTACTTGACATACGTTATGAGATAATATGTCATATTTATTAGGTTATTATGTCAGAGTATACAATAGTCAATTTATTTATAAAAATATATTTATTAATTTTTAGGGTTCCGTAGCCAAAATGGCAAAAAGGAACCCTTATAGATTCGTCATGTCTGTCTGTCTGTCTGTCTGTCCGTCCGTCCGTATGTCACAGCCACTTTTCTCCAAAACTATTAGAGCTATACTATTGAAACTTGGTAAGTAGATGTAGTCTGTGAACCGCATTAAGATTTTGATGCAAAAATGGAAAAAATATTAAAAATTTTAGGGGTCCCCATAGGTACAACTGAAAATTTAAAGCAATAGATTTGGATTTAAATTTCTCCAAATGTGAACTTTTTTTTAACGGCCCAATCGCACAGCCGCATGACGTAATAATGTCTAAATTTAACAATTTGGCCCCTAGTATCAAAATTCTCAGTAAAGAATCCCTCCGCCTTCTAGGTGCCCCTATATTCAACGACGGTTTTGAGCCTTACGTTTCGGAACAAAAACAAAAATTCGTAGTATCTTCTGGCAAACTCGTCGCAATAAAATCCCATATGGCTTACCAAATAATTCGTTTTTGTTTGTTTGTGCCCCAATTCACATATGTCCTGAGGTGCTGCCCTCTATGGGAGTACCCCAACCTTCTTTCCCATTTAGACACTATTTTAAAAGACACAATAATGAATATTTTCAACTGCCAAATCTCTGACACCTCTTGGGCCCAAGCTACTCTCCCCATTCGTTTCGGTGGCTTGGGTCTTAGAAGCGTGTCCAGTGCGTCCCTTCCTGCCTTCCTTTCTTCAGCTCACAGCATTCATCCTCTTTTCATCAAAATCATCACCAATTCTTCTGGAAACGTAGGCATTGAGTCACTAGCTGAGGCGATCAACGCTTGGAAACGTGTTTGTCCTAGTGACGTTTCAGTTAACCCCAATATCCAAAAGAATTGGGATGAACCACTAATCAATTTGGCACAATCAGAAATTCTAAATTCCTCGTCCACCACAGATCGGGCGCGTCTTCTAGCGTCCGCCGAGCCGGAATCAGGCTACTGGCTAACCCATCATCCAATACCGGAACACTTTTTGATAACCACACATTCAATCTTTCACTCAGTTTGCGACTAGGAGCCAATATCACCGAACCCCACCGCTGCCCCTGCGGCGCCGCAGTAGACCGCCAGGGTCACCACGGTCTATCTTGTCGACGCAGCGCCGGCCGCCAGTCCCGCCATGCCTCCTTGAACGACGTTATCCGCAGGGCCCTTGTCTCCGACAACGTGCCGGCTACTCACCCGGCGTTCAATATTGTTATTGATACTGGACAATACCCTTATTCTCATTTCTACTCATTCATACCTACTAAGGAAACAATTGTGTCAAAAAAATATTATAAGTATCGATACCCAGTCACGTGTACGGTGACCCTTATTTCTACTCATTCATACCTACTGAGGAAAAAAAAATTTAAAACAAGATAATACCGATACCAGATCAAGTGTGCGGTGACGCTTATTCTTATTTCTACTAATTCATGCCTACAGAGGAAAAGAATAGTCAAAACAAGATACCCAATACCCATATCGGTACCCGGTCAAATATGCGGTGACCCTTATTCTAATGCCTACTGAGGAAAAAAATAACGTCAAAAAAAAGATAATACCGATACTCAGTCAAGTGTACGGTAACCCTTATTTCTTTTTTTCCCTTAACTCTTCTTTTTTTTTTTTAATTATTCTTTTCCGCAAAAGGGATATTTTTTTCCTCTGCAGTTTTTATTTTCCATTTTCACATCAAATTCTCGTAAAGAGCGGGCCGACGAGTAGTACGTGTCTGCTTGCGACGAGGCTCCATGGCCGACTGAATCGCCACCCCGCATCCCCGCCGCCCTCATACAGTGCGAGCGTTATAGGTTATTATTTTATTTTGAATGACTAACTATCATTTTAGTGAAAACCATAAATACTACCTTATGGGATTTGATGAAAGGTTTATGAAAACATAAATTTTTTACTAGAATTGTATCTAAATTCGCCGTAAAATCGAAAAATTGCAATAAAATGGCAATTTATGATGATTTTCACGATTTTTTTCTATCGAGGCAAATTACTTTAATCGTGTTTCGAAGAATATAACGTTATTAGGCATATCTTCACCCTTACGCCGGTATGAATAACATTGTATGAATTTTAGCGGTTGATATCTAAAAACAGGTTCAAAGATACCCTAGATCGCGATATTATACGCTTCTGGCCCTACCACTTCATCTTAAGCGCTGCTAATTTTTCATTAAACACACACACACAGTACAGACACTGAAGTAGGTATATCACTTAATTTTGGTACCTATAGCCCTTGGAATTAGCTCTATGATAAGAAGAGTCTTAAAATTTCAGGAACGATGTTATTATTTCAACTTCCGTATAAAAACAAGCTTTTTTACATAAAACGGCAAAAGTATATTTGTTGTGCGTGAGTACCGAACCTTATTAGCGCTAAGAGCCAGTACACACTCCACACGATGTGATGCGTCAGCGTTGCGTCGACGCAGCGCTGCCATTGCGTTCTATTTACATACAAATAACCAAGGTGCTGACACGGCGCGCTGCGTTGTCGCAACGCACACATGACGGACAGCAGCCCGGGGCCGGGGCTGCCGTCTCGGGAGACGAAGCAGGGTGTTGATGTTAAGACTGCTTCGTAATAACGCTGCGATGGCGCCGTGTCGCCGGCTATGCATCAAAATATTTGAGTTGCAACGACGCAACGCGCCGTGTGGACTGGATCTAATCCGACTCACACTTGACCAGCACACACTTTTCACATTCACAGGTGCTGGGTAACCACGAGTTTGACCACGGCGTGGAGGGTCTTGTGCCGTACCTCGAGCGTCTCCAAGCGCCCATGTTGGCCGCCAACGTCAATACCACGTTCGAGCCCGACCTCACACCATACCTCAAGAACCATGTGATAGTCGAGAGAAACGGCCGGAGGATCGGTATTATTGGGATACTGTTGCGAACGGTGTGTACTTAGAGCTTACTTTAGAGCTGAGACTCGTTGCTTCAGTGAGTAGCGTTGTCGCAGTAGGAGCAACACCGTTGCGCCAACGCACATCAGTACAAGGCCATAGCCCATACGGTGACAACGCAACGTGTCATTCATCATTGCGACGACGCAACGCTTCAGTGTGACATATTATCATGTGTCTAAACGCACCGCAAGTCGCAACGCAAGCAATGTGGGATCGCTTTAAGGCTTTCCACACTATCGATGATGCCAACCGCAACTTATACAGCTCCACTATCTCATATAATGTCAAATATGAAATACATTATTATGTTGCGACAGGAGACTCGCCCTATGCGTTTCAATGTTACACAAGCTACAAGCTTCTCCCACAGTAAACTATTTGCCTTGAACAATATTAAACTCTTTATTTTCTAACCTAAGTATCCTTTCGGCTTTCAGTTCTCAGCGCCGATCGGTCAAGTTATAATGGAGGACGAGCTGGAAGCGGTGAACCGCGAGGCCGCCATCTTGACCGAGCAGGGCGTCGACATCATCATAGTGCTGTCACACGTCGGCTACACCAGCGATATGTGAGTATAGTGGTTATTACTCCTCGACGACCTCTGTGGCTCAGTTGGTGGGCTATTGGTAGCTCAATCCGGGGGTCGCGGGTTCGAATCCCGCCGATGGAACAAAAAGTTTTCAAAGTTCCTGGGTCATGGATGTGTAATAATTAATATGTTTATCGTATAATAAAAATCTTATTAAATATATTATGTAAGAGTATAAAAAGTATTAAATAATATATTTCCGTTGTCTGTTGTTAAGAGTATAAAAAGTTTTAACATTAAATATATTTCAGTAGCAGACTACGGAAATATATTTAATACTTTTTATACTATTACATATTATATTATTTAAGATTTTGGCACGAGGCCAGACTGACGTGGTGTGAAGCGTCCATAGATATTATTGATTACTTGATAATACATGCCTACAAGGATGATTTAACAAGAGGTCAAATTGAAATTAACGCCATCTTGTAAAGTTTCAGTTGGGAAATAGACGTCTTACACTTACGCATTTTAATTAATTTTAAAAATTAACAAAAAATTGCGAAGCTTACTTCAAGTTATTTCAGTAAAACAAACAGCGTAATACCATGTAATACTAAATTATGCTTAGTCTACGATGCGATATTATACCGGTGTGCATTGACGGAGAGGCCTTTAAAAAGACTTTCCAACTACCTTCCAAACGAACACAGTTTTTATATATTAGGTACCTATGTTCTTTTGTTGTTTACATTAATACTTATGTCAATGCATTATGCACACAATATGTCTAATAACTATCTTCTGAACGAGCATAGCGTGTTCATTATAAAGATCTTTCTTTAATACTTGTGTTCTAATGTTTTCAGTAACCTAGCGTCTCGCATGCCGTCGACGGTGGACATAATAGTGGGCGCG
The DNA here is from genome assembly GCA_905404155.3 of Plebejus argus. NCBI lineage: Eukaryota > Metazoa > Arthropoda > Insecta > Lepidoptera > Lycaenidae > Plebejus > Plebejus argus. Next base: position 5,586,565 of record FR989933.1, read on the forward strand.
CACTCCCACACGCTCCTGTACACGGGCGAGTCGCCCGACGGCTCCACGCCCGCCGGCGACTACCCCACCATCGTCACACAGGACAATGGACACCAGGTACGTGTGAATATGATGATTTGCCTAAGTTGTTAAATTAGTTTTACAAATTAAAAAAAATATTATAGAAATGCATAAATTGGAAAGAAATTATAATCATCAAAGGTGAAAAATATTTAAAAAAATATTTAATACTTTAAACGATTTACTGCGTCGTGATGTGCTATCGCCACACATTTCTTATAACGACGCGTATACGAACGGTAGCACGTCATGACGTCACACACAACATAAACTTGAACAACCTGACAACAAACACGGGACCTATGATGACCGACCTCTACTTGTCTTTTTTTATTAAGATTTAATAATCGCAGTTGTGCTCGTAGCGGATACTTGTACCGAGATGATTAAATATTGAAAGAAAAAGAAATATTGAGTAATGATCATTACGTGTTTGGTGATCAGGCTACACTTCATTTTTATTTAACTTTTTAACCGACTTCCAAAGGAGGTGGTTATATGTTCGGCTGTGGATATATTTTTTTTATATTGTTACAGATTCTCATCGTCCAGGCGTCGTGCTACACTCGTTACTTGGGCGACTTCAAGCTGTATTTCAATGATGAAGGAAAGATTGTGTCCTGGGAGGGCCAGCCCATCTACCTCGGTACATCCATTGTAAAAGGTTTGTTACTTTGTACTTACTTACAGTCTTTTTAGCATTATGGTGACAGTAAATCAATAATGCTTTTACTGATACGTTGTTTGAATGTGCGAAGCGTTGCAGTTGAGACATTTAACGTTGCCGCATAATGCGTTCAGCGCTTTAGTGCTGCAGTTGGAAACAGGGAATAGTAATTAGGTAACGTGTATTTTGTGTAGATCCCCACATCGAGTCCCTGCTGGAGCCGTGGCGGGCTGAGGTGGACGCGGTGGGCAAGGAGGTGCTGGGCAAGTCGCTCATCACCCTCAACCGTTCCTGGTGCTACAGCGGCGAGTGCAACATGGGCAGCTGGGCTTGTGATGGCCTGCTTGAGGAGGTAGGACACTTTGAAAATCTAGTAAATGCTTTATTCCAAGCACGGTTAAAGGGTAAGGGCCCTGAAATGTAGATATTACTATCATGCTAGACTTTTATTTCGGCATGATTAGTGAACTATGTATGTCCCAATTAACCCCCACATAGTGACCTCTCAAAATGCAGTGTACCACCGCGCCTGCGCTACTTTTATATTGTTAAAAACCCCTTGATAATTGTGTACTGTAAATGTACCTAGATGTGCGAAGAAACATTGTAATAATATATGTTTAACTACTTCTATAAATAAACACCCTTTTTTGTATGACATTTCATGACTGTAGTCTTAATTTGCCCATTTTTTAATACACTTAATCCCACTTGCGCAGACCTGAGTTAAAGTTAACTCTGAGTTAAACATCATGCCATTTCTATCACTCTGTAAAGTGAGTGACAGATATGACATGATGTTTAACTCAAAGTTAACTTTAACCCAGATCTGCGCAAGTGGGCCTTAAAAACATGTCCACGCATTAATTATAAATTACCTAAGTATGTGTGCGTTTAAGTATGTGTGTGCATGTACGTTTGCACGCACACTACGTACGCGTCTCATATTGTGTCAGGTGATGGCTCGCGCTACGGGTACGGCGTGGGGCTACGCGCACGTGTGTATGATCAACGCCGGCGGCCTGCGGGTACAAATCAATGAAGGAGGTATGTTTTAATACTCCTTAGGTCTTGTCCATTTTTGTACTGATAAAGTGAAATGAAAAGAAAAATGATACGCTTATTTATACAAAGTTATGACTTATGCATAAAATGCGTAATGGTTTACGTGTCAAGAAAACATTAGGGTATTACACGAATTTTTGAAATGTATCCAAAAACAATTGTGGCGATGACATAGTTGCAGTAAGCAGAATGCTGACGCGAATGTAAGGCGATGTGGCGTGGAGCTACGGCCCGCAGTTGCGTGCGAGTTGGGCAGTAGGGAACACGGTCTTAGTTATTACCAGAATATATAAAGTGCAAGTACTCTTTCTTTCATTTATCTCCAAATAAGGTGTAGGGACAGTACCATACCCCAGGACACCTTAAAGTGGTTACACCCGACGTGATTTTCGTGATTTTTTTTTCGTGATATTTCCGTGATCTTTTCGTGATTTTGCTCCCTACTGCCCACGCAACTCACCGCGTCGCGCCGCGTGTTACAAAATTGATTGCGTCATACGAACTTATCAAGTACACGTGTACCGGTTAGTGGTGTACCGGACAATATCGAGTTAAGGACAGTTTCGAGTTAAAGACAATTTCGCGCGTGTAACATGGCAAACCCGGCCCAGCAGCAGATAATTACTACCCAGCCCAACCACGACCTGGCTGCCATAAGTTTATCCACGAGGATACCATCGTTTTGGACCGATATGCCACGCATGTGGTTCGCCCAATTTGAAGCGGTCGTAGGACCACAACACCAGTCAGAAAATGTGAAATATGACTTGGTGTTAGCGAAACTCGGCAAAGAGGAGTTAAGCCAAATCGCTGATTTAATAGATGAACCTCCGGCGCAACAGCGCTATACAGCCCTGAAGAATAGATTGCTGAAAATATACCAGGAGAGTGCGGAGGCCCAATTTCATAAGCTGGTAAAGGAGATGGATCTGGGTCAGCAGCGCCCTTCACAGCTTCTGGCTAAGATGAAGGAGTTGGCGAGAAATACTTCCACGGCAGGAGATACCTTGAAGAACCTGTGGATGTCCCGGTTACCAGGATGGGTGCGTGCAATTCTCGCAAGCTGTAAGGCCGATACCAAGCTAGACGAGCTTGCTGGCATGGCGGACAAGATCATGGACAACCTGCGGAGCGGAGAGATAGTGGAGGTTAATAAGCCGTCGACTTCACATAACGATACGACGGTGAACACCGAGCTGCTCACAGAAATGCGGAACATGTCTCTAGAAATAAAGAGGCTGAGAGGCGAGGTCAATGAAATAAGAGGAAGAGAACAGCGGCGGAGTTTCCGGTTCTACGGTCGTAGAAGCAGATCTCGTTCACGTTCCAGAGGTCCCAGGCGCACACCACAGAGTGCAGATTGGTTATGCAAGTACCATTTTCGCTATCGGGCAGCAGCCAAGCAGTGTGAGTCCCCGTGCAACTGGAGAACGTCACCGGCGTCGGGAAACTAGATGCGGTGCAGTCTGCGGCGATGGAGGATTGTGCCAGTTTTGAGGAAAGCCATCGTTTATGTGTAACAGACTCTAGGAGCGGTATGATTTTTTTAATTGATACAGGAGCCGACATATCTATCGTCCCTGTTTCTAAGTTCAGTAATTTTAAGAAATATGATAAAAGTGCATATACATTGTATGCAGCGAATGGCACTTTAATTAACACATACGGTGTTGTAACATTAGAATTAAATTTAGGATTAAGACGTAGTTATAAATGGCCTTTTGTAATTTGTGACATCGGTAAGCCAATTATAGGCGCCGATTTCCTAAAAACACATAGGTTAGTGGTAGATTTATATAATAAAAAATTAATTGACCAGGTTACAACTGTATGTACGGTAGGGACCATCATAAGTCACAAAATGCCTTCGATTACGACAATTAAGGCTGATAACCCGTACCGCGACTTATTAGAGCAATTTTCAGAGATTACTAGACCCGCATTTTTCAAGGATGTGCCTGATCATGCTGTTTACCACCACATAGAGACATCAGGTCCACCAGTCCATGCGCGCGCACGACCACTCCCTCCTGAGAAGTACAAGAAGGTAAGAGATGAATTTCGCTTGATGCAGGAAATGGGTATTTGTCAACCATCTAGCAGTCAGTGGGCTAGTCCATTACACGTCGTCCCTAAAAAGGATGGACAAATTCGGCCTTGTGGAGACTACCGTAGATTAAATGCCATAACTGTACCGGACAGATACCCAGTTCCTAGATTGCATGATTTTACTTACACTTTGACAGGTGCAAAGATATTCACTAAGTTAGATATAAATCGTGCCTATCATATTATTAGAATAGCTCCAGAGGATGTAGAGAAGACCGCAATAATTACACCTTTCGGTCTTTATGAGTTTACTCGCATGACTTTCGGACTGAAGAATGCCGCTCAAACTTTCCAGAGATTTATGGACAACACGGTATTAAAGGGTTTAGAGAATATTTCTATGGTAGATTCTAGCACGAGAAAAGAACAGCATAGTTCATTATTCTGTTATATTGATGACGTCATCATAGCTTCTGAGGACGACGTCATTCACAAAGAGCATGTAAAACAAGTCTTTCAAAGATTTAGTAAATTAGGAATTACAATTAATACATCTAAATGTGCATTTGGCAAAAATGAAATCGAATTTCTAGGATATAAAGTTACAAAGGAAGGTATACGTCCACTAGAAGAAAAAGTCAAGGCCATCACGGACTACCCAAAGCCAGAAACTGTGGAAAGTTTGAGAAGATTTTTAGGCATGGTAAATTTTTATAGGTCACATTTACCTAAGGCCGCCGAAAGTCACGCGCATTTAAACAAGTTTTTGCACAACGCTAAGAAAAAAGATAAAAGTAGGATAGCATGGGATCAGGAATCGGAGTTAGCCTTCGAGCAGTGTAAGGAGAGCCTTAAAAGCGCCGCGACACTCGCTCACCCGGTTTCGGATGCCCCTTTATCAATTATGGCAGACGCTTCTAATACGTGTGTCGGTGCCGTTTTACAGCAGTATGTCGACAGTGCATGGCAACCTTTAGGTTATTTCTCAAAAAAACTTTCGCAAGCGCAGGAAAATTACAGTACGTATGATAGAGAGTTACTAGCTATATATATGTCTATTATGCATTTTAGAAACATGATTGAAGGTCGTAACTTAACAGTATTTACAGATCACAAGCCTTTGACTCACGCACTTACTAAGATTAATTCAGAAAAAGAGACACCTAGACGTATTCGACAGTTAATGTATATAAGCGAGTATACAAACAGCATTCTATACGTAGGCGGTAGCGAAAATCCAGTAGCGGACGCCTTATCGCGCATAGAGACAATCGTATGTCCGACTGTAGTCGACTACGAGGAGTTAGCATGGCAACAGGAAAATGATGAACAGATTAAAAAATTTTTAGGATCTAATAATACGACAGAAATTCAATTAAAAAAGGTTAGTCTACCAAATGTAAATAAAAGTATATATTGTGACATATCAACGGGTAATCTTAGGCCATACATACCAAAAGAATTTAGAAAAAATATTTTTCTTTCAGTGCATAGCATTAGTCACCCAGGTATTAGAACAACGCTGAAAATGGTCACGTCTCGTTTTTTCTGGCCAGGAATGAATAAAGATGTTAGAGATTGGACTAAAAGCTGTATTTCATGTCAAAAAAGTAAAGTTAATCGTCATGTCATTTCGGATTTAGGCTCGTTTGTACCGAGCGATCGTTTCGACCATATTCATGTGGACATTGTAGGCCCGTTACAGACGACGCAAAAAGGAAATAGATATTGCGTTACTATTATAGATAGGTTCACATCTTGGCCTGAGGCGGTAGCCACTGGCGACATAACTGCTGAAACGGTCGCCAGAGCGATTTATGAAAATTGGGTTTGTAGATTTGGATGCCCAGCCCGGTTAACGAGTGATCAAGGCAGACAGTTCGAAAGCGAATTATTTAGTAACTTATTAAAAATGTTAGGAGTCCAGAAAATAAGGACCACACCCTATCATCCCCAAAGTAATGGGAAAATAGAGCGGTGGCATCGTTCTTTTAAAGTAGCTCTCAAGTGTAGGCTGACAGATAGATCGTCGTGGGATGACGAGTTGCCCACCGTTTTATTCGGACTCCGCGCTGCGGCTCGGTGTGACACCGGCCTTAGCGCGGCAGAGCTGGCGTTGGGGCAACCTTTACGCTTACCTGGCGATTTCTACAACGAGGTAAGTGGAACAGCTAATTTTAATTATTACACGTACGTAGAAAAATTACGTGAAATTATTCATAGTCTACGACCCAAGGCACGAGCGGATAGCGATTCGCGTAAGTTATTTATGTATAAGGATCTGCAAACGTGTTCCTACGTGTTTATTAGAAATGATGCGGTAAAAAAGCCTTTAACTCCTAATTATGATGGCCCCTATCGCGTTATAAGCAGGTCAGACAAGGTTTTTAAGGTGCAAGTAAATAATAGGCAGATTAATATTTCAGTAGATCGGCTTAAGCCAGGATATATTTTAAGAGAGCCCAATGGACACAATGAGGACACTTCGCAGAGTACAGTTGCGGAAAGTACCGATATGGAGAGTAGTGAAAAATTGTCCGACGCACATAGTTGCGGAAAGCCTGTGACTCGTACCACACGCAGCGGTAGGCACGTAAAGCTGCCTCTGCGTTTTCAGTAAGATGTAGATATATAATATGCGCATTATATTACATTGTTTAGAATATACATTGCCAGATATCAATAAGTAGTATTGTGTCATACTTAGTGTATGGCTATTTTTGTGAACATGGGTAACTACCAAGCCAAAAATGAACAAGTTGTTATTGCCCAGTCAGGCTCGGAAAATTCAGCTAGAGCCGCACTTGAAAGGAAAGTAGAAGTCTATGGTATACTTATTTGTGTAATTACAGCCATAGTGTTCAGTGTGTGTCTATTTCTCTGTATCAAAAAGTGCAGTAAACGTGTGAAAAGCCAAGTTGTCAAGGGCATTCTAAATAAAGTTGAAGAAGGTCGTGCTGGTGTAATAAAGGAACATGTTAATTCGCAAAATACTGTGACAGGATGTTCTGTTGCTTATTGAAAAATGAACTGTGAGATCGAATCAAGTTACGGTTATTGTTATAAGTAGATAAGGACAAGTGTTATTGTTATAACTAGATAAGGTAACATTGTATTATGTTATGATATTGTATCGTTCCCCACTCGCCCAGACGCAACGTCAGCCCGTTCTTGTAGCGACTAGCAAGTAGTTAGAAATGCTTTGTAAATTGTAAACTAGGATGATGTATTTTCTTTTAGGATTTTTCTTTTTTTCAAAAGGGGGAGTATTGTGGCGATGACATAGTTGCAGTAAGCAGAATGCTGACGCGAATGTAAGGCGATGTGGCGTGGAGCTACGGCCCGCAGTTGCGTGCGAGTTGGGCAGTAGGGAACACGGTCTTAGTTATTACCAGAATATATAAAGTGCAAGTACTCTTTCTTTCATTTATCTCCAAATAAGGTGTAGGGACAGTACCATACCCCAGGACACCTTAAACAATTCTATAGTGATAAATGATCGCTAAAAAATAAAATATTTTTTTTTCTCACGTTATGTATGAAAAAGAAAACATTATTTTTACATAATTTCAAATTTCGCGCGTATTTTCCAAAAACGCTTCCGCTAGTGGACGCCATGTTTGCTCTGTTGTCATGAATTCATGACGTCATTGCGTTAGTAAACAAACAGGCATGACATTGACATAAGACATTCGAAACTGACAGTTGACACAGTTGTCATTTTATTGTTTACTATCCCAATGACGTCATTAACATGGCGGAAAAATTTGGGAGCGTTCAAAGACAGATAAAAAATCCTAAAATCTTTAAACTACATTTAAAAATATGTTAAGCTATCTTATGAAGTCAAACTAACATTTTCCGATTGCTTTTCCTCTAAACTATCATAATAATACATTTTTTCATTTTTTCTCACATACACTAAAATACCCTATTAGATGTTCTAGTTACTCTTGTTTCAAAAAAGAGAGGGATAGTTTTTGAGTGTGTAAAGTCATGTGCGTTTTTACGAGCCGTGATTGACTAGCGACGTCGTTGCGCTGGCGTGTACTGTTAAAAGTAAGAAAACACATGTTACAATTTCCAGACGTAACCATGGAAACCCTGCTGATGGCGGTGCCGTTCGAGAACTACGTGCAGGTGTACGACCTGCGCGGCGAGCACCTGCTGGAGGCGCTGGAGTTCTCCGTCGGCGTCGCGCAGAGCGGAGACAACTTTAACAGCGGACGCATGCTGCAGATTGGCGGTAATAATATATTTTATTGAATGCTTTTTTAAGTTGTATCTTAACTCTCCCGATTTTTAATATATGTATGAAGATGGCGGATCAGACGGCAACGCGACGCGTAGATGCATTTCTTATGTATTGAATTGACACGACTTGCATGACGTCACCCATACAAATTTAGAAATGCATCTATGCATCGCGCTGCGGTCGGAATTGACCCTTAGTTTTATCAAGTCAATGGTAGCAGTGATATGTCTAGGCTGGCTATGAATCAATTTATTTGATAGTACCTGTATATTTAAAGAAGTTAAACCGCTGTTCGTTAAAACGGCACTTCTTGAAAATTAATTTAATATTGCTTTAAAAAAAATCAGTTCCGCAATTTGACTTTAATAATACGTTTCAGGTATGCGCAACATCTACAACGCGTCCGCGCCGGTCGGGTCGCGCGTGACGGCGACCATCCGCTGTATAGACTGCGACGTGCCGCGCTACGAGCCGCTCGACCCCGCCGCCACGTACCGTGTGCTCACGCAGAACTACATCGGCGACGGCGGTGGCGGCTACTCGGTATGTCGTGTATATGGACCGTGTCAACTGTATAGACACGGCGCGTACTTATAGGTATGGCGCGTCAGGCGGACCGAACAAAGGCACGCGGCAAACGTGGCGGGAAGGGACGCGTGCCCGCTGGAACCGCTTATTTCTTTGTACGTCAACAAGGCAAACAAAGCCAACCCTCTTTGATTATTTACAAGTTATTTGTAATTCCTGCACACTTTAATGGCGCAAATCGTCATTTTTAAATCTTCGAGAATACGTGTTTACCGCGCAACGACAGTTTCGCCACTGATTGGGCGGGTCGCGCTTATGAGCCAACTGTTGGCTGATATTCTTTTTTTGGCGTTTAGCCGCTCGAACTCTCTATCTAGACGTGTAAATAATCAAAGCCTGCTGGTTGCGACGTGGCATCGCACTGCTCGTGTTGCTGCCAATTCGGTGCGGCGCGGTGCCCCACCGTAACACTACTAATGACTGGATAGTTATTAACAGATTAAAAATCCGTCGAGAACCATCTACCACAAATTAAAAAAAAACAAACCAAACCAAAATTATACTGCTACCTGCTTACTGTTAAGGCTTGTAATTTACTTTTTGTTTTCTGTTACTAAATAGCTGTTAATGTATTACAGGTGCTGGCCGACAACCGGGAGAACCTGATAAACCTGGAGGTGGACTTTGAGATGCTGGCGCGCCACGTGCGGAACACTGGCACCATCTTCCAAGACATCGACGGACGGATACAGATCGTCAATTAATATAATATTGTAATGTCTTATTAGTTATTTATTGTATTTTTTCTATTACGTCTTCTTTATTGGTTGCTAGATGACGCCTGTGTGGATTATTACGTAACAAAAAATCTTATAACCTTTCTCGTCTCTCAAAGTATTTCCATACCGAATTATATTTAAATCGGTTCAGCCGTTTAGGTGTAAAGACATAACATACTCTTTCGCATTTATTAAATATCACTTTAACCGATTCAGTGCGGATGACACGGCAGCCGTGTCATAGTATTATATGTTTTAACGTGTGGCGTATGATATGACACGTGAGCCGTGTCATTTAAAAAACGGTCGTATCTCTTTCAAATTACACTTTAGAAGGTTTTATTCAGAACAAAACCATCTTAATTTTCCCGTAGAACATGCGTATAGGGTTCGTTTCTGAATATTCTGTGAATTGAAGAAAAGTAGGAGCCGTCAACCTTTTTAAAGTACATATAAGTAAGTTTTTTCTTTTTTGTGAAAATGGTGAATTTCCGCTGCGACATCGTCGTTTTTCATAATAATATTATGATAAGTACGTTTTGTATTGGAAAGAAACAATTTATTAGTAATTTTTTTCAACGTTTATTTCAAATCCAACTAAAATAAACTCATATTAGGTATAAAAATAAAGATACAAAGTATATATTGCATACTATTTTATATACGTCAATATTTATTAACGTGTATAATTTAAAACGTGATTCAAGATTTTTAGATTAATGATTTTACATTGTTAAAATGTATAAATACAAACTTTATAACAGGAGGGAAGGTTTTCACGATGTAAAGTATATATTCAAAAGAATAATTAAACCAACATAATAGTTAAATAGTAAAAAGTATAATAAGTGTAGGCTTCTATACATATATTCTTTAATTTATCTAACTAACCTATCTACTTTCTTTATAATCGGTTTTATGAGAATTAATAAAGGCGGATATAATATTGCATTCAAGTTACATCGATAAGCGCAAGCAATGTAAAATATTATATCATATTGAGTATGTAGGTTGTACCATGTTGTACACATATTATTTTGATACTAAAAAATAAAGTTATAAAATTCAAAAAATCAACAGCAATATTATTTTGATGTAACTATTAGTAATTAATACTCAACTATATTAAAATTAAACCCCATACAACTAAAAATTATATTGTCTATTTAGTAACGTTCGGTCTGTGGATACAGAGAAATTCGGAGGTAAGTCGAAGAATTTCTCTCTGTTCTATGACCAAACTAAGTCCACAAATCTAAACACATATTCAAGCATAATCAAACACATCCTACATCCGTATTAAGTACAATGTTTATTTTGGATGTATATAACTGTTATATCTTAAAAACCCACCCCACTTATTAACAAAAATGTTGCTTTCTGAGTTTGATACGTTGAAAAGCATCTTGACATAAATAGACAGCATGAATTGGCGTTAGCCAGTTAGACATTTTTGTTAATAAGTGGGAGGATTTTTAGCTAGCGTACATCGTTTATATTAATTCTTTTACTCTTTGAGCAATTTAAACTATTAAAAGTAAGCGTCAACTGTCTCGTCTATTTAAATTGTGTATGCAAGAGACAGCAGATGTTAAAGTAGGCCCGAATTTTTTTTATTACATTACTGTTGTCTATCTACAAACATTAACATTGAGGTAGTTCCACTTTAGGCACAACTAGCAGCGGTAGCGATTTCTTGAATTCGTTTAAATCTTTAACGAAACTATTGTCGGCGTCGCCGTCTTCTGAACCGTCGTAGTATTGCAGCGTGTAGTTTTTCACTTTAACTTCTTCCTCCGTAGAGGTTTCGTTCTGTTGATTACCAATTACCTGAAGAAAAAAACATGGTTAGATAAGACATTCTTTTGAATAAAATTTTGCATACTAAAAAGAATATTTGTTTATTTTGTGTTTTCAGACGTTATAGTTCTATGTTTTGTCCTTATCTGTTTAATGAGTTTCTAATTTAACAGATAAGGATAAATCTTTTTATTACCATAACGTGTGTATCTCCGTAAATCCTTTATTAATTATAGTTTGTGCGTTATAAGATGATATGCGTGACACATTGTAATTGACAATAGTAGGGAAGTTACCTAAAAAAATTATTCGATAATTTTAAAAACATCGAATCACTTCGTAAAGGAATTGCAATCGAAATTATCGATTTCGTACTGACGTTTCTTCCGCGCCGGCGATTTAAGATGGCCGCCCTTTTTATCGATTTGATTTCGATTCAACAGTGTCAATCTCAATCGGCAAAAGTTCAGTTTCATGCATATGACATTTTTCAAATATTTTCGTAACAATAATTTTATACTCCTATTTCACAGTTAATATTTATAATTTTATATTAATAAGTTAGCATTTAGCAACTTTTCATTTTTATTCATTTACAATTATAGGAAACATTTGTTTTTGTAGATGGAATATAATTTATTACATTTTTATTTTTTTTGTTTTCTTGTAAAAAATATCCGTAGCAAGGAATATGAGAAGTGTCACCCATATCATCTTATAACGCACAAACTATAGTAAGGAGATAAATATGTTGAGCATCTTAGTCAAAATATAGGTAATAGGTTTATTTAGTTCAAGTCTTCATAGAACAAAATTAAATTAAGTTACCTGAACGGATAATTTTCTAAAGTGTGACTTGTTGCCCGTGGCGAAGTGATTCTCGACCCAACTTTTCAGATCACTCAGTGTCACATTTTCAATGGCGTCCGCCTGAAGCAATACCATATTTTTACATAAAACGAAATAGTGAATTCACTCGGTATTTTAATTATAATATTTAATCTAAAGCCCATAAGCATTTTGTTTGAACCAATGACATAAGACGAAGATTACACTCACAATACCCCGCAGGGCACAGACATAATTTATGATTTAAATTTTCAAACAGGCTTTAAATTATCAAATATCCTTTTTACTTCTTTTTAACAACCAACCCTAACCTAGTTTTATTCCCCTATAACCTATATTAATAATCCCACCTCAGTAAACAACCCCGTGAAAGCGATACTCTTCTTTGGTAATCTCCAGTACCTCTCGACGTCCTCCTTCAGCTCGTAGTCAGCTGCATGTTTTTCATAAAAGCCAACCGGAACCCTAATAACCTTCCACTATTTTAATCTCACCTCAGTAAACAGTCTCTGGAACCGATACTCTCCATTGGTGATCTCTCTCCAGTGCCTCTCAACCTCCTCCTTGAGCTCGTAGTCAGCTGTGTGTTTGAGCTGCACTAGGGCGTGCACGGCGGCGGCGAGTGCGCGCGGCTTGAGGCGGCGCATGTCGCGCGCGAATTTCTCGAGGAAAGCCTCCACGCGCGCGTCTACGTGCGATACGCTGAAATATTTCGACTTTTACAACTCAGTGACATTTAATGATTACTTAACTTTAACTCAATGAAGAATTTGACGTAATTTTTTATTTATTTATTTATTTAATCATTTATTGTGCACAAGAAACATTTACAAATAATATTTACACACAGTAAGACGACACAAAGGATCTGCTTATTTCTAATAGAAATCTCTTCCAGCAGCCCTATGGAGAGAAATTGGATTAGGATAGCAGATAGGACGTGCACAAATATGAATAAAAAATAAAAAAAAGATATTGCATCAATATTTAGAAGTAACGAAATACTAGTAATAATAAAATAAGCAAATAAAATATTATAATATTGACAAAATAAATAAAATGTATGAGGTTGATGGTTTTTTTTTTAATTAAAGTAATAATGAAATTTCTGAGTGTGGCCGTTAACAGAGGCAGACAAATGAAGTTTACACAAAATTTTCTGGATGTAGTCTTGCCTCAAAAATTCATCTACCTCAGTTGCCAGTGATACTAAATATTATATTAAATAATTCGGAAAACGTTACCACTTTTATTGTTGTGTTATACGCTGTATATAATAGTTTATACAAGTTGTGTAAAAATAATAAACAAGAGCGACACTTGACAACTAAAAAGATTAGTCCGTAAAGTGGATATGTAGCGCCCTGCAACGAGCTACATAAACACGCTGTTTCAAACCATTTAGCGATGTTGTAACACTTGATTAAAAGTTTGAAACTCTCCATGTTATAATTTATTCAGATACCATAATTTAATTGAAACCCAATTTCCGTACCTCCGATCATCGAGATTCAATTCACACGAGTCAATCGCTTACCTGAACTTATGCACCTGTGTGTTGACGCTGACGGAGTATCCGAGCACGCCGAACGTGTACCGCATCAGCGAGAACACGCTGTACCCGAGCTGCTCCTTCGTCCGCAGCGCGTCGAACACCGGCTCCTCCATCAACATCTAGGGCATATAGTATATCGTATACGATAATATGCTGTCCCACTCGCACGTGCATAAAGTGCGAGTGCGAGCGGGAGATAATACCGAGAGTTGATAAATTGAACTTATATAATCATTGTGAAACAGAATATTCACTCAGTGTAAAAAAGAGCATCGAAAGTGTAATTCTAAGTTCATACTGGTATTTCGTGCCCGAGTGAAGAAGAAATGTAACGATTGGTCAATACGAATTTCTATGGGCTCTGCGACTGAACTTTAGAAGAAATGACGGAAAATAACTTTCCCATACAATAATTTAAAAAAACCGTTTCACAGTAAACTCTATTTAGGGAAAACATACACATCCTAAAGTTTTAGCACTTAATTTAAATACACTATTAAGGATAGTTCGCGTACTCACCATAAGCACTTCAACAATGGCGGAGTCTTCGTCGGTAGCGGGTTCGCCCTGGTAGTAGTTGGCGACGATGCTGTTGGTCGACGACGGGTTGAGGCTGCGTACGCGCACGCGCCGCGTACCAAGAGGTAGCTCGTGCACGCGCATCTGCGAGCGTGTACATCATTATACGTCACGTGATAACGAACATAATGTCACAATACGTCAAATTTATGTATTCACAACTGTTTGGTTAAGACCCAGTTTCATCAAGCAATGTTAAATAAATAACGGCTTGTTAAATCAGTTAACGGCCAGTTAGAGCTATCGAGCGTTCCACCATGCGCTAATGTCATGTCAAATCACCTAACACGGTGTTAAAATTTTAATTCCTGCGATATATTATATATAGGTCCGTTAAATATTTAACAGGCTGTTATAATATGAGTCAAAACATCTGTCAAAGACAATATCCAATATTAATAAGAGTGAGTTGCACCGACTTACTTTAACTATAACTTTAACTTTAACCATAACAAATTGTGAAATGAACTGTCAAATCCCTAACAAATTCACCATATTTGACGATAACCTTAACCCAGCTTTAACTACGCTTCTGGTGTAATTCACCCTAAAAGAATCTGTTTTGACTTCTGTGTGTTTCCGCCATGTTTCACATAATATTATTATTTATTATTTTTTATACTGATGAATAATTATTTATTTTCATTTTGTCAAAAATTCAACCCTCGTATTTTCCTTGACATTGCAAATACTACTTGTATCAAATTACCAAACCGAAATAAGTAAATAAAAGTTTGTATTATGATTCATGTTTTCAGCTTTGACAGATAATAATTATAACCCTGGTAAATTAAAAAGAACTATTGTAGCGTAACAAATGTATGCGATAATATTATAAACTCACGTCAGGTAGCTCGTTCTCAGCCAGTCCCTCCCACTTGATAGTATGTAGAACATTCTCCGAGATCTTGAGAGCTTCGTGCCACGGTAAGTTTCCTTGTATAAGAACCTGAAAGATAAACATGATTTAAAATATTATTAATTTACAGCTGTATTATTAATAATTTACAGCTGTAAATCGCATAACTCAAATTATAATAATACATAGGTAGTTTAAAGATTTTTTGACTGACTTTCAAAAAGTGAAGGCTAAGGAATTTGTTGTATTGACACAGTTATTGCTCATTCCGGTAAGCGTGCTCTCTCTTTCATTTATACCAAAAAAGAAAGATAACTAAATTTCGAACAATCCTATAGTCCGGTCGGCGGTCTGGCGCAGTTCAGCCTTTATAAACGAGGAAAATGCACCTGCAAGTATAGCTTGTCCAGTAGTCTAGCGGTGTAGTCCTTCAGTTCAGCTAACGTAATGTTCTGTATAGTCATCGCCTTGTCCCGCGGCGATATGTACGGTTCCAGTAAAACGTTCATACGGAGATCTCTGCAAAACACATACTTAGCTGTTATTACGTGTTTGAGTTTTATTTCGGTGACGTACTGATCAGCGGCTGATTTACTCATCATTGATTCATCAGACTTATCATTGATGAATGAGTTAATTCATCAAGCCCCAAGCGGTCGCATGCAACTGCGATAACAAAAGATAAGCTATTGTGTCTCATTTTTCCACGATCGACGGGATAAAAACTCTCGCATTGAAAAGCACCGTACCAGTATTTATGACAGTTACAGTTTCTTGCCAATGAAATCGCAATTAACGCAACTTATTCGTTAAGCATTTAGGTTTAAGTTATGAAAATATAACCTACTAGATGACGCCCGTTGCGCCAAAACTCGTTTCTCGCGCGGGGACCGTACATTTTTCCGGGATAAACGCTATCATTTATGCTTTCTCGGGACTCAAAGTATCTCTGTGCCAAATTTCAGCAAAATCGGTTCAGCGGTTTAAGCGTGAAGAGGTAACAGATAGACACACTTTCGCATTTATAATATTAGTAATGGACTTATATCGAATTGCACCAACACTATTATTGAAAATTACGATACGTTTGAGCCAAACATAGATCACATTATAACTATACGTCCATATCCAATTCCCCTGCATATACATACTTGGCCAGTTTATGCGGTTTGAGCAGCAGGTTGTGGTATGATCGCGCTCGCACGTCCCGCACCGCCTCGAACAGCTCCGGTGTTAACTGGTCCGTAGATGTCCGCATCTCACGTGATATCAGATCTACCACCAACTGCAGAACAAATTAGAAGATTTATTACCACAAAAAACTATACGCATACCATTTACAATAAAAAATCACATGGTATTTTAAACTTTCGCGTTGCATTATAATTAAAACTTATTAATCGGGACTTAACGCAGTGCAGTGAACCTACTGACTTTCAGTGTATTGGAACACAAATATTGGACAACGCGAGGGTAGTCGTAGATCAGACCTTCCGGTGCAAACGAAGACGTCGCGCTCCTGCAGTCCCCTTTGCACAGCCGTTGCAACGCGGCCGAAACGTCGAAAAAAAGTATGTAGGTACTCGTAGTAGCATTACTACTAGAATAAGTCGCGTTAAGTCCCGATTAATAAGTTTTAAATCACATGGTAGTAACAAAGGTATTGATTGAGTTAAACATCATGTCATATCTGTCACTCACTTTAAAGAGTGATAGAAATGACATGATGTTTAACTCAGAGTTAACTTTAACCCAGATCTACGCAAGTCCGTCTTAATTGTATGTATAATGTATATTAATTTAAGGTCCTACAAACATTTTGTCAAGTAACGTCCCTGTTCGTGTTCCGAGCCAGACAAAGGCAATCAGACCTTGCATTTGCTATATTTAGTAAGTGGGTTAATTTACTAAGTTCATTCTTATATATTACTAGCTGACCAGACAGACGTTGTCCTGTCTTAACGATGATTATTTAATTCGATTTGGTATAATTAAGAAAAAAAAAGATTAAAATTAGTATCTCCACCCCAAACATCAAAATAGATTTAATAGTTTAGGCGAAAATCATTAAAGTTTATTGTGCGGGTACCGTACATTTTCCGGGACAAAAAGTATCCCTTGTCCTTTCCCGAGACTCAAGGTATCTCCATACCAAAATTCATCCAAATCGATTAAATAGTTTACGCGCAAATCATAAAAGTATATTGTGCAGTAACCATTTTCCAGGACAAAATGTATCCTATGTCCTTCCCCGGGACTCAAAGTATCTCCATACCAAATTTCAGCAAAATCGGTCCAGCCGTCAGGTCTAGTATAAGAAAAAAAATCTTTGTAATGCGAGCAATGGACTTAAAGTAACTTTTAACATACATGTAAGTTTTGACTGTAGCCGCTGACTTTCAACGTGAGACCCTTGTCCGACACGAACAGAGAGTGCGACAGATCCGCCATATTCGCCGGGTATACGTCTTCCTGCAAAAAGATGTGATATACAGGGTGCAATTAAACCTTCCTGCCAAATTTTTTCCAGGGCTTACGTATCATTAGGAGAGTCCATTTATCTAAAAAAAATTGGGTATTATTTTTTATGACATATTTTATCCCATTTAAAATCGTTGCAGAAGGGTCATGAGCGGGGGTGGCGCGGGGGCACGTTACGCGCGGGCGCCGCGTCGTGTCCATTAATTGTAGTGTTTTCGAGGATAACTTTCGAAAGCTATTTCTCAACATTTTAGTTCTGAGTGATTATAAAAGAAAAAATTCGCGTATTTTTATTTACAAGGATCAATATACTTATCAAAATTTGGCAGAAAGGTTTAATTGCACCCTGTATGTTAAAACAATCAATTTTTAATTTTAGCACTTTTAAGGATTACAGAAAACCCTATTATTGGCATTCTTAGTATTTTGAAACAAAAATCTAAGATGCCAATAAACAGAACGACTGACAATTTTTAATACACCTACGAACCTTTAAACCTTGCTGTAAAACATCAGTCCATAAATCTATAAGGCACGAACTGGAACAAAAAAGATATACTTAAGCATACAAAACAATATTTATTTAGGCAAAATACAATGGGCACTGTAGGAATACCTTTTACATAGCCAACCTTACTAGTAAAGATATTTACGAGATCCACTCTTCTTATCGTCTTATACTGTGTTACTGTGTACTTACGAGTTCCGAAGTTTTCAAAATCATGGCGATGGCAGTTTCCATAGCGACCTCGGTCTGCATTTCTTGCTCCAGCTGGTATCCAGCATGCACATTATTTTTTGCGGTTTACGTATGTGTGTACTGTGTATGTGTGTATGCGTTTGTCACTCACTCTCTTGGCGACTTGAAGCTGAGCGGCGTGATGAAGTAGAAGTAGAGTAGCGCGGTGGGGAAGCGGAACTTGAAGTCGGGCTTGTACCACAGCTCCATGTGACGGTTCTTACGAAGTAGGTTCGGCTGGTCCAGTCTGGAAATTAAAGTTAACACTATAGTGTGACCACCAGGCCACTTAGGCGATAGGCCACTTTAATTTTGCCGCCCATATTATGTACGAACTCTGCCGCCATCCCAGGACGTTGCCGCCCCCCTAGGACGCCATAGGACACTGCCACCCATAGGCCATGGCCTATACTGCCTATACATAAATCAAGAGCTGGTGACCACGCTAATTGTTATGCAAGACTCAGGAGAGAACATAAATAAGCTTGTGTGGAGCGCTGAAGTAAGTCAAAAGTTAAGAATATAAATAATAAGCCATGGTTCTTCCTGACCCCGGATTTTTTAACATTCAGGCCGTTTGACCCCAGATTCGTTCACGTCGGATTTTTTGAGGCTGGATCACCTGACCCCGGATTTTTTGATGAAGATAACGGATTGCGAAATCGGTATGTAAATATTTTTATTTCTAAGGAGTTCAGAAGATTTGAAAAAAAAAACATGAAAGCCAAAGTAATAACATAATATTATAATAATAATTTTAAAGACACGCAAATCTTCTTACCTGAAATTATTAACCGTAGCAATGAGATCGCCCTGTTTCATAATCTTGTTGGTCAGGGGGCTTGATTCAACTTTCTTATAGATATCCTTAGGGGAGCTCTTTTCTAGATCCAGTCCTAACCGCTCAGCCTCCTCTATGTACGCAGGCGCGGGCGGCACCAGGTCAAAGTTGGTGGTGATGTAGATATTCTTCTCCGGTAAGTGGAACTGGGCGTATGGGTCTACGTTTAACCACCTCTCGAGCCATGGCTTTGGTATTTCTGGAGAAAGAAAAGTAGACATCACACAGTTAATAATTTAGAGGCGAGTTTATATTATGCTTTTTACTTCTATACTCAAAGTTGTATGGGGTAATTTTTATTTATAACATATTTTTTTTGCGAGCGTCGGCTTTAAACTAATATAATAGCAATGTTACAATAATATAATATAACTATATTTATAATTTATTAAGAAAGTAATAAACTATTGTTACGTGCTAAGGTTCGATGATTCGGAGAAAAAGACCTGGTGACTCTCTTGAAGACTTTTATTTATACTACACTTAGGTTACACAACTCACTAGGTTCAAACACTACGCACTAAGTTCAAACACTAAGCACTAGGTCCAAACACTATGCAGTAACTCACACTAGATCACTATGTCTAAACACTAAGCACTATCACTGGTTCACTCACTAAGTCACTTGTTTCTCACTTCCGAAGTCGCTTTGATTATCGCTCACTCGAAAACATTCGAAGACTGACTCGCCGGCTCGTCTAGCCGCGTATTTATACGGGTCGGGGCGAGCTCTAGACCTTACGAGAATATTCTACAACATGTAAACAACCGTGGGAAAATTCTC
The DNA here is from genome assembly GCA_905404155.3 of Plebejus argus. Taxonomy (NCBI): domain Eukaryota; kingdom Metazoa; phylum Arthropoda; class Insecta; order Lepidoptera; family Lycaenidae; genus Plebejus; species Plebejus argus. The sequence continues at coordinate 5,606,455 of FR989933.1, forward strand.
GAGCAGGTAAGCGCAGGTAACAAGTAGCGGCATCTGGTATTGAATAGGGGATTTACGCTGTCTGTGATGGTTTCGCCGGTTGCCGCTAGATGACACTACGTGTCCGCATTCGTAACACTACTCCCCTCTTAGAGATGCTCGTCCCGAGCATCATTGTTACTGCCATGGTAACGCGCCAGACGGTCTATGTGTACCACTTTGAATGTCCCTCTTGGTTGCTTTTGAATCCTATAAGTCACATCATTCAATCGGGTAACCACTTTGTATGGGCCGTCCCACTTGGTCTGCAACTTTGGAGATTTCCCTTTTCGACGAGTTGGGTTATGCAGCCACACCAGTGTCCCTTCTTCGAAGCCGCTCGTGTTCGATTTCCGGTCGTATCTGGTCTTCATGTTCTCACTTGAATGTAACCCATTCTCCCGAACCATGGCGTGTATATAGCGCATCTTTTCCCTCAAATCGCAGACATAGTCTTGTACGGTCTTTGGTTCCTCCGGTGACCCTCCTGTCAAGAGGTCTACTGGTACTCGTAGTTCTCTACCGTAATTGACATATGCCGGGGTAGCCTTTATGCTCTCATGCTCGGCGGTACGGTACGACAGAAGGAAGAGCGGTATGTACTTGTCCCAATCCTTTTGTTTTTCATCTACCAATTTCGCCAAATGCCTCTCAAGGGTCTGGTTAAATCTCTCAACCATTCCATCAGACTGTGGATGGTACGCGGTGGTCCTCGTTTTATGCATTCCCAAGATTCTGCACACTTCCTGGAAGACCTGCGATTCGAAATTCCTGCCCTGATCGGAATGGATTTCCAGAGGCACACCAAAGCGAGATATCACTTCTTCCACAAGCTTAGAAGCAACTGTCGTAGCTTCTTGGTTTGGTATGGCGAACACTTCAGGCCACTTGGTGGTCCATGACGACCATGAAATACTTGTTTCCCGACTCCGTTACAGGAAATGGCCCAGCTACATCAACTGCAATTCGTTCCCACGGTGCGCCAACGTTATACAACCGCAGGTTCCCACGGCTCCTGGTCTGTGGTCCCTTCACTGCAGCGCAAGTAGTACATTTGCGGCACCAATCCTGCACGTCATCTCGACAATGCAACCAGTAGAATCGTTCCCGCACTTTTGTTAACGTCCTCTTGACACCTAGATGATCTCCTGATACGCCATCGTGCATTTCACGGAGAATATCTGGTACTCTCGCTCTTGGGACAACTATCTGAAGATGGAACTCTCTGCCGTTAGTCTTCTCCCATTTCCGGTAGAGTATTCCGTTTTGAAGTACCAGACTCTCCCACTGCGCCCAGTACGCCTTAGTGACAGCGCCAGTGGGTGCAACCTCACTCCAGATTGGTTTTACGTCACCCCGTTTCTTCCATGTGATAATGTGCCGAAGGTCGTCATCTTTTTCTTGGGCCTCCCTCATGGCATCATTCTCCCATGGACCCAAAGGACTTGTTCTCGTTAACTTTAACGTCACTTCATTAGATTCCTGTTTAACACAATGTTTGCAATCTTCCGAACACGGCCTTCGTGAGAGTGCGTCGGCGTTCCCATGCGACTTTCCGCTGCGGTGTTCGGTCTTGAAGTCGTACTCCTGGAGCTGCTCAATCCATCGTGCTACTTGACCTTCTGGGTTCTTGAATTGCAGTAGCCACTTCAAGGCTGCGTGATCAGTTCGCAGTAAAAACTGTCTGCCGATGAGATATTTGCTGAAATGTTGTAGCGTCTTTACAACAGCCAAGAGTTCTCTTCTTGTCACACAGTAGTTTCTCTCTGGCTTGGATAAAGATTTGCTGAAATACGCAATCACAACTTCTCTTTCACCCTGTTTTTGAGATAACACCCCTCCAATGGCCGTGTTGCTTGCGTCCGTGTCGACTATAAACTGACCTTCAGGTTGTGGATACCCCAGGATTGGTGCTTCACACAGATGTTTCTTCAGTTTCTGAAAAGAATCTTCAGTAGTCTCGTCCCAAATAAACTGTCGTTTATCTTCTGTCAGCCGATGTAATGGCTTGGCTATCTCCGAGAATCCCTTAACAAAACGCCTGTAGTAGGAGCATAGGCCGAGAAATGCTCGCACTTCAGTTTTGTTCTTAGGGGTTGGCCAATTTTGAACTGCTTCCAGTTTCTCCGGGTCCGTCTGGATTCCATCACTGGAGATAACATGGCCGAGATAATTGACCTTACTCCTGAATAAACGACACTTTTTCGGATTCAACTTTAGCTTGGCCCCCTCTATTTTGGCGAAAACTCGTTCTAAGTTTCGCAGATGGTCCTCGAAGTCACGGCCAACAATGATGACGTCGTCCAAGTAGACTAAGCAAGCCTCTCCAACTAAGCCTGCCAGTACACACTCCATGAGTCGCTCAAATGTGGCAGGTGCGTTGCACAATCCAAAGGGCATGACGTTAAACTGCCATAAACCTTTACCGGTGGAGAAAGCTGTCTTCTCCTTGTCTTTTGGATGAATTTCCACCTGCCAGTATCCAGATTTCAGGTCCAGGGTCGAAAACCATTTCATGCCACTCAAGGTATCCAGAGTGTCGTCGATCCGAGGTAATGGGTAGCTGTCCTTCTTAGTGACATCATTGAGACGCCTGTAGTCCACACAAAATCTTGTGCTGCCATCTTTCTTCTTCACTAACACAACAGGCGAGCACCACGGACTTGCAGACGGTTCAATAATTTTATGCCTTCTCATGTCCTCCAGAAGGCCTTCCACTTCCTTCTCCTTTGCAATTGGTATCCGTCTTGCTCGTTGACGAATTGGGTTCTCGTTTCCGGTATCTATCCTGTGCTGAACCACCGACGTTCTTCCAAGGTCGCCTTCTTGACTGGAGAAGATATTCGCGTGGCGCTGTAAAAACTTCTTAGCTTTCATCCTCTGCGAATAAGTCAGATTACTCTTGCAGTCATCGAGTAGCTCAGTCACTAATCCATTGTTGCTGCTGTTTGCTGGGTCTGCGTCTGTTGTCGAACTGCACTTTCTCATCCAGACAACTTCCTCGCACTTTCCAATGACGTCACCTTTGTTCAAGCAGATCTCGCGTTCACCAAGATTCAAAACCCGGACCACAGCGTGACTGCTTCCACTAACAAGGGTTCTTGCCGTCATCAGTTTTCGTGCTGATGTCTTGGTGGGTGTGTCTTCGATCAACACGCATCTGTTAGACTTGTTCTTTCTAGCTGGCGGTAGTTTCACCAGCACCCGGGCTTCCGCTCGTCCAGGTATAATGACTTCCTTTACACATGCGACTTTCCCGCAGGCGCCTCCAAGGATGAAAATTTCTTCTTCGCCACACTTGAAAACTCCGTCAGCGACATTAATCCTGCAGTTATGCTTCTTCATGAAATCCAAGCCCAAGATGCAATCATCCATTATTTCAGCCACGATAACGTCATGAGGGTATGAGGACCCCCCTACATTAATCATAACTGACATTTCTCCGAGGACGGGTATTGGCTGACCGGAGGCAGTAAGAAGCCGACAATTAATTCTCCTCTTATGTCCCCTTGCGGCCTTTACCAGATTTGGGTTCACTATTGTTCTAGAGGCTCCTGTGTCTAGAGTAATTTTGCAATCCGTCCTGTTAATAGTCCCCTGAATCACAAGACTATTCCCGCTGCTTGCTTGGGAGACAACAGTTATTGGGGCTTCTTCCGCGTCAGGCAGTACTTGCCCCTTAGTCCTGGCTGAAGCCTTTTGCTTCTTCAGCTCCTCCATCTGTTCCTCAAGCCTTTTCATTCTTGCCATCTGGGTATCCTTCTGCGGGCAGTTGAGCTGAAGATGACCCCTTTCGCCGCACTTGTAGCACATGGCTCCAAAATTTCTCTTCCTAGGAGCCTTGACCTCCTTCACTTCCTCCGAGACCTCGCGGATTTTATAGGTCTGCCGTATGTCACGCCGGACAGCCTCGACCTCTAGAGCATGCGCCAACGCTTCCTTTAGCGAGGTGTGGTGACGTAGCCTTACTGCAGCTCGGACTTCCAGATCCCTGATTCCGTCGACAAAGGCTTGAACAGTGTTTGAGTCAACCATCTTGGAGTCTGCTCCTGGATGTGCCTTCTTGACCAGTTTTTCAATTTCCAACGCCCATTGTTGTAGTCCCTCTCCTGAGCGTTGGACTCTGTCACGAAGTTGGGCACGGAACACGTGCTCCAGGTGTCGCTCCCCGTATCTGGATTCAAGCGCCTCCATCAGATCTTGGAACCCATTTCCTGTGTGTGCTTCCAGGACCGACAAAGCTTGCCCTCTGAGCGCAACAGTGAGAGCGGTCAGGCATTGGTCTTCAGTCCATCCGTTGGCAGTAGCAACCGTCTGGAATTGCTGACGATAAGCGTTCCAATAAGTAGTACCGTCGTATGGTGGCACTTTAACTTTTGGTCCTTGTACCACTACTCCGGTAGTTCCACTCGACGTCGCGACTCCTGTGGTTTCCAGGCGCACTTTCCACTTCTGTAGTTCTGTGAGGCCACTTTTCACATTTTCCATATCCACTCCTAGCCCGGTGATGCGTTCTTCCATTATGTCGACATCTTTCCGAAGCTTGGTCACCGTGTCACCAACATCCTTTATTGCCAATAGCGCTTTTTCTTGGAGGTCCCTTTGTTGCTCTTGAGACTCCATCATTGCCCGAATGTCAGCCCTTTGAGAATCTTGCAGAGCGCCGAACTTGTGTTCCTGGGCCTCTTGCAAAGCGCTGAGCTTGCGGTCTTGTGACTCTTGTAAAGCCTGGATTAACCCAATTATGCTTTCCAATTGAGGAGCCATTTGGGGGGCCGTAGAAACTGCGGGCGAGGCATGGTGGCTGGAGCCAGTTGACGGGGCTTGAGCAGACGGGGCCTGGTGGGCGGGGCCAGTGGGCGTGGCCTGAGTGGGCGTGGCCTGGTGGGCGGAGCCAGTGGGCGTGGCCACACCCAAAGTGGGCGGGGCCTGAGGGGCGTGGCCAGTGGGCGGGTCCCGGTGGGCGGGGCCAGTGGGTGAGGCCTGCCCCGCCGTGGGTGGAGCTTGGTCCCCAGTGGGTGTGGCCTCCGCAGCCTGTTGCGTCCTTGTCCTGACACTTCCCTCGAAGTCTTCTCCCGGAGTCACTGGCACTGCGCCGTTGTCCTCACGCTCCCCTTGAACTCCTCTCTCGGAGTCGATGGCAGCAGCTCGCTGTGCCCTTGTCCTGACACTCCCCTTGAAGTCCTCTCTCGGAGTCAATGGCATCTCCAAATCTCACTTCCGACACCAGTTGTTACGTGCTAAGGTTCGATGATTCGGAGAAAAAGACCTGGTGACTCTCTTGAAGACTTTTATTTATACTACACTTAGGTTACACAACTCACTAGGTTCAAACACTACGCACTAAGTTCAAACACTAAGCACTAGGTCCAAACACTATGCACTAACTCACACTAGATCACTATGTCTAAACACTAAGCACTATCACTGGTTCACTCACTAAGTCACTTGTTTCTCACTTCCGAAGTCGCTTTGATTATCGCTCACTCGAAAACATTCGAAGACTGACTCGCCGGCTCGTCTAGCCGCGTATTTATACGGGTCGGGGCGAGCTCTAGACCTTACGAGAATATTCTACAACATGTAAACAACCGTGGGAAAATTCTCGAGCAGGTAAGCGCAGGTAACAAGTAGCGGCATCTGGTATTGAATAGGGGATTTACGCTGTCTGTGATGGTTTCGCCGGTTGCCGCTAGATGACACTACGTGTCCGCATTCGTAACACTATTAAATAATGCATTTAAACGTTATGTTACTAGAATATACCATTTCTTTGCAATATTCATATATTATAATAAGCATGTACGGAAGAAGCATAATTTTATATTTTGTATTTAACCTCCGCTTAAGTAACTTGCCATTATCATTGATGATATAATTTTAAAATATTTACCTTCTTTCCTATATTCAGTTCCGAACCACTTCTCTTTGGCGTCATACTGTATGGGCACGGTGTGTTTGTTGGACAGTATCATAATGTTGACGTTGTCAGCACGCATGCAGTCCAGCAGTTCTGTTATACCCTAAAATTCGTTTTATTTTTATAAAAACTTTTTTATAACAACTGACTTGTGTTATTAGTATAATAATTAATAATATTGTATTGTACGTGAAAACGCAGCGAATAATTCAAAACGGTACCATATTAGTGAGTGATCAATATAAACTTTATGCTGTTTTTGAATTTATCAAACCCCAACCACCGGCGGCCGCGTAGCAATTGAATATCTATTGTGTCTCGATTTCCCACGATCGAGGTATTACGAAGTCCACCTCCCTCTTTGTAACGTAAATTCGTAACATTCAACAGTAACCCTTGAGGCCAAAATTCGCTTTACGCAATACTTGAACGTTTGTTATATAATGTCCAATAATCCAGTGACATAGATTGTTTTTGCATAGAGATGTCAGATGTTAAAAATTAGTAATCTACACTACTATTATAAAGAGGAAATATTTGATTTTTTGTTTGTTTGTTTGTGTGTTTGTTTGGGGCGAATAGGCTCCGAAACTACTGGACCGATTTGAAAAATTCTTTTGCTATTGGAATCTTACATTATTTCTGCTGAACATAGGCTACATTTTATTTTGGAAAAAAGTTGGGTTCCGTAAGATATTTGGGTTTTTCGGACGCAAGGTGTAAAAAATCAGCCAGAAAAGTTACTTATTTTGCGAACGCTGCCTAAACTATAAAAGATAGAACCATGAAATGTTCTAAGTAATTGTAGATCTTATAAATATCTACAAAAAAGTCCGCGACACACTATACCTATCTATGTCGAGTGAGGCACAATAACCATAAAAATCCTGAATATATTTTTTTGGACTATATTTAAACGCATATATTTTACTCACGCTATTAATCCTTATCAAAATAAATTATTTTATCACTAAGTATAGTTTATGTAGATAATATTTGGTCTGTGAATGATTAAAATTGGACGTTTGGTTTAGAAATTATGGCGAAATTAAAATATTACGATAGTGGGCGTCACCAAAGCGCGTGCGGCAGGAAGACAATCTGTTGTAGAAATGAAAATTCTGAAGACATGAAATGACACCCGAAATTACACCTCTGTCACTACATCGCTATAGAAGCCAAAAATGTGGTTAGTTTTTTGTCTGTCTGTCTGTCTGTCTGTCTGTCACTCTTTCTGCCTGTCTGTATGTTTGTTCCAGCATCACACGAAAAATACTGATCCGATTTGAATGTGGTTTTCGCAGATATATTTATCTTCTTCCAACTTAACATCTGGTGTATAAATTTTTTTCCGCCCACCCCTCTAAGGGGACAAAAGAGGGGTAAGATTTTGTATCAAACTTTTTTTTAACACGAAAACTACTGATCCGATTTGCATACGGTTTTCACAGATATATTAATTGTCTTCTTCCAACTCAACATCTGGTGTATAAAAATCCTCCCCCCTTCCCCCTCAACCCTCTCTGGGGACCAAAGAGGGGTCAGATATAGTATACAACTTTTTTCTTTACTTCATATTAGGTACTAGCTATTGCCCGCGGCTTCGCTCGCGTTAAGAAGTATTATTATATACAAATTTTCATCCCCTAGCGGATGCCTACTGACAAAAGAGGGGGTAAAATATGTATCAACTGATGATGTAGAAAATATACTTTAAATGGCAAAACAATGTTTGCCGGGACAGCTAGTAAACCATATTTTGCTTTTAAAACTGCTCTTCACTAATCTCTAACCCCCTTACTTAGGCTGCGTTTCCACCAGAGATGTGTTGCGAACTTGCGAGGAATACAGTGTTTTTAAGATCCAGTAGAATCGCTGCGCTGAGCGAGTTCACGTCGATGAAGCGATTCTATTGATTCTCAAAAACACATTCCTCGCAACACATCTCTGGTGGAAACGCAGCCTTATACGCTGTAATTTTTTTTTCAAAAGGACAATAATTATATGTATATTGTAAACTTAAAAAATATATGATTGTGCTTACCTTAGGATCGTACTTGTAGTACAGCTTGTCTCCGGTGATGTAGTGTTCCGGCGGGAAGAAGTGCATGTTCTCCGCCAAGGTCTCTACATACTCCGCCGGCTGAGACTCCTCCGAGAAACGGAAACTCGTCTCCTCTATCGCCTGATAAGAGATTAGAAAGATATAGACAATAAATATAATAGTAATGCTGTGTATTATCATTGATTATGTGTTTTCATTCTAAAATAATTTTTAAGGGATGGTAGGTTATGTGATAAGTACTTGAACAATTGTCTTAACAAAAGTTGATTTTTTATTCTTAAAATATAAGTTACTCCTTTTTCCTATTGGACTTTGCTCTCATATTAATTTCCTTACCTTTATTTCTTCATAAATCTGTTCGGACGGTCCCAATTTTCTCAGCATGTTAATGTAGGAGAATACTGCTTCCAGTACCTAGGAAAAATATAAGTAATTGAACAACTTATTACTTTAACATTTATTATTAGGGTTCCGTAGCCAAAATGGCAAAAAAGGAACCCTTATAGATTCGTCATGTCTGTCTGTCTGTCTGTCTGTCTGTCTGTCCGTCCGTCCGTATGTCACAGCCACTTTTCTCCGAAACTATTAGAGCTATACTATTGAAACTTGGTAAGCAGATGTAGTCTGTAAACCGCACTAAGATTTTGATGCAAAAATGGAAAAAATATTAAAAATTTTAGGGGTCCCCATAGGTACAACTGAAACAAAAAATTGTTTTTTTCATCTAACCTATGCGTGTGGGGTATCTATGGATAGGTCTCCAAAAATCATATTGAGGTTTCTCATATCATTTTTTTCTAACCTGAATAGTTTGCGAGAGAGACTCTTCCAAAGTGGAAAAATGTGTGTCCCCCCCCCTCTGATTTCTAAAGTAGAGGCATGATAATTCTAAAAAAAATATATGATGTAGATTACTATAAAAACTACCAACGAAAATTGGTTTGAACGAGATCTAGCCAGTAGTTTTTTTTATACGTCATAAATAGTAAAGTACAACTGAAACAAAAAAAATTTTTTTTCATCTAACCTATGCGTGTGGGGTATCTATGGATAGGTCTCCAAAAATCATATTGAGGTTTCTCATATCATTTTTTTCTAACCTGAATAGTTTGCGAGAGAGACTCTTCCAAAGTGGAAAAATGTGTGTCCCCCCCCCCTCTAATTTCTAAAGTAGAGGCATGATAATTCTAAAAAAAATATATGATGTAGATTACTATAAAAACTACCAACGAAAATTGGTTTGAACGAGATCTAGCCAGTAGTTTTTTTTATACGTCATAAATAGTAAACCTTAATCTAAATTTCATTAAATCGACTGAAATATAAAAATAAATCAAAAATATTTTAATTTCATAAAAATAAACCTTATTGCTGCTGCGGAACCCTCCATGGGCGAGTCCAACTCGCACTTGGCCGCTTTTTATTATTATTAAATTCATTTCCATTAATTGATTAGGAAATGTTTTAAAAATTATTGACTTATGTAGGGCATTCTAACCAAAGGCATGTTCGAACTTCGAAACGTTGCACAACAAAACGCGACGTTGCCAGCTGGCGCGAAACTGACTGGCTCTTAAGTTTGATCTACCTCCACAAAATTCGTAAGTCCCCCAAAAGCACATCACCACCTACGTAAGTGAAGTCTTACCTCATCAATGTGATCTAGCCCGTCCTTAGTGAGCACGACCTGTGCGGAGAACAGGCTGTACATTGAGGTGTAGTCGATGCCGCTCTCCGAGTTGCCCGTGTAGATGCCCAACGCCCATACTCTGTCAAACAAAAATAAATACAATGTAGAAGTAATAAGTATCCATACTTCCATACTGATTGAGTGAATTTCTGCATATTCTAAAACGGCAAGGTTTTCTGCTTGATAGATAAGGACAAAACGTTGTACAACTTTTGGGGGAATTTTTTTTTTGAAGGGGGTAAAAGTCTGTTGAGCATAACTTACTTCTTCCTGAGATAAGACAGCAGGCTGCCGCGGCCCTCGTGTCCCAGCAGGTGCGAGATGTACTGGTGCGGCTTCGACTCGTACTCAGATATCAGCGACCGCATGCACCACGTCAGGTGGATCTGGGTAATGTCAAAAGAAATATACTTATGATTAAATTAAATTGGAGCATATGGGATTATTTTTCCGACATACCTACCAATAAGGCTGGCCGCATGCTCACGTTTTCCGAATTCGTTTTCCTTATTCGGAAATCCGAATGCATAGAATCAGTAGAAAATACATTAACTGGCGCACACGTTCGCTTTTTCCGAACGTAACAAATTATTCGCGTACGTTACAAATGCAAGCCGGCGCGTTCGCGCGTGAAAAAACGTACGTTGGCTCTAAACACACTAGGCTGAATTACGCCGACGTAAATTCCGCCGCGTTTACGCCGCGTTTCAAACCCATACAAAATACGGGCGGAACGCGAAACGCGACACACTATTCCGTCGCGTTCCTTCCATATTTTGTATGCGTTTGACATTGCGCGGCGTAAACGCGGTGGAATTTACGTCGGCGTAATTCAGCCTAGTGTGTTTAGAGCCTTTGCGCTAGTCTCACGGATTTCCTAATACGGAAAACGAATAGGAAGGCGGCAGCGTCAAAGAGCCGTCTCGAGTGAAATTTAACATTAGGTACCACGGCGTTAGAATTAAGTTCTAATTTGGCATTACCTCAGTACAGCCTTGTAACCCCCCGATGGTTGCTCGCCTTGTCGTGGCGGTGGGGCTCTAGTAACCGCGGCTTGGACAACCGCGGTGAAGCGAAGAGGCAACCAGGGCCGGCCGGTGTCGCCGCCTGGCCCGAGGAGGGCGCTCCCAGCGGACTGGAGGAGTCCGCTGCGGATGCGCACCGAGGTGGGGCCGCAGAGGAAGAGGCAAGTAGGTATTACGGTGCGCCGCTTGCCCTATCCTCTGCGGCCGAGGACGGATCGCGGGGGGGAGAGGCATTGTGGTAGGTTGCCGCTTTCCCTACCCCACCTGCGAGCTGGCCGTTCCGTTTGAACGGCATTGGTGGGGCCGCAGAGGAAGAGGCAAGTAGGTATTGCGGTGCGCCGCTTGCCCTATCCTCTGCGGCCGAGGTGTGGTCGGTGGCAGAGCCACAGACCTGATCTGCCACATGGCCTCCAAGTAGCAGACTCGGGGGGCGTCTGCTACAGCCCTGGTAGAGGCCGAGGAGGAGGGCGCACGTGTTGTGCGCCCATCGTGGAGTCTTCGGACCGCTGGCGGGGTCGCGGATGTGTGTATCGTTCCCGTGGCCCCGTCAAAAGGCGGCGTGGCGGAAGATGGGGGGGGGGTTTTAGTGGGTATACCGTGGTCTCATCAGCTACGGGAGTCCCACATCACCACTCGGGTCGCCCCCTGCGCCTGGGTGGTATGCGTAATGCATTTCCCCCTCCGGGAAAAAAAAAAAAAAGTACAGCCTTGTATCTATAGATAGTTTCGTAATGTAGTAAAAAGTATTACGTAACGCGATAGAGCTATTCAAAACACATAATGGGGACAGACGGGTTTAAATCCTTTAAAAAATACGAAACACTTATCGCTTACACATACAGGGCTCCCACACATGACTGCGAATTCGTGCGAATTCGCATTGCAATGTCACCGTCGCAGATATTTGCGATGTGATGCGGATTCGCAGTTTTGTGTTGGAGCTCTTACCTCGGTGGTATCACTGATGGGTTTGACGTAGTATATGCTCTTGAACTCTGGCGTGACGGTGTCGGGCGAGTACGCGTGTCGGCTGAAGTCGTCGGCGGGCAGGCGGTTGGTGGGGATCTGGCCGAACGTGCTCACCACGTACTGCTCGAGCGAGGCGAGATCCATGCGGGCCTAGGGGTGGAATAGAGACTTTAAGGGGGCGACTAACCCAAAATTTTCGATTTTATACTTCATTTTAATATTTGAAAATAAGCCCCAAATTGTTTCATTTTCTAAAATTAGGTACTACATTACATTTCCAAGAATAGGGATGATGACAAGGTCAAAGATTAGCGAATTTTGTTAATAAAATAAAGAAATCACGATAAAAAATAAGTGTTCCCAAAATTTCAGCTCGATAGCATTTGTATTTTTTTTTTTGTTATGCGCCTTCAAAGTTGGATAATCAAGTCGATTTTTTTTTTCAATTAAATTTCGTAATATTTGTATACCATTCGATAACTTATGTAATTAAAAGCAACTTTTGTTATGAAACCACTTTCATAAACGCAATATTTAATATACCTATCGAACAAAGTTCTCTCCCGATGCGTACAAACTAAGAAAGAGTGACGTCAGTCTTTCGTACTCACTTTGTATGGAGCGTTTCGGGCAGGTCTATTTTATGAGATGTTTAAATTGTCATATCTTGGTGAATTTTTAAGCTATCAGAGTCATTCTTTCAGCGATGTTTCTATTTTTAAAGGGTCTTTTAATTACCAATAAGAAAAAAAATTGTCATCAAGCCTATTCAATCTGAGCAAAAACACGATATCTTAAAATTTTCTCGATAGAAAAAAAATCATGAAACGGGGGCCAGACTTGGGATGCCAATGTAAAAATATTTTAAAACTCATAATTTTTTTAACTGGGCACCCCAATGAGTACCTAGCATAGTATCATAATCTGTGTAATTTTGTCACAAGGAAAATGTCTGCCATTGACTTTGCTTTTTCTTGTAATCCCGTTCTTTTGTAATTATTCCAATAACTAAACTGTGCTCGCCAATTAACATTGAGTTGGGATTCGGATAATTTGGTATGGAGATGCTTTTGAGTCCCGGGAAAGGACATAGCATAATATTCATGATTCCGAATCCTTAAAAATGTATAACCTATCTTTCTTGTTCTCCTTCTTTAATCTTCTTCTCCTTTTTTTTAAAACAATTGCTACTTAGTGAATCGCCAATGTCTTCAGCACGTAACCAAAATAGCCACAATCGATTTTACTCCACCTCATGATAACATCACACAACACATATGCAAAAGCTGCAATAAAGGGTCAGCGCAGAGTGCAGACAGAACGGAACGCAGCGGAGATAATTTTACGGACTTCAATGCATAAATGCTTGAACCAACCAAAAACGTTCGCGGGTCCTCGTCAGATACGTGGGAATCCCTTCTCTCAATTTAGGGCCAACCCGCACGTACCACAACCACACGACAACCACACCACGTGGCCGGGCGTATATTTCGTATTGTAAATGAAATCACATTTTGCTACAACGCCACAACATTCACACGTAACCACTGCTCGATGACATTTTGTCGTTGCGATGTCGTGTGGTTGTGGTACGTGTGGGTTGGCCCTTAGTCACACGATTTTAGTTTATTTTCAAATGCTTTAATAAAATCCTCTGTTGAGCTGCGTTATGTCTGCGCTGGCCCAAAGGCATACCTGCACCGCCAACGTCATCCGATGCGCGCTATAATGCCTCTTCCGGAACTCGTGCGCCGCTCGGTACAGCTTCTCATCGTCCTGCACATCATCCTTCAGCGACTTGATGTTGCCCCACGTGAAGATCCGCGCCGGGTGACCCTCGGGGAATAAGCTGGATAGCAGCTGGTCCTTGCGGTTCGAGTCAGATGGGGCGGCGATGGAGAATTCTGGAGAGAGCGATTCAAATTCTTCAATATCATAGTGATGTGCTATATTCGTCTAGACTCTAGCAAGTCGGGGCGGCCCGGGTCGCTACTCGCTAGCAATAACATACAATTAGAACAAAGCATACAACATACACGAATTCATCTAATGATTAAATTCTAATCCCATCATCATAACGCTATGTTATCCTTTTTATGTCAATTATACCTATGAAAAGATTGCATTTTTTAAAAACTTACTCATAGACAAATTATTATTTTTAAACAAGATTTTGTTAAAAAAATATATAATGTATTATTATATATTAAAGGTAGGTGTGAACATAAACTTAAGATTAGCTGGCTAAACTTAGGTTTATCTTCGAGAAGCAGCTAAAGTTCGTTGTTAGTTTGCGTCGTGATATTCCCTCTTTAACCGGTTAATGTGCACGTTAACCGAAACGAAACGGCTAAACGAAAAATGTATTCGATGGGCGCGCCGGGCCGCTATAATATTTTGTAATTATTGTAATAATTGTAATTTTGAATACCTACATAGGTACATAAAAGTAGGTAAGTATGTGTAATGAAAGTGATTTTTTTTAAGTTTTCGTGTCAAAATAGTAAACATTATTACATTGTTTACTTTTCCATTTCCTTCTACATTTTTAGCCAAGGGCCTGCAGTTACACTTAAATTTAGCCGGCTAAAGATAGAAGAAACTAACATTAACACCTCGTGGAAGATAAACCTAGGTTTAGCCGGCTAATCTTAAGTTTATGTTCACACCTACCTTTAGCCGTAAAATATATAAATAAATGGAGGAAACAAAAGAAATTTGGAGTAAAAGTTGTTTCATAGATAATTTCAATACAAACCCGACTCAATAGCTTCTCTTTCCCGCTGCATGGCCTCCTTCCGCATGAGCGGGCTGACGAAGAACTGGCTGAAGATGTCCATCGCCTGCGCCAGGTGCTTCTCCTGGATCTCGAAGTAGTACGTGGTGACCTCGCAGTCCGTCGACGCGTTGTCTGAACCACCTTTTTTCTGTCCAACAAAAAAGGGAGAGGGACTTAGGGTTAAATAAAAAGAGACTTCCCGTTTTCAACAACTGTCCTTAGGGGACGCTAAGTGTTTTTAGCTGCCATTAAATTTACATATTCAAGATTTCGCTAATGTTTGTCCTTAGGGCCTTAGAACTTTGGTGAAACATAAGTGTCGTCAAAATACAAACTTAGATAAAATTGTAAGTTGACATCGGAAGATTTTTTATTGGAAACTAAGATTTAGTTCAGTTTGCAAACCATTGTTCGGTACTGTACACTAAATAATAAGTAATTGGATGGCCGTAATATGCGATGTAACTAGATAGAAAATGACTTTAATAATACACCATTGTTGGTGCAAATAATCGAGGCCGCGCCTCGGAAGAAATTATGTTTTATGGCAAACAAGCAGAATGATCTTCTATATTTTTACGGTTGTTCATGAAAAAGATGAGTCATTTAAACTTCGAATATCTAATGAGTGATTAAATCTAGGGAACACATATTATCCGAGAATTCGGCAGTAACCTTTATTGGCTATATGCTTGTTAGATAAGTCCTTATACCGCAGTATCGGCCGTTTTATTTATATTATGATATAATATGTCTTTAATATAGAAAGGAATCATCACTGGACCTGGTAGCCTTGAAAAGTTTACGGGACATTCGTAAAACTAGAATTACGGGAGACCCAAATAACCAACGACATTACTCCGCCCTTAACAATGGTATCAATGTCTATTTGGGATATCCAAACGTAGTATTCACAGACGGGAATTGACGGGTCTACGTAATTTTAACCTAACCTAACCATTTATTCGGCAATGTCAAACGCATCTACTAATAGAGTTTTCGGCATCTAGAACTGCCCCTGGGCAGGGCGGGCACGGCAGGCCGAATGGATACGGAAACAGCCGAACAAAACTGGTGATCCACGAAGCACTTAGGCCGGTATAAATAGTCAGTACTCAAGATGCATCTCGGTCTCAAGACGCGGTTCGTCTATGTGATTGGTCCAAATTTTGACAGCCAACCAATCACAGAGCCTGAACCGTGTCTTGAGACCGAGATGCATCTTGAGTGCTGACTATTTATACCGGCCTTAGACTTAGGCTGGTATAAATAGTCAGTACTCAAGATGCACCTCGGTCTCAAGACACGGTTCAGACTCTGTGATTGGCTAGCTGTCAAAACTTGGACCAATCACAGAGCCGAACCGCGTCTTGAGACCGAGTCGCATCTTAAGTACTGACTATTTATACGGGCCTTAGTACTAGTAGTTACGTAGTTTATGTAATAATTTAAACTTCGGCAATTTTCGTATCCATTCGGCCCGCCCTGCCCTGGGGCAGTTCTAGATGCCGAAAGGGCACGGCAGGCCGAATGGATACGGAAATAGCCGAACAAAACTGGTGATCCACGAAGCACTTAGACTTAGTACTAGTAATTACGTAGTTTATGTAGTAATTTAAACTTCGGCAATTTTCGTATCCATTCGGCCCGCCCTGCCCTGGGGCAGTTCTAGATGCCGAAAACGCTATTACATTAATACTTACACTCACAAGTGGCCACATGCGGCCGCGAGAACAACGACAGATTTCCAAGAATCAGCGATCGAAGTATTAACGAAGCCCAAATATTACTTGTTTGGGTTATGTCAACATTAGTGTATATAGGTATAAACCTATGAATCAATTTCTTCACTGGTACTTTAAGAGAATTTGATACAGAGGCAGATGGAGACATACAACGTAATTAATTGGTCGTTTGCGTCAAGTCAATGTTAGTCGGTGGTTAGCCGTGATTTGTCAACTTGGCTTGACATAACGCGACCAACTTACATGGGTCCACCTGCCATACATATTACATACCTTTATGAAAGCATCGAACTCATTCTCCTTGGGGTACTTCTCGCTGCCCATGAAGACCATGTGCTCGACAAAGTGCGCCAGACCCTGGATATCGGCTGGGTCGCTGTAGCTGCCCACGCCGACGCACAGCGCGCATGCTGCCTGCAAGAACAACAACCCAACTATAATATTATTATGTTAGTGTCTAAACACACTAGACCGAAAATACGCAGCCGAAATTCGGCATGATTACGCTTGCAATGCGCTACGTATACATTTACTAATCCAAACTCCAACTTTACATCCAAACTCCAGTCTTTAACATAATATTGTCACAGGATTCTTAACCGACTTCGACAGACAAGTATAACTTATCCCATCAAAAACATACCTGTAAAATGGGGCCAAGTTCCTATCGGCTAATTTTTGGCCCAAAAAAGAGTTGAAATCCAATCCAATGCCAAGTTGAGATGCACTTCATCAATCGTAATCATCTTCATCAACAGCCTGGTCCATAATACTTCTAATTTGAACTTGGCAGGTTAATTTAATTATATAATTTATTATTTAATTAAGTATACAATTCATAGTGTTACGTATAGCACGAAAACCTGCCAAGTTCAAATTTAGAAGTATTATGGATCAGGCTGTTGATGAAATTGATTACGATCGCTGAAGTGCATCTGAACTTGGCATTGGATTGGATTTCAACTCTTTTTTGGGCCAAAAATTAGCCGATAGGAACTTGGCCCCATTTTTACAGGTATGTTTTTGATGGGATTTCATTACTTTTTTTCAAGAAATCTTATCTATTTTTTTGAGCCACACCCGAAATAAACAATACTTTCGATGGATTGCGCTAGTGGTATTTGTTAAACTATCAATAGAAGCCAAATTTTTAAGTAAACAGTATTTATTTAATAAGTACAGTGTGCATTATACATGACAATATTTTATACCCTCCCCCCTCTCCTCCTCCCACCCTCCTCATCGTATTTTCATTGTATCACTGGTACATAGGAATTTTTATCTATAGTTCGTAGATGAGCCGACTCCCGCTTGCCCGTTTTCTTAAATTTTATTATTGTTTTTTAATCTACATACACCACACGACCTGTGTGCCAAATTTCATAACGCTAGGACAATTGGAAGTGGCATCTTAAGTTCGTAGATGAATCGACTCACGATTGACCGATTTCTTAAACTTCGCAATTTTTTGTTAATCCACACATAACACTCGACCTGTGTGCCAAATTTCATAACGCTAGAACAATTGGAAGTTTCCTCTATAGTTCGTAGATGACCCGACTCACGCTTGACCGATTTCTTAAATTTCTTAATTTTTGTTATTCTACTTATAACACACGACCTGTGTACCAAATTTCATAACGCTAGGTCAATTGAAAGTGGTCTTAATTTCGTAGATGAACCGGCTCACGCTTGACCAATTTCTTAAATTTCTAAAATTTCTGAATTTTTTGGTAATCTAAATATAACACCCGACCTGTGTGCCAAATTTCATAACGCTAGGACAATTGGAAGTGGCCTAGAGGTTTTGATTCCCGGTCAGTGAGTGAGTGAGTGAGTGAGTCAGTGCCAAAATAAGCTATTTTTACAGGCAGATATCTCAGGATCTACCTAAGCTATATGTACGAAATTTGGTATACTGCTTAAGTACTTGTATATAATTACGTAGGTATAATTTTATCTTTGCACTCGCAATAGGCACTGAGCTACAGGGGGGTCAAAAGTGCGTCGAAACGGTTCGTGTAAATAGTGCACGGCAAGCGCGCGGCCTGCTGGAACTTGGCCGCGCACGGCCGTGCGCTTTGATTAATATAATATGTTGATATTGTTTTTTAATATTAAGGACTTTTTTTGCGGAAAAAGTACGGAAAATGTACCGCAGGATCCATTTGCCTCTTTAGCCTTCTGTAGTTTAAGGCGCAGTTTTCTGGAAAGGATCATAATTCATACAGGAAGTGATAACTGGTAGCATTTAGCGACGACAGTGAAAGTCGACTTCTTACACCGCTTTCTAGTGATAAATAAAAGCAACAGGCTGTATGCGACCGCACTGGACTAGTTATGTTTATGGCATGGTAATTTATAATTTAATTTACATGATAATTAAGAAACGAAAAAAAATGAATCGAAAATTTCTATAAAACTAACGATAGGAGTGTTTTCTCTAACGATAGAGTGTGATTTGCCAACTAAGGTAAAGAAAGGAAGAAGTCAAAGAAAAAAGATGATTGCCTCATTCTTTGGTCGGAAATGTCATTTTGCGACAGTTGTGCTAAAAGATTACGAAGAAGGACAGTTACTGCAGACTGGTATGTCAAAAGCTGTTTGGAAACATTTTGACGACAATGCTTCAGCGCACTCCGCAAAACAGACTGTTGAATATGTCGAGATAATGAGTCATCCGCCATACAGTCTTGACCTGGCACCCTGCGACTTTCATTTATTCCCAAGAACTAAAGATAAAATTCGAGGTATTCGCTTTTCGAGCCCTAAAGTTGCGATGAAAGCGTACGAAAATGCCATAGAAGAGACCCCTAAAGAACACTTCTTTTCTCGGTGGTTCCATCAAATACGACGATGTGTAGAGAAGAATTGGCAACTTTCTACATTAAGCAGTTTTTCATTTTCTAAACATTTTCAGTGTTACCCTAGGTACGAAACGAAACGTGAATTAGTTTATTTGAGAGTGCTGGATTGTGCAAAGCGTTGATATAGTTGAAACATTGAAAGTTTAGCATTATGCCGCATATGCTCTAGTGCTACAATTATTGAAAACATAGTGTGTTTTCAAATTAAGAATTTCAAAAATAGCGCGGGAAAGTTGACGTAAAATCTGTCATTGCTGACCCCACGTTGGGCGCCATTACAAAAAAAGTTTTATTTTTTAAATAATAAAGAATTGTTTTACATAACAGTATCCGTATAGTAAATATATAGGTCTACCAGAATCCCATGGAAAATTTGGATGGGAGATTTTCAATTATTTTTTGACAAAAAAATCAAACCGACTTCCAAGGTAAAAACAAATGTAATATTCTTAAAAATAATCTAAAATTATTTTTTAACAAAAAATTGAACCCGACTTCCAATTTGAAAAAACAATGTTCGTAAATGAGCTAAAAAGTATGAAATAATTTTTATTCTTCATTAGTACCTTTTTAAAATTCGACTAAATCTCAACGAATTCTGTACTCAATTTTCATTCATTTGATGTCGGTACCAGCCCAGAACTGAGATACTTGACATAGAACTTAGCCAGTCGAATTTTAAAAAGGCACTAATGAAGAATAAAAATTATTTCATACTTTTTAGCTCATTTACGAATATTGTTTTTTCAAATTGGAAGTCGGGTTCAATTTTTTATTAAAAAATAATAATTTTACTCTTTTTAGTTATCAACAAGACAAGGCTTTATGCGTAGAATGTAGATATAACCACTACGAATATTAATTACTATTCACATTATATTAGGTGCTGTAAGCGAAATTGTGGTAAATGCTTTCAGTTATCTAAGCGATGCTGCAATTTCCAAACTTTTATCTTTGAAGGTTCAGGAGTTCTGTTCAGTGCCCTTGGACCAAGAGACACCTTCATATGAAATTTCTTTTCTACATTATATTAGGTGCTGTAAGCGAAATTGTGGTAAATGCTTGCAGTTATCTAAGCGATGCTGCAATTTCCAAACTTTTATCTTTAAAGGTTCAGGAGTTCTGTTCAGTGCCTTTGGACCAAGAGACACCTTCGTATGAAATTTCTTTTATTCGTTACATATGTTTAAGTTACTAGAAACAACATTTTACCCACTGTGAGTGTTTTGATAAATTTCAAGGGTTTCCCACGATTACTCATAGATTTCATCATCAGCTTATCACTTTCGTAATCGTTATACAAAATGAAGATTATATCCTATACAACAAAACAAGAATTTTGAAAATCGGTCCACAAACAGCGAAACAATCGTCAAAAACATCTGCTTCGATGCAAAATATCACGAAAAGTACCAATAATTGAGTCATAATGTGATGACCCAGTGTATAATTATGGTTGTGATGATGATGATTAATCTAATTTCAGTTCTTAAAACAACGCCGAAATCCCCGAACCTATATCTATTAGTATGCAAAGGTCTGTTCGGTACCTTCGGATCCAGGGTATAACCTGGTGCAAAGTCTTACTTTTTGGTAGTATTTACCTCGAATGCTTCAGAAAAAATTGAAATCACTATATGTTTCCATACAAATTTCAGGAAGTCCCCTCGATTGCTCATGGATCCCATCATCAGGTCACCACTTTTGTGAACATGGTACCAAATTCGGATTCAACCCTGTACAACAACAAAAGAATCATGAAAATCGGTCCACAAACGGCGAAGTTATGGTTGAACATACAAAAAAATATATATACAGACGAACATATAACCTCCTCCTTTTTGGAAGTCGGTTAAAGAATCAAATAATTCTTATTTCTTATTGTAGTGCCGTCTTCAGACTTCGCCTAAACCTCAACTATTTCTGTACTCAATCTTCGTACTTTTGCAGTCGCTACCAGCCCGGAAAAAGAAGCTTCGTCATGAATAATTTAACATTAACATTCGCAACTCGTTTAAAGGGTGTCTTAATGTTATACATTGAAACTTGCAAGTCACCGACGACCTTCGTCTAATGCTCAGATAGAAGTTTATATGAACCGGTCTAGTGAACATAATATATTGTACATTGTAAAATATTTAATTGTTCAAGATGTTATTATTTACTATATTATATGTATGTATAAATGATTGTTCCCAGCTCTTTGAAAAACAACAAAATTTAAATTAAACTTTGTATCGGTTTTTAGTTAATTTTGCTAGTTCAAGGCCAAAAATATATCCCTTTGTTGTTTTGACTAGATACCATGAGTACCGTTACATTAAAAAAACTATCCTGTTTAGGCTATACAGGATGAATTTTTAATCTTTTTAAAGGTGCTTTGAGCCTTTATTGAGTACGATTTCGCGGTTTACTGGTTAGAGCGGTTTCGCACTACATCCGATCCGAACCCGTGAGTTCAGAGTAAATGTATTTCTATATAATAGCAGGGCTTCCCAAACTTATTACTTATTTGTACTGTGACGCCCTTGGGACTTTGCCATAAATTTCTTTACGACGCCCCTCAGCCCACTCTACCCAGCCCCCAAAAATACTTTCAATTTTAGAACCAGCCTACACAGGTTATCATAAAATCACTAATTTTGTACGTTTATACATATTTTTATTGGGAAATAATGACCAATCAAAACATAAGCATAAAAATTTAAAAAGATTTAATTTATTAAAGCTTAAAATCCAGCAAGGCTGGCTAATGTGAAGGATGCGCTTGCTTTTCTGAGCATATAGCTTCTGAAACTGGGGATATATGAATGACATAATATTTGGTTGTGTTGACAATTGACATACGCAGTTTGGGAAGCCTTTAAATAGCTTATACTAGGGTTATACGGTCAGTCTGGCATCAATTCAGTCCATCAGTCTCAGATTGACGCCAGAATGATGACCGAGAAGTTCATAATAAAAAACCGGCCAAGTGCGTGTCGGGCCACGCGCAATGTAGGGTTCCGTAGCACCGCTAGTTTTTTTAAATTTTTGTATGGTCAATGAATGTACATTTATAACATGTTTTACAATACTAACAACATCATCTCAAAGGAATTTGAACGAAAAGTTCCTTTATACTTCGCCGAATACATTTTTTTTAGTTGATCGACTATTACTCAATAACTTATGAAGTCAACTTAGTCGTGATAGTTTTCCTAATAAATTCAGCATATATCCTACTCCCGTGAATTTTTTCACATTTCCAGAAGCAACCGTTTAGCTGGTAGAAGGGGGGGGGACACTATGGACTCTAACGATTTTTTCCACTTTAAAACTTAATATTTCACAAATGGATCCCTAAACCGGAAAATGATCTATGAATACTCATAATATTTTTAAAAAACCTATCCAACGACACCCCACACGATGGGGTGGGCGCGAAAAAAAAAATTCAACCCCGCTTGATGTGTACTTAGGGGAGGTACCATAAAAAAATATTTTTTAAATATTTTATGTACCATTTTGTAGACATTATTAATATGTATATTCATGCCAAATTACAGCTTTGTAGGTCCTATAGTCTCTGAGCAAAACCGCGGACAGACAGACAGACGGACAGACGGACGGACAGACCGAAACTATAAGGGTTCCTTGTTGACTACGGAACCCTAAAAACAGTCCGTTAATCACACTGTTATACGATAGCTGCATTCTTACGTCATTCTGAATCAAACTGAAGGACTGAGCTGATACCAGACTGATAGCGTAAAACCCTTGTCTCACGAACTAATTAGGTTAGTTCGTGAGACAAGGGTGAGACAAGGTGAGACCTAGTTAGCCGTGCGCGTTTTCTGCGCGCGCGGATTTCCCAGAGTTCTCTGAGTGTTGCCGTTTATTCGGTGGTGCTCACTAATTCCTCCGTTATCAGTAAAGCTATGTTCGAATAGGACGTAGTGTGTATCCGCTGCAACACGCCGCACGGCGCACCCCGCTCGCGCTATTATTCCAACACGCAGCTCAGCTTTTACCGCGATGTTGAAGGTCTATTTATTATATACTAAAGTACCGATTTTGTTATGGAGATACTTTAGTTCCAGGGAATTATAGGTAATTATATTTTATGAAGAACTTTTAGCTTATGCTAGAAGACGGGTTATTTAACTTGTTAAACAACAATTTACCGACAAACCCTTTAATTAACCCAACATTTACAGACGTAAATTAAAACACGAGACACAAACGAGACACTGAACCTCATACATTTTGACATTTTGTATTTATTGTGCCTCGATTCGCCGTTTGGACTTTAGGGTGCTGGCTTTTAAGTTTTAAGGTATAAGGCAAGCATGAAGCAACTACTGTAATATTTTAAATATCACAATATTATCTTTGCCCTGAATAGTTATCATTCAGACCTCGACCGTTACATGAGTTTCCACTCTATTTCACCCCGCGAATGCGCTGACGTAACACGTACACGACGTGATCAACTGGGACCCCGAACATTGTAATATTATAATATTATCTTTTAAGTTTTATTATAACAACTAGCTGTCCCAGCAAACGTTGTTTTGCCATTTAAAGTATATTTTCTACATCATCAGTTGATACATGTTTTACCCCCTCTTTTGTCCCCTAAGAGGGTGTGGGGGGGGAAGGTCATACACCAGATGTTAAGTTGAAAAACACAGTTAATACCTAATATGAAGTAAGTCCACTAAAGAAAAAAGTTGTATACAAAATCTGACCCCTCTTTGGTCCTCAGAGAGGGTTAAGAGGGGAGGGGGGGGAGGATTTTTATACACCAGATATTGAGTTGGAAGAAGACATAATATATCTGTGAAAACCGTATGCAAATCGGATCAGTAGTTTTCGTGTTAAAGAAAAAAGTTTGATACAAAATCTGACCTCCTCTTTTGTCCCCTTAGAGGGGCGGGGGGAAAAATTTTTATACACCAGATGTTAAGTTGGAAGAAGATAAATATATCTGCGAAAACCACATTCAAATCGGATCAGTATTTTCCGTATGATGCTGGAACAAACATACAGACAGACAGAAAGAGTGACAAACACAGACAGACAGACAAAAAACTAACCACATTTTTGGCTTCTATAGCGATGTAGTGACAAAGGTGTAATTTCGGGTGTCATTTCATATCTTTTATGTACAGAATTTTCATTTCTACAACAGAATATTGTCTTCCTCCCGCACGCGCTTTGGTGACGCCCACTATCGTAATATTTTAATTTCGCTATAATTTCAAAACCAGACGTCCAATTTTAATAATTTAAAGACCAAATATTATCTACATAAACTGTACTTAGTGATAAAATAATTTATTTTGATAAGGATTAATAGCGTGAGTAAAATATATCCGTTTAAATGTAGTCCAAAAAAAATTCAGGATTTTTATATAAATAAATGGTTATTGTGCCTCACTCGACATAGATAGGTATAGTGTGTCGCGGACTTTTTTGTAGATATTTATAAGATCTATAATTACTTAGAACATTTTATGGTTCTATCTTTTATAGTTTAGGCAGCGTACGCAAAATAAGTAACTTTTCTAGCTGATTTTTTACACCTTGCGTCCGAAAAACTCAAATATCTTACGGAACCCTACTTTTTTCCAAAATAAAATGTAGCCTATGTTCAGCAGAAATAATGTAAGATTGCAATAGCAAAAGAATTTTTCAAATCGGTCCAGTAGTTTCGGAGCCTATTCGACTCAAACAAACAAACAAACAAACAAACAAACAAAAAATCAAATCTTTCCTCTTTATAATAGTAGTATAGATAACTAATTATTATTGTTGTTTATTGTGTTATTCAAATGTTTATAGTTCTATTTACAATGCAAATTATAAATTACTCGATGACGCCCGCAACTACTTTGCGCCAAAATACGTTTATCGCGGCGGAACCGTACATTTTTCCGGGATAAAAAGTAATATTATATTATGTTCTTTCTCGGGTCTCAAAGTATCCCCATACCAAATTTCATCTAAATCGGTTCAGCTGTTTGGGCGTAAACAGGTAACAGACAAGACAGATGGACAGACATCTTTTTCGCATTTATAATATTACCCTCTTACTAATAAAAACTTCTTAAACATGCGTTCAACATGTGAATAGTTAAACAGGAATTTTTAAGTTATACACACGTTACACAGAGTCTATACATGGTCTATACAGAGAAATTTGTATGGAAATGACAGCATCGTTATACAGGCCTTATGTCAAAAAATGATTATTAGTAGAAAAAATCTTAAGCACCCTCTATACAGGCTGTGTAACTTTTTATTAATAAGAGGGTTAGTATGGAAGTATGGATCGTACACGATATTAAACATCCGTGTAGGCGTGTATGATACTTAAAGCATAGACCAAAGTAATATTATCTTAGACGTTTGAATATCAATACACAAGTCACAACGCTACCACTTCCTATCGCTCTCCACTCTCCAGTCGATGAGAACTTAATCTTTCATAATGTCCAGAAATCCAATTTTATTTCAATCGATATCTTATTTTATTTTATTAAAATACAAAATGTTTCGACTGTCAAAAATTGACTATGAAAAATATGTAACGCAGTCAAAAATTGGGCTCTAGCTAAGACATGTTAACATCAATAGTCTTTTATTACATGTACTAATTTATATTTTCAAGTTTATGAACTAAATTACATAGCTACTTAAAAAAAATGAAATGAAACTTACAAGTTTTTCTTCATCAAATTCTGCACGTCTTTTGGTGCCATGTTGATCACTAGCTTCAGATAGTGCTGATTTTCCACTGTCACTCTCAATTTCAGAACCACTCTCATCCGATCCACTAAACTCCTCCTCACTTGAACTGTTCTCTTCACTCTGGCTAGGCTTACTGGGATCTGATATAAGTAATGCTGTGAGACCATTTTCTAATCTTATAGTCCTATAATAAAAAAAACAGTTTTGATAATACTTTATTATAATATAATATCATAGACACAGACATAGATCAAGATAGATGATAGATACCACATGTCGCTCCATTTCGATGAAAACTAGCGTGCCACTTTTTATAGCAACTGTGACATACCAATGATAAGAAAAATGCCCATTATCTAGGCCAATGTTTCTATTTAAATTTCTACAGCTCAATACGGCACTTCTAGGCATTTAGGCATTTTTAAAATACCAATTGACGTCCGATTCCGATAGCAAACTAAAGAACAGACTTTCGAAAGATGAGCATTCCTCGTCGTTTGGGAGCGCAATATGGCACGCGAAGTACATACACATGCGGTATCTATCATGATCTATGTCATCACTGATCATAGACATGTTTTGTTTACCTAATAAAAGTGTTAAAAATCTAAATAAAAATTAAATAATGGTAAATCATTGTCTAGTATGTTATTTTTTTGAGAGTAAGGTTCAAGTAAATTTATAAGACTTCAACGCATTTATAGTTTTTTTTGTCATATAGGTAACAGGTAAAAATATATAAAGAGAAGAGAACTTTAATGTATTATCACAGTGCAGGGTTATAAGTAATCTAAGAAACTTTTTTGCATTATGAAAATATAAGATACAACATTGAAATATTAATTTTGAATTTACTAAAACTTACTTGTATAATTTTTTATCAGAAATTGACTTTACTGGTTCTGATAAAACCTCAACTTTTTCTTTTTCAGACAAGGTAGCAGATTGTTTAGGTCGATTGACTGCCTTAACTTCAGGTTTAAATTTAGGAGCTCTGTTAAAAGCACTTCTTTTAGACATATTTACAGGCGTGCAAATATTATTTAGCGTTGAGCAAAATGTTTTTCTAAGCACACTAAACAGAAAATTTGACATTTATGAACACAGACTATAGTTCGACAAGGCCATAGACACAGAACAGATTTACTCCTAGCGGAGGCCATAGAACACTGGAACACATTTACCAGGGGCCTAAATGTTCGAACTTAGAAAGCTAGGATCCTAATAATGGCCGTTCCCTATATTCAATCTATCTCTAGTTTGACATACAATCGATCGCAGCTGACATAGAATTGACATAAAATATATGGAGCTAATGTCTAATGTGAGCTATTCCTATCTCAAGTAAGAGATAGATCAAATATTGGGAACGGCCGTTAGTGTAGGTACCATAGACTTATAATATAGGTACTAAATCGGCAAAAATGTGGCTTCTAAAGGGCCCCCGAGACGATCAAACGGTTTGACTCAAACACGTAAATTTTGGTTTGACTCAAACCGATTTGATCGTTTACAAAGCTAGTCTGAACGGTTTGTCAAACATTAACGTGTTTGAAGCTTGTTTGATGAAATTTCATATTTTTGTTGTGTTTGACGCGCCGTTTGATCGTGTTCCGACGCGTTTGAACAAACTCGGCTTAGTTTAGTGCTGGATTTTGAAGAAGAAAAAAGAAAAAAAGTTCCTAGCACTTTCTGTAGATGTTCGTGGGTTAAACCATGTTAAACGTCATTTTAGTTCATACCATGCTTTGGACCCACTTGGACCAAAGTCTTTTTCTTTTTTTTTCTCCTTTTACAGAGAACATTAACGTTATAAACATAGGAAAATCACGATCCTCGTTCTAGAATCTAGACTCTAGAGCAAAGGGCAAAGGGTCTTAAGGGCCCCCGAGACGGTCAAACGGTTTGATTCAAACACGTAAATTTTGGTTTGACTCAAACCATTTTGATCGTTTACAAAGCTTGTTTGAACGGTTTGTCAAACATTTACGTGTTTGAAGCTTGTTTGATAAAATTTCATATTTGTGTTTTGTTTGACGCGCCGTTTGATCGTGTTCCGACGCGTTTGATCAAACTTGGCTTAGTTTAGTACTGGATTTTGAAGAAGAAAAAAGAAAAAAAAGAATGAAGCTGTAGTTTCTAGCACTTTCTGTAGATGTTCGTGGGTAAAACGATATCTTAGTTCATTACCATTATTTGGACCAAAGTATTTTCATTTTTTTTTTCGACAGAGGACATTAACGTTATAAACATAAGAAAATCGCGGTCCTCGTTCTAGAATCTAGATTCTAGACTCTAGAGCATCTTGTCTGCATCACAAGACGTGTACTTGACAGCGCGTATTGAATTAAACTGCGCAGTGTCGTTTGACAAACCGTTCAAACCGACATCAAACGGTTGCATCAAACACGTAAGGTTTTCTTATGTTTATAACGTTAATGTCCTCTGTCGAAAAATAAAAAAAATGAAAATACTTTGGTCCAAATAATGGTAATGAACTAAGATATCGTTTTACCCACGAACATCTACAGAAAGTGCTAGAAACTACAGCTTCTTTCTTTTTTTTTCTTTTTTCTTCTTCAAAATCCAGTACTAAACTAAGCCAAGTTTGATCAAACGCGTCGGAACACGATCAAACGGCGCGTCAAACAAAACAAAAATATGAAATTTCATCAAACAAGCTTCAAACACGTAAATGTTTGACAAACCGTTCAAACAAGCTTTGTAAACGATCAAAATGGTTTGAGTCAAACCAAAATTTACGTCAAACGGTTTGATTCAAACCTTACGTGTTTGATGCAACCGTTTGATGTCGGTTTGAACGGTTTGTCAAACGACACTGCGCAGTTTAATTCAATACGCGCTGTCGAGTACACGTCTTGTGATGCAGACAAGATGCTCTAGAGTCTAGAATCTAGATTCTAGAACGAGGACCGCGATTTTCTTATGTTTATAACGTCAATGTCCTCTGTCGAAAAATAAAAAAATCTACAGAAAGTGCTAGAAACTACAGCTTCTTTCTTTTTTTTCTTCCAAGTTTGATCAAACGCGTCGGAACACGATCAAACGGCGCGTCAAACAAAACAAAAATATGAAATTTCATCAAACAAGCTTCAAACACGTAAATGTTTGACAAACCGTTCAAACAAGCTTTGTAAACGATCAAAATGGTTTGAGTCAAGCCAAAATTTACGTGTTTGAATCAAACCGTTTGATCGTCTCGGGGGCCCTTTTCATTAAAACACGTCTGTAGCGTTCCTACTAGGTACTCAGTTTATTACATAGCATAGGACGATTTGACGTCTTGTTAACCAATTAAATCTCATAAAATCCACTGACAACAGCTACTCGTACAAGGAAGGAACATGCTTTTGATTTTAGATTTTATAAACTTCGTTCAAAACTTTTTAACTGTTGCTACTTGTTGAATTGGAAAGTGCGAAAACAAAACATTAAAATTAAATAAATTAGTTAATTTCCGATTGTTAAAATATATAAAACAAGTTAGTAATGGATCAATCATATTCAGATAGTGATATTACCATGTCTCCTTCGCAAATATTAGAGCGATTGGAAATGCTGAGGCAAATACAAGTGTTACAGAGAAGTAAGCTACAAAAACAAATTAATTTTCAAGATTCCTCTGAGATAACTAAATCAATTACAGAAATTGTAAGTCATTTTAGCGACAGCACAAGCTACAACACGTTTCGCTCCCTATTAGAATCCGCTCAAGAAACTGAAAACGAAACTGAACAGTCAACACAAGCAAGAAGAAATTCACAGCGAGGTAGTTTACAAAATGTTATTGAAGGTGTTACACTACTAAATCTATCTCAAGAATCAGAATTCATAAATGATTCTCCTTCTTCCACAAAGAGTTTGGTTACCAACAATAAACCTACAAATAATAAAAGGTGTACTGTAAACGAAGTGAGTGTGCCGACGAAATCAATTTCACTTGACGAAATGCCTATTTTATCTCCAAGGAAAGATTTTGAATCATTAATATTAGAAAAATTAAAGAAAGAAGAGAAAACTGCAAGTGTAAACACAAAAAGATCTGCACAAACCGACACTTCTGTCACGGCTAAGGTTTCTAAAAAACCCTTTTTAAAACGTGGAGAAGGTATGGCTCGATTTGGATTAAATAAACAGGATCTTGTTATTCAGAACACAAAAGCTTTGCCCTGGAAGAAAAATAGCAGCAGAAACCAAAGCTACAAGAGAAAATCTATTTTAAAAAATAATAAGAAAAACAATGTAAAAATAAAAATCTCAGAATGTATAGTGAATTGTGACACAGAACAAAATTTAGAAATACCAGGAAATAGCTCAATGCAAGTGCCAAAAGTGAAACAAGGTGAACATTATCATGAAACAAAAGAACAGAGTTCAAGAGTCTTGGAAGTTGAGCCTGAGCAGAATATTTCACAGAAGATGCAAGATCCCATGCCAACAAAGGGAAAGACTTGGGCATCTGTCCTCTCCAAAGAACAGAATGATCTGCTTATGAAATTGAAACAAAGTGACTACTACAAAAACTTTCTTTCGCCGGCAAAAAGTATATATTCTGACATAAGTTGCGATGATAACATATCAAAAGTAAGACAAGAAAAAGAAATAGCTGAACAAAACTTATTTGAACTGTTGGAAAATAAAGTGAACCGTGGTAGCTTTAGCATTGAGAATTCTTTCTTTAATAGATTTTTGGGAAGAACAGCCTTGGAGAGTTCCGGTGAGAGTACTCCATTTATTTTCAAAAAATGTATTATTGAAAACCCCAAATTAATGAATATTGCACCAAGCATTTCTTCAGAACTTTCACAATTAAATTGTAACTCGGAAACATGCACCTGTGATGAATGCACCGATACTTGCTCCTCAGTATCGTGTTGTTGTTCATGTAAAACTGTTACTGAAAATGAAAACCCCCAGGCTATAAAACAAAAAGAAAATAAGAAGTCTTGCACAGCAAAGACTGAAGAAAAACCTAGTCAAAAATCAGATTGCCAAAATGATACTGTTGTCAATAATGAAGTAAAAATAAATATGGCAGAAATGAATGCCAAGTTACAAGCCACGAGTGAATTATTAAAAGAACGACTCAAAGAATTGGAAGATGAAATTGAAACATTCAGAAAAGAAAATTTAAATCTCACCAAAATGCGAGAAGAAATTGAATTGGAGCGTCAAAAGATTTACGAAGAAAAACAGGAGTATGAGAAAAAATTCAATGAAGATAAAATTTTATCTGAGTACTATTTAGCTGAAGAAAAAGAAAAGATACAGAAACAGAAACAATTATATGAAAGGTACTTGAGAGATATAAGAGGTAGGTTAAATAAAAAGGATAAGGATGAAGTACTAAACTTAAAAAAGGAAGTACAAAACCTTAAAGAAGAAATACGCATTAAAGATACAAAGTCAACAACTGCTTTAGCACGCCTCAGGAATCAAATCAAAATTATGGAAAAGGAAAAGAAGAGCTTCATTGAAGAAATAGAAAAACTAAAAAAAGAAAATAGAAGGATTCAGCACAGTAATGATATAACTAGGAGATTAACAAACATCAAATATTTAGAACAAATAAATAGGAAACTTAACAACCGAACAGTAGGAGGTGAAAGGATAGAAGTTGAATTAGATCCAGACATAAAGTATAAAGCTCATACCATCGAAAGACAGAGTAGATCTCGAATGTTTCAGCCACAAAATAAACCTATTGCAATGAGACCACGAGCAAAAAGTGTCCCCAATTTGAATGTAACATCTAGGTATGCCAAATATTTTAGCCAGAAGGACTCCAATAGTGACCTAGAAAAGTATAAATCAGTAAATGACAATGATTTCGCATTAATTAATGAGGATAGCAACAATGATATTGCTGAAGATTTAGATGACAAGGATATAAATACTTCAAGAAATTCATATTTGTATGATGATGACAACAACCTTGAAAAAATTTATAATGATAGGTTTAGAGACAATTTGCCTTCTAAGCAGGTACATTCCAAAGGAAATCTAGGCGGTTACAA
This sequence comes from Plebejus argus, assembly GCA_905404155.3. Taxonomy (NCBI): domain Eukaryota; kingdom Metazoa; phylum Arthropoda; class Insecta; order Lepidoptera; family Lycaenidae; genus Plebejus; species Plebejus argus. The sequence goes on from FR989933.1 coordinate 5,638,309, forward strand.
TAATGAGAACACCTCAAACTTCTTTTTGAGTAAGGATAATGAGGAGCACACTGAGAAATCAAAGAGACTGTCTAAATCCTCATGTACAGAATCGGTTCATACAGACCACAGTCCCACTGTTTCTAATACATCCGGATCACCTACTTTTTTGCCCAACTATAGTACATCCAGTGGAATTTCAACAAATAATTCAGGAAATGTTTCATTGAATGACAATAATAAGAGTTCTGGACAAAATAAAAATTTACATACTCATCAGTCCTCTTTAAACCAAAGGTTTGATGTTCAACCTCCCAAAATTAACGGAAGAATGACTCCCAGTCCTGAACCAACTACTACCAAATCAAGTTTCTCAAAAACAAATTTAAATCCAACCGAAATAACAAAACCGGATGGTTCAAAGGAGTTGAGATTTCCCAATGGTAATATAAAATATGTCTCTGCTGATGGAAGATATAGCAAATTCATTTATTATAATGGTGATATCAAAGAGAATTTTTACAATGAGGGAAGAATTAAATATTTCTATGCAGAAAACAAAACAGTTCATACCACACATGCTGATGGACTGGAAGTTTTAGAATTTCCTGAGTGAGTATAATATAAATTATATTTTATTTACTATCCCCCTGTAACTATATAAGTAGAAACTAACACTAACCTTTTTTATGCAGTGGACAAACAGAAAAACGTTACAAAGATGGTTCTTCAGAAATAAGACTACCGAATGGAAGTATCAGATACTTTGATCCCAAAAATGAACATGTCCGAGAGGAGTGGAGGTTCCCAGACGGTGCTACCATGACAGTATCAGCTAATGGAGAGCAAAGAATTGTGTTTCCCAATGGACAAATAGAAGTACATACTAAAGAACATAAGGTATTTAAAACATATATAATAATATGTGAAAGTAAATTAATAATACAATTTAGTTTTACTCTGCTTCTTACGTCCCGGCCGTATTTGCGTCTATCGTCCGAAGCTTCGTGCAATGAGACGATACACGCAGATCGTCCAATGGTATCGGCTTTAGCGCGAAGCACCACGCATATGCGGCCGCGGCATTACAGATTTTTGTCACGGCACTTGTCGCGTGCCATCGACAAGTACCGTTCGTCTGTAACAAGCCTTAGATCTAGAGCCTTAACTGCATTTTAGCATTTTGTATACAAGTAAAACTTTTCTCTAGTTATAAAATTGCCTTATTCGCTTTCAGCGTCGTGAGTTTCCAGATGGTACTGTAAAGTTGATATATAATGATGGCACTTCAGAGACGAGATATTCATCTGGAAGAATTCGCATAAAAGATAAACATGGTAACCTAATAATGGATTCTGCCCCTGGCTGAAAATTTGATTGGATTTTGTAATATTTATGTGCCTTATTGGAAGTGATGATGTTGACTGTTATGTAATTTAGAAACTAACTATGTTGCCAAATATTTTTTACTTTAAGATTTACTGTTATTTAAATGTGTATATCAATATTTAATAAAAGAAAAATATAAATCAAATCTTATAATTCTAACTAATAACTTATCAAAACACTATTTAACTAGCAGATATCTGGTATCTTGTGTCCTTGCTCTCCTTAGGAATTCCGTTTATGTTAAAATTGATTGGGTACATATTATCCTCTGTGGCAAATATCTTCTTCAGTGCTTCTCTTGCAGCCATTTCCTTGGCCGTTGATATTGTCTCACCAAACCCTGCAATTTAAATTAAAACCAATGAGAATTCCAACAAATACTGTCTCAAGTGGACCTTACAATATCTAAGTAATATTTTATTACTAGATGTTTAACGTGGCTCCGCCCGTGCAAATAAGAAACCTGACTACTATAAGTCATAACATAATTAAAAGTTTTTAGAATTTTTACCTGATGACAACATTTTTTTGTCAATATACAAGCCGACTCTGTAGCAGGCGAGGAGTGTGTTCTTTCCTACTTCACCAATTAGTCTAGGTTCTACCTCACTTCCTGTCTTTTCTATAAGACCTTTTAACATAGCCCAAGGATCTTCTATGTGCCAATATTCATTAACATCTTTCCCTAAAAAGTACAATCAAAACAGTATTATAACATTATTAAACTGCTGGAAAAAAGGATTATGTCAAAATATATTTGAAAGAAGGGCATACAATATAATTCTAAGGCTTTACTCAAAGTCAGAAACTCAAGCTGTGGATTTGAGAATACTGACCTTGAAGTTGGGTAATGAGAAAATCTCTCACAAAATGTGCTGCTCTTTCTTCACCAGATGATTCAAGGAGTGCTCCAACTAATGCTTTGAAAGTTTTTGCTAAAACTGAGTTGTCAACAGGGTATTCCTAAATAACAACCAACAGGATAAAAAATAATTTAAACACAATATCCAATGTGACTAGCGTATACATAATATTATATGTTTAGAATGACATTTTCAATCTCGCCAAACTGTTTGATGGTGTAGTAACAGCTGCTTTTCTAATAAAATAAAGCATTAATCAGTTCTCAATACTTCCTATGGTAGTCAACCTTAAAATAAAGACTCACATCTGCCAGGACAATGTCCTTTGTCCCAAGATTAGTCGATACATGGGCAAGGGTACTTTCACTCATCAGATGATTTTTAATGCTTTTAATGCCTTCCAATGGTAATTTAGGTAAAACTGCTTCCAAATAAAGTTGTACATATTCTGATATAAATTTCTCTCCTGAAGTATAAAGAAATCACAATGAGTACAACAGTTTTTCTGTTATTATGAGGTGACAAATTATTACCAATAACCAAATTACACTAATAAGAGGGTAAAATAGAATATTCTAAGAGCTTAGTTCACCCACCATGGTCTGCCAAATCTCCATTGTCCCTCAATTTGAGGTCAATATCCATTTCTTTTTGCTTCATCTCCTCTTTGATCACATAAGTACGGTCAGTAAAAGCTTGGAGTAAAAGATCAGAATCAAACTCTTCATTTAGCCTTTTTCCAAATGCATATAATTCAGCTTCCAAATTCCATTCTGCAAATGTATTTCTTGGGTTCGTGATTTTTCCTCCTTGCTTATCCTCGCGTCTTTTTAACTCTCTTAAGGTTGGTGACACCCAGCGATGAATTTTTTTAGCTGTAATAAAATTTATGTACAGTAAAAAATACACATATCAACCATAAAGTATTAAATGTTAGTCTTTTATAAGGATCTTTAAAATTGGTTATATCATTACTTCAATGTTTATTACCTTGGTTTGTAATGGGTACATTTTTCAGAATAGGTATGAGAGGAGTACATCGTCTTATGAAGGCCATTATGATGTTTGCTTTGAAAAATTGTTATTATTAGTTGCAAAATAATGTTATCATACTAATAACAATTTAAGAACACAGTCCCGAAAAATTGTAAAATACCTACAAAATTTTTATAAAAACAGCTGTCAAATTATTTTCAGGCAGTGTTTTTTACTTTTTAGGTTATGTTGTTTTTTTTTATTGTAAGTGGTAATAACTAGGGAAATAACACTGATCTCTATAATGGGTTGTTTTCTTTTTTTAATATCCACCAGACGGCGCGACGATAGACACTTCTAGATTTTCTATTGGTTCCCCACCGATCTGAAATTATCTGCAGGTTGGCACCACTGACTACATATGGGTTGTGTTTCCAAAAAATATCAGTGTACTGCCAAGTGTGACATAAATCAAAATATCTTAAACCTAGTTTTCATTAGCATAATATTAACATAAAACTGTATGTATTTATACATTTCCAAATATTGCTATGTTTTTTTGCTTCGTCTCTCTAGTTTAAATTTCACGAAGAGCATACGCCTAAGCGATCATTGGCCTAAGCGATTAGGCCAGTATACTGGTAACGGCTTAGGAACACGCTAACATTATTGAATACTCATTGAATACTTGTCATTTTCAAACTTCTTCTACTTTTTATTGTTGGTGTGGTTTTTATTATTTTTTCCCAAATTGTGTTATTAGGGTTTTTGATGTTCATTATTGGTAAAATATCAGCCATTAAATATTCGTTATCTTGCAGAAGTGCAGGCAAGTTGTTGTCAAAACCTAAATGTATAATTCCTGTGACATTTGGTGTGAATATCGGTAAATAGGGCTATTTCTTCCGTGAGTTACAACTAAAACATCGTTATAATAACTGTATTATCCTATTCATTGGAATATTATTGCGTCTTTATCAAATTGAAATGTATAAAGTTTTACATTCTTTTGCCCAGTTTTGTAGCAATTATTGATGGTATTCCTGGTATTACCGATAGTTGTCTACCCATACGCCATCTAGTTACTAAAATGGAAACTGTTTGACAATCAAATTAAAAAAATAAGAAAACGCCTCATTACAAGCACAATATTTTATTTTTATTTTATTTCCCGTTTCGTGGCAAGTGGCAACCCTGGCATATCTGCTTGGTACTTACACCGGTGGCGGCATCGTGCGACATCAAAGGCGTTTCGTTACTGTAGGGATATTATATTGCTATACTGTGTCTCCTAGACATACGCGGCCTGCGGTGGCGGTCGCAGTGGCGGTCAGTTGGATGACTTGAAAGTTCTAGGAACGACACAGACACACGCGGTGGCGGTGGTCGCAGTACAAAAAACTGACCGCCGCGTCTGTCTGGGAGACGCCTTATACAAGTACGCTGGATTGCTGATACAGACCTGCTTTTTGTGCCTATTTGAAGCGGAATCAGCGCCCCCATTATTCGGGTAGAGAACTAAATTTGACGTAACCACAACCAATAACAACAGTTGTCATCCATTTGTCATCACTAGTATTAGTTCCAAATCCTCTCGCTACTGCTATCAGCGCCAATATGGCGGCTTTCAAACGTCATTTTTACGTCAGATTTAGTTCTCTACCCGAATAATAGGGGCGCTGATTCCGCTTCAAATAGGCACAAAAAATAGCTGTAATTTCAAAGGCTATCAGCAATCCAGCTTACTTGTATAGAGATCAACTCCTCAGTCTTATCGTTTTCGTAGAAATTTCGAAAAACCGGAATGAGGGAGATAAAAAGGGTGGGGAGGGGGGGAAACCATTATTTCTGGACGTGCTTCCATATCTAAATTTAAGCACATATTGTATGATAGCTACATTCATGCCAAGTTTCATGCTTTCTTCAGGATGGTACCATAAAATTGATTTTTGTTAGGACAAGGAGACGTACTAATAAGATTTTTTGACAAGTTTTGATTACAGAACCCTAAAACAGAACCCTAACCAGCTGATTTTTTGTATATTGGTAGGTTAATAGTTATATTATTTAAGAGTAACCTTGTCCTACAAATAAAACAATCCATATTTTAGGACTATGTCAAAGTATGAAATCCTTTCTATCTCTGTTAGCTACCACTTTCGAGATTTTTCGAAAATAAAAATGTTGTTCGTCTTATCAAAATGTAGCTACTCACAAAAAATTAACTTGTTAGTAATCACAAAAAAATTTGTTTGGCACCGTGACTATTACGTGTGGTTACGTCTTTGGATAAAATAGGTATAATGAAACATGGTATTTTCACAAAAAAAAAACATTTATTAAGTTCTTAATCATTAAAAAATATTATCCAATTTTTGTGCATCACGAGATAATTTTATAGCTTTTATTTACCCACTTGTCTCTTTCTTCTCGCTAATACATCACAAACAGATGAGAGGAAACCATGTTTCATTTTTGCTTCTGCGTGAATACTATGGTTTGAATAGTATGATGCTGATGTATCATAAATCACGGAGGACATGTCCCATGGCTAGAAAAAGTATAATATTTATTTTACATAACAGCAGCGTCGACAGTTCCGTCCACGGGGTCCACCCGACTTGATGAGTCAATACTCAATTAAGGGCATATTATTGTGCAAATTGCAATTATTTTTATGTAAACTATTATCTAGGGTAAATGACTAGTAGATTAGACAGTACCAGACATTGGACAAAGCACAAAAACACAATATTTATTAATGTTGCTTTAAAAACTGCCTGTTTCTAAAGTAAAAGAACGCCTAATTTTGAAGAAATCAGGTAGTTATTAAAGCAACCTCAATAAATATAGTGTTTTTGTGCTCTGTCCAATGACTAGTACTGTCCAATCACTAGTCATGTTCACCTTTATAAGGCCCATTCACGGCAGTCCGCCGTGCATGACTGCAAATGGACATAGCTCACTCATTGGTTCACACTTCACACTCGGTGTTGATGTTGCCGACCGGAAACACCGAGTGTGAACCAATGAGTGAGCTATGTCCATTTGCCACTGATCTCTATTACCTATATATAGATCAGCCTGCCTAGCATACGCCAACGAGATATCTCACTCCATGTTTCTCGATGTTTGATAGTTTGTATCTTCATCTCTATTGACCCTAGCATGACAAACATTTTTCTCGCGTAGATCTATCATCGAAATAACACATTTTTATAGAGTTTTGTCGAGATAATGTCGAGATTTTGACATTATGAGACGAGTAGTTTTTTAATTGCAAATAAGGCAAATATTTAACACGGCAACTTTGATGACAAGATGTTCGTCCTTTTTAGGCGACTTTCTATTAAGTCACAAAAAACTAACTTTCCAGTGATTAAATATCTTAGCAACTATTAAACTACATAAGCAACAACAGGCTAGGATCAAAAAAAACTAAAAAACGGCTGCTACTGTAAGGTATCAAATATATCAAGCGGGATACAGTGTAAAACTGGTTAAGGTATTATAAAACCTAATGTGGCGACTAATTTTTCCGAGGGGATATCAAACATTCTTCACTGGCAACTATTGGCTTTCATTATAAAAATACACATTTGGCTTGCATTTGGCAGCGATTGTTAGGTAGCTTAAAACTGAAAATGGGTATTTTAATAACGTATTTGGATATTAGAATATTGTTTGCAGATTCGTAACAGTCAGTAAGTCAGTGAGTGAAAAAATTAAGAAAGTTTAACAAGTTCTTAAAGTACTGGTTCAAATTGTAATTATAATTATATTAAATCAAAACTAATTAAATTAATCGATTTTGATTGACTTAGATTAATTTTCCGTTTGATACATAATTTTTTCACTTCCTTTTGTTACACTTAAGATAGTCAAGAAAAAATTAAATAGACCAAGAATAGTTTTTAGCATGTCACAATTTGGTTTATTTAGATCCCTAAAAATGTACCTAGCCAAAAGTATTTTTTTAAGATTTTGTTTGTATTTATTTCAGACCTTGGTCAAGTTTATAGACAATCCTATTTTAGAATTTATGAAAGCCTATTTTAACTTTTTTATCCGCCAATAATTTGTCGCCTTAGAAGAAATTCAATTGCCACAAAAGAAAATCACTGCCAGATAAAATTTAAATAAAACCTCAAAACTCATTAAAAAGCCGCCGCTTTCTAGTTAAGATGCTACCTCAAATTAGTCGCCAAAGTAGTTTATTTCCTATCCATTTTCAGTTTTTTTAAGACCCGGAAGGCGCAATGGCATCAATTTGTCGCCGCGTCACAGAATATATAATAGTACTCCGTACAGAAGTTTATCTTAGAAAATGTATCCAACGAAATGTCTTCTTTAAATCTATAAACATATGGTACCATTTAGAATGACTCAGAGTTCAGCGTCTGTTTGTTTAAGTACCTACAAAAATTATTTATTACAAGCCAATTTCATTCTTATGTCTACGGATAACGATCCATATTACACTGAACCTATACATTGAGCGGCCCGCTCGAATGTACTATTGTGCCGCTAGGGCAGCTAGGGCTGAATGTACCAAAAAAATACCTGCGCGCGGTGCGCTATTAATATTATCATGGTATTATAAACCATAAACTACTTTTTGTGATGATTAATGGAAATTTCTTTAGATACTTATTATATTCAGTTTAATGCGAAAATGGCGTAACAGACGTGCCAATAGAGCAACCAAAAAGATACGGGCGAAATACTTTATTGGCATTTAAGAATGCTCCAACCGGAGAATTAGCAGGTCGGATGTCTGCCAGTACGAATATCGACGTTAATGACATTATAATAAGTTTCATATTAGCGCGCCTTGTACAATGGCGGTTACGACGCTCGCCGCGTTCTTGATATGGCGAAAATGTATGAAAAAAATTGAGAAATTTTCTTATTTTTCTTATAACTGGAAAAGTTGTTTATTTTTATATAAAATTTTTAGCGGACTTTATAGAGGACTAAATAAGCAACAATTTTTTTGTATATTTATTTTCCTCAGTTCAGTGTATTTAGATATTAAGGTACCTAATCAGACCCCATTTTTTTCATATTTTGCGATTATTGTGATGGTTAAAACGTATTTTATGTGAAAATTTTGTATGCGGCTATAGAATTTTTATGGTACAGTCGTGGAGATGAATATATTATTATATTTCATTTGAAACCAAAATATCCTCGCAGTTTGACTCCTAATTCTTTAATAGGGTACCGGAAAATCGCTGATATTTGTAATAGCGTCCTTAAGTATATTATTTTATGGAAGTGACTAAATAAGTATGTCACCATGGCAACGTCCATCGCGTATACGGCAAAACAACGGGACAGCTAGTATACTTAATATTAAATTATTATGATTTATTTTTAATGTATTACCTATATAATGTAATAAATATGTACCTATTCAAAGTACAAATAATACTTTGCAGAGTCATATTATATTACTTACTTTTCAGCGTCCTTAGGTAACCAAAAAAAAGATAAATTTGTATCGCAATCAGTTTTTAAACAATTGAATACAGCACCATAATTTTTAGGGTGTTTCTTTTTATTTTCCATTTTAATAAAAACAGGTCAAAACTTAAAAAGTAAGTATGTCCGTCGCTGCTCGCTCGCGCGCGGCGCAGCCCCACTGAATTATACCCTGCGCAAGGGCAGCTGCGCGTAGGTATATTTTCGATACCTACGCGCGGAGTGAGACAGGCCTGGCCGCGTTAAATACATGCCGTTTTTAATTATTATCTCGAGAGTGAGATATCTCGTTAGCGTATGCTAGGCAGGCAGTGCCATTTGCAGTCCCACCACGGCGCGGCGCGGGCGGACTGCCGTGAATGGGCCCTTGTTCAACAAGCGCGGAAAAGTGAGGCCCGTATTTATAAACCGCTCATAATCTCCTCGATAATAATCTTGATTCTTGGCTTTACTCTCTCGGTGGCCTAACATTGCATTGATTTTTTGTTATTCATCAACTTTGACAGCACATAAGCTAAAGGTTGACTACACTCTTAAGCAGTGGCGGCCCTAGGGGGTGGCGAACAGGGCAATCGCCCGGCGTCTCGCTCTGGCAGAGGCCTCGCAAGATATTTTTCCGTAAGGCAAAGGGCCTCGTAAAGACCTGCCGCCCAGGGGCCTCGCAAAGACCTTCCGCACGGGGTCTCGCAATGGGTAAGGCTGCCACTACTCTTAAGTAGCAATTTGACATCACAGTTGAGTGCTGTTTCGTTTATTATTAGGTACGTACTCAGTTGATGCGCTATAGGTACACATATTATATAGAACTTACCTAAGTACGATCTAATTAAAACAGCATCCCAATAATTATATTGATCTTGATTCTTGAGCATAATCTCATTCTCAGAAGCTAGAGCGGTTAGCGGTAATTCGGTAAAAAATATTAATAATTTGTATAGTAACTCACAGCCAATGAAGAGTTAACGTAATATGAATCGAAGCTGTTAGGAGTTGAACATTTTTTTAACCGATGACTTTCACGCATGCTGGAAGATCTTTTTAACTTTTTGATTACGTAGGATATAATATGCAACAAAAATGTTTTTCTTCCTCTGTGTGGCCTCTGATGGGTGTCTTTAGACGATTTAACTGATACCGATACAAAAGATGTTCCTAAATTAGGCGTCACTGATCTCTTTTGTCCTGAAATAAAATGATTAAATGTTAAGGCCTTAGGCCATCACCCGATCAAACGAAATTGACCATACAATTGCTGCGTTGCCGAGATCGCACCAAAATCCTATTTGTAGGGTTCCGTACCCAAAGGGTTAAAACGGGACCCTATTACTAAGACTTCGTTGTGTGTCCGTCTGTCTGTCTCCAGGCTGTATCTCATGAACCGCTATAGCTAGAATTCTGAAATTTTCATAGATTGTGTATATCTGTTGCCGCTATATTACAACAAATACTTACTGAAAACAAAATAAAATTAATATTTAAGGGGGGCTCCCATACAACAAACGTGATTTTATTGGCATTTTTTGCTAGATATCAATAATCACAACAAGCAGGCAGTTGAAATTATCACGAAATCCTCATTTATATATTGTGTACTTTGATAATTAATAATAAAATTAAAATAAAGTAAAAATTTAAGGGCTCCTATACAAAAAACAATTTTGGCCTATTTTTGCTCTATAAGTAACGGTACGGAACGTCCCTTCGTGCGCGAGTCCGACTCGCACTTGGCCGATTATTTTTATCTTAGTTCAAAATTGACCTAAGAAAATTCAAACGGGGAATTTGTAGTTAATGAATTTGTTGATCTAATGGCGTGTGTTTCAAATAAAAGTAAGTTGTAAATACTAGGGAGATACATACTGAAAGTATGCTTGAATTTTAATAAATTGGTATTAGGTACTTTGGAAGCTGATATCATGAGTATCTATAATAAACAAAAATAGGAAATTAATAACGGGGAAATGAATGTGCATATACTGAAGATTATTATATTTTTTATTATAATTGTGTAGCTTTCAAAATATTATGAGTAGTTAATTATATTAAGGTTCTAAAAACGCGAAAATACGGCATCTCCGTAGGGAGAGCACCTTATCATTTATGGGATTGTGTAACACATTGTATTTACTCACTATTTTGAATTTGCTCAAAACCAAGACCAACGTCCTTGACCAAGACTATATTTGCAAAAAAACCACGGAAAATACAATACTTATTATAAGTACATTTTTTAAAAGGCAAAAATAAAAAAGCATTTAACTTCATACTTTACAGCCTTAATTAAACGCGATCTCCTAAATAAAGAAGAAACTACAAGTTACAACCCAGCTACCTACATAAAAATAACAGATACTTTAAGGTGCCTACTCTACAGCGTGTTTATAAAATTAATCTGTTGGGTTTTAATTTAGATTAATATTTCTGATAGTAAACCAGCAATCCACAAAATTTACAATAACGAAGCCACTTTACCTTTACCCTTATAAATAACATGAAAAGAATTAGCAAGATCTGCTTGCTTTTTAGATTTTAAATCAGGACCATCGCCTTTTTGGTTCAAATATGATTTCGGTGTTTCCAATTTCAAGTTAGAATTATAGTTATTCGAAGCATCGACAGCAGAAACAGTGGGTCGAAGGCAAACTTTATTCTTATCTTGATGAATTATTATTCTTTCTGAATCAATATTGAGTAATCTGTTAAAATTTCTCTTTATTTTGCAATTAGAATCGCGAACCATTTTCAACTTCTTAGCAATTGAATTTTTTTCCGTCTGCACATATTTTTCAAAATACTTATTGTCAGTTTGAATTTTCTTGCTGAAATGCAACTGTTTTCTCATCGTTCTTTCGATTTTAACGGGGACTGCTTTCAGTAAACTGTGATGTTTATCTCTGTTGCTTGCTAAGTGATTAAATTCTGCATTTTTTGCAGTCATTGTAGTTTTATTATAACGTTTTATTGGTAATTTACTTCTTCGGTACTTATAAGGTTTCTGCGCATGAAAAAAGTCGTGATCGTAAATCAATCTTGGCTGATTTGTTCGTAAGTCTGAATACTCGGGGTTTTGCAATACATTTGAAATAATTTTAGTACCTTTGTAAATACGATGTGAATTTGATTTTAGTGCTTTAATTAAGCAATTGTCGGGTTTGTCAAATATTGTTGGTGATCTCGAAAGACCCTTAACTTTTATCAATTTCTTATTCCACTTAACATTTAAGGTTTCCAGTACATTGTTTTGATCAATATTGTTTGTCTGTGTGAATGGTGAACGTGGAAGGCGCTTCTTCTTAACGCTTATTATTATTGCTTTTGAACTGGAAAATTGATGAATTATTTTATTAATTATTTAAAATTTAATAATAAAGAAAGTCATTATTTTAGATAATTAATATCAAGATTAATATTATTATTTTTTTTTAAATATGTAAAAAAATAACCATTTTTTTAATCCACAATGACGATAAGTTTTTGATGCCTAAAAAAGAAGAAAATAATAAGGCAAGTAATTAACAAATCAAACAAAACTTTACTATTTTTTTGGAAATATCTATTGATCATAACTTCATAAGAAATGTTTACTTACCTTACTCAAGCGAGTAGTTTGTTTTTTTGTAAGACCAAGTAGTCGTTGGATTTCCTTGTCACGCACGTTTGGATCATCAATAGGACAGTCATCGCCACGGTAGTGTTTCCTAGTATCTGCACAACATTTTAAATGTTATGCTAGCCTACAAACTTGAATAGGTGTTTAGAATAATAATTATAGGTCCCTATTATAAAATAACTTAATATAACACCTATTATTGCTCTTTAAATAAACTAGTGCTATAAGTTTTATGAATTTTTCACCTGCATTTCCAGATTTTTGTTCACCATTTATCTTTTGAACGCTCTCTCTAATCTCTGATCTCCGAATTTCACGACTGAAAGCATTTATAAAAAATATTACTTTCGATTACCTTCCTTATAAAATTCTATGAAAATGACAAGGCACATTATATCACCTATGTTTTACTACTAAACTGTCCCTTGGTTTTAATTGCATTGGTTTAGGATAACTGCTTTTTGTATTCATTTTCTGAAAATTGAAATGATTTGTTGGTCAGGTGCTAAATTCTAACTACATAAATTATAAAGAATCTGATGACAGTTTTAGAAATATATCATAGGAGCCTAGTTATTAACGAGGTTCTAGGTACTTACACCAAATTTATTCGTTTTTGGCGATCGTTTCTCGGATATAACTTTGTCGTTGTTTATTGAATTTTTTTTGTTAGATTTTCTTGCATCCTTCACCAAGTCTACATCGTTATTACAGCTGTTTTTGTTTAAATTGATGGTTATTCTCGAAGCTGTACTTTTTGGAACGGAAAGAAGAAATTTGGCATAATTGTCTTCTTCCGACTCCATGCTCTTAATAAAGTTGTCTATCAGAGTTTGCTTTAATTCAGTAGTGTAATTGTTATTGATTTTTGGCGATTGGCTTTTTATAATCTTACGATTTGTGGAATATAGATTAGAAGAACTTTTCATTTTGGATCTGAGCGCTCTTTGTTGTTGCAAATTATCTTTTGTGTTATCTTTTTCGATTTCCTTAGCTTCTGGGGATGCCGAACGACTTTGACTACGACGATTTTGAAAAATTTCCTTCTTTATCTTGGATGTTTTTGAATTTGTAGCCGGTACTACATTACTGGAATATTTTTTAGCGACCTTTGGTTTAGATTTTTTGTTAACTTTGTCTGTGCTAATTTTTACGTCTGGCCTTGGGTATACTGATATTACAATAACAGGACTGTTGCATTTTTTCAAAAATTTTGTCTCTTCAGAGTCATCAACGTCATGAAAATCGGGTACAAGAGACCAATTTTCAAAATTACATTGAATTCCCTGATCATTGCTGGCGGTGTGACGTCTGTCTGGCTGCTGTAAATTCTCTCGTATATTTACTTGAACAGCATGTGATACTACTCTGTGAATTGTAATTGTCTATTTTAAAGTAACAGCATTTTAAACTTGTTGTCAACATCTCTGTCTGTCCGTCTGTCTGTCTCCAGGCTGCATTTCAAACCGCTAAAGCTAGAGTTGAAATTTTCACAGATTATATAATTTTCTGTTGCCGCTATAACAACAAATACTAAAAACAAAATAAATTAGATATTTAAGGGGGGCTCCCATACAACAAACTTGATTTTTTGGCATTTTTTGTTTTATATCAATAATGGCTACACGTAGGCCCTTGAAATTCACAAAGTAATTAGTAGTATTATCTATACATATAATAAAATCGTAGGAAAGTCAATTCTGTACATTGAATATTTTTGAAAAATAATACTTGGGACGTGATCTACAATCGATATGGAAGCCAAAAATATAGTTTTTAGAATTTTTGTCTGTTTGTCTGTTTGTCTGATTGTCTGTTTGTCTGTTTGTCTGTATGTATGTCCGGGATAAACTCAGAAAGTACTGAATGGATTTACTTCAAATTTTGCACGAATATTATATAGAGGTCGGGTCAACACATAGGCTATATATTATGACGATATCACCTAGGGGGGGGAGGGGCTCAAGTTTTAATATTTTTAGTTTTTTGCTCATATCGCTAAAACGGTGCGTTGTAGAGAAAAAATGTCCTGTACGTAATGAAAGCCCATAAAATTTCCTACAAATTTCTCCTTCACACTTTGTATCTATCTTCACTCCTTGCCATGCTATGAGCTTTTGTCTATCTTTTCTATACAAATTTCGAGTGTCGTTTGATTAACATGCTGGCAGCTTTGGCATCGGTCTTTTATTTAGGGGGGGGGGGGGGTTAATACTTGGGACGTGATCTACTATACTAACGCGGACGAAGTCGCGGGCAACAGCTAGTAAATTTAATAATTAATAATAAAAATAAAATATTCAAGAGGGGCTCCCATACAAAAATACATTTTTTTGCCTATTTTTGCTCTTAAATGGTACGGAACCCTTCATGTGCGAGTGGTACTCGCACATGGCCGATTTTTATTTAAGTCAAGGTGTGACGACGCGAGCACTCACAAAGTTCGGCCTTTAGCTAGTGTAATAATATTGCTTACTGTTTTAAATTTTCTTCAATATTTTCCTGATCATCTAGTTTATTATAGTATTGCGAAAAAAACTCCGGTGACACTGAAACAATTGGAGTATTCATTTTACTTAAATATTTGAAGTTATACTTCATTAACTTTCGTAAATATTTTTTTAGTTTTTTAAATCTCCTTGGTTTTGTAAAATCATTTTTAAATCTCGCTAAAACTCAATAACGGCTGAACCAATCTGGCTATTTTTAAATATTAGTGGAAGTCCAGGAAAGGTTTTCAATAGAAGAGGATTGATACGAAGTTCACAAGTCATCTAGTCACATAATAATATTATAAATTATAATGTTTACAGACCCCTTTTTGATTTTTTCCAAGAGTTATGTCTTGCGTTTATTAAATCAACGCCATTGAACATTTTAAATTTAAGATTATTATTATTATTGGCAGCCTATAGTGTCCCACTGCTGGGCAAGGCCTCCCCTCTTTCTTTCCAAATTTAAGATAAGCACTTTAATCACAACAATTGTTTTATTAAAACAGGTTTTGTTACTCACTAGACATATCATTTACCTATTTTAGCAGCATATTCAAGTGTGTATTTATCATTTTCATTTTGCCCCACTTGACCGAATATTGTTACGCGATTTTTATCGCATTGTATACGCGTAGAACTTTTCTGCCTTGAACAGCAACATTGTGGCTCACTAATTTGTTGATCTTTCTTCGATGCGGTTGCCTTTTGTTGAGTTTTCTTTTTACTCATTGTTGTAGGTAAGAAAATTTTCAAAAATTTAGGTAGGTATGGTTTGCTGAAAAATACACACATGAAAATTTAAAACGGTCTAGTGTAGCTACCTTAGGTATAAATAAAATAGAAGATTTGGAAGGAGGCAGAAAAATAAAAATGAGATATTTACCCACTTTGTTTGTAAATTACAAAACAATTAATATGATATTAGTTTTCCAGATTTAAACACTCTGTTTATGGTAGAGGTTAATAAAGCAAAAACATTAATGCTTAATTTCCATGAAAATATTATCTCGTAAACGACAAAAATATGTTTTCATATTACACAATTTCTGAAACAAATTCTGATCGCATTTTTAGATAAAGATACAAAAATAAAAATATTGAAAATATGAAAACATCACATTTGAGAGTAGTAAAGTCAAAAAACATGACGCCAACATGACGCTCTTGATTGACGAATGACGATATTCAAATAAAAAAAATTGACATTAGGAAAAACTTGAGTATTTGGTAGATTGGCTGTCTACTTGGTAGATTACTGTCTTTTGCTCTGTCTACGCCTACTGTGCTATTCCGATTATTATTATTATCTAATAATAATCCCACACAATTTCATACTGCGGTTCCTGCGCATTCACAGCGAACAGCGAAGGATCTGGGGCAGGGTGCAGGATTTTGTAACACAAGGATGATAGAATCGCAAGTTCGCAACCGTCCACCGCAACCGTTTCAATAAAAAATAAGATGACAAGAACATACCATCCATCTTTGATCCATCTAATATATAGTGAATATATACCTACTGTCTTTGGTCTTATTTCTCTACCGAGGAGTAAATCTCTATGGAGTAATAATGTGTTCTGTGTTCTCTACGCACTGGTCCATACTCCATAGACTTATAATATACTGACGCACTGGTCACAGTTTTGTTTTTTCGAGATATCTATGCATTCAATGAGTAATAAATAATAATTATTATTTATCTCATTAAAATGCATAATTAGCTCATTAATTAAAAATCATAAATAATTTAGATACCCTCAGATTCAGCCATGCCTGACCATTGGCAAATTACCGAAATGATAATTCCTGCATCCAATGAGACATTTTTCAACACGAAATGGATGCAATCTATCAAACCGCTCTCAGCGTACGATATGCTCTACCATCCGCCAGACTACAATCCTAAATCTGCGAGGTCCGATCGCCAGGAACCACAAATTATTAGAAATAATATCTGGGAACAGGTAAGCTCATTAATTATATATAAAAATATAATATTATTCCAATTCCCAACAAACTGGAAACAAACGAAGCCCAAGGGCGTCGGGAAGGGTTGCAGGTGCCCAGTGCCGATTTTAGCACTACCAGCGCAATGGGCGAGATTCCTTCGGCGCCCAGGGTGCTGGTAGTCCGTAGTGCTGAAAAAAGGCGGCGTTAGGCGACGCCCCTTTTTATCCGGCGGCCGGCGCCCGGTCACCCAGCTTCGCCCTCCCTAATGCTGCTACTGGTGCCCCCCTAGTGATGTATGTAGGTAGTAAAGTTTTATACATTGATATTGATATTAGAACTGTACCTACTACAATCGTCATCGAGACAAAGACTTCCAAAGTTTAACGCTTCATGCTCTCGTTACCAGGCGTTCATAATATTTTTTTATTGCTCCATTACCTACCCAAACCCTTCCCCCTTCTTTGTCATATGCTAAGTCGTTACCAAGAATCGAGACTCAAGAGTCAAGAGACTCGTGAGTCAAATTCAAGACTGATGTCCACCAACCGTCTATCGTTAACTTTATTAGTCTAGTTTCATTTATAGCACATCCAGGCCATCATGTGCTTCAATTGAATTCAAGCCGCGCAGAGTCTCTTGCGCGACTTGAAAAGGCGCCTCCTCATCCTCAATCCTCATATAAATGAGCAATCCCTCTGCGTCTGCTATATTAGTATGTAGACTGTTCACTGTACATTACATTATCTACGTATCAAAGGATAATTTTATATATTATTATTACAGGAGTTCAACAAGGGCATTCCTTCCACCACTTACTTGAATTTAGGTCGACCTAAATGGAAACCTTTGGATATCGCAACAAAACAGTTTGTTAAAGCGCAAGGTTTTGATCTTTGTTTATTTTGTTAAGTATTAACATAATATTGTGTTGTATGTGTATTTACTATATAATTGATGTGTTGTATGTGTATTTACTATATAACTAGTGCGAGTCGCACGCTCGCGCACGTGGGGTTCCGACTTCCGTACCGTCATTAGAGTAAAAATTGTCAAAACATTGTGTTTTCGTAAGAGCACCCCTTAAAAATTTCAGAAATCTAGCTATACTCTATAGCGGTTCTTGAGATACCTACAGCCTGGAGACAGACAGACGGACAGACAACGAAATCTCAGAAATAGGGTCCCGTTTTTAGGGTTCCGTACCCAAAGGGTGAAAACGGGACCCTATTCATGAGACTTCGATGTCTGTCCGACTGTCTGTCTCCAGGCTGTAACTCAAGAACGGTAATAGCTAGAGAGTTGAAATTTTCACATATTGTGTATATCCGTTGCCGCTATAACAACAAATACTAAAAGCAAAATAAAATTAATATTTAAGGGGGGCTTCCATACAACCATTACAACAAACGTGATTTTTTTGGCCTTTTTTAGGGTTCCGTAGTCAAGAAGGAACCCTTATAGTTTCGGTCTGTCCGTTCGTCTGTCCGTCTGTCCGTCTGTCCGTCTGTCCGTCCGCGGTTTTGCTCAGAGACTATAGGACCTACAAAGCTGTAATTTGGCATGAATATACATATTAATAATGCCGACAAAATGATACATAAAATATTTAAAATATATTTTTTTTATGGTACCTCCCCTACACATCAAGCGGGGTTGAATTTTTTTTTTCGCGCCCACCCCCTCGTGTGGGGTGTCGTTGGATAGGTTTTTAAAAATATTATGAGTATTCATAGATCATTTTCCGAATTCCGGTTTAGGGATCCATTTGTGAAATATTAAGTTTTAAAGTGGAAAAATCGTTAGAGTCCATTGTCCTCCCCCTTCTACCAGCTAAACGGTTGCTTCTGGAAATGTGCAAAAATTCACGGGAGTAGGAAATATGCTGAATTTAAAAGGAAAACTATCACGGCTAAGTTGACTTCATAAATTATTGAGTAATAGTCGATCAACTAAAAAAAATGTATTCGGCGAAGTATAAAGGAACTTTTCGTTCAAATTCCTTTGAGATGATGTTGTTAGTAGTGTAAAACATGTTATAAATGTACATTCATTGACCATACAGAAATTTTCAAAAACTAGCGGTGCTACGGAACCCTACATTGCGCGTGGCCCGACACGCACTTGGCCGGTTTTTTTGCTCTATATCAATAATAGCAACAGGTAGGCCCTTGAATTTTCCACAAAATCCTTAGTTTTACTTGTACTTTAATATTTAATAATAATATTAAAATAAAATAAAAAATTAAGGGGGGCTCCCATACAAAAAACACAATTTTTGGTCTAATTTTGCTCTTTAATGGTACGGAACCCTTCGTGCGCGAGTCCGACTCGCACTTGGCCGACTCTTTGGGTACGGATAACGGAACCCTAAAAACGCACATCGAATTAGTCATGCTTTATACCGCTCGTCTGGCTGCACTGTTCCAAAAAATGGCTTATTTGTTTTTAACTATCAAATTACATACCTACTTACCTAAGTATTTTTTTTCAGTGAAAAACGATAACCCTCATACCCGCATAAACAATGTCCTCAGATGGGTGGAACTTCCCAATGCTGGCAAACTGAGTTTTTGTAGCAAAATATAGGTGACCATTAATAAATAAATTTTATCTGTATTACCCATTCATTTCTTTAAGTACATCAACTAACTTGGTAGCTGCAGATATCAATTAATTATTATTATTTCGTTAACCAGCTTAAAAAGCGAGTGAGAGCGAGATTCATAAACAACACGCTCGCGCTGCCCCGTAACCGACTTCCAAAAAGGGGGAGGTTATATGTTTTGTAACTACACACACTGGCAAAATTAGCGGAACATAGTAAGGGGCACAACTTGAACTCAAGTGGGTCGGGCTGTCTGAAATCCTTTTTTATAGTTTCTAAGCTCATTTAAGAAATAAAGTATTGAACAAAACTGGCAATTTGAGAGATTTTTATTGCAATTATGCCATAATGTTTTTCGATGATTGACGTTGTAATTGTTTCTGATAAGAATGGGGTTTTTAGCGGGGTTCAAGGTATGCCAGCTCATTTGATTGTTTGGTTTTTGGAAGAACACATTGCTTAGATATAAAATTAGTGATTTCCCAGCATCTACGACAGCTAGAGCTGTAACCACGATAGAGAAAGGTCACACGGTCTACCGTTCGGTCAGTCAGGCCTTAGGTGGGTCAGCTTCCGTGGTCCATCGTAACTTTCAACGCTACAGAGAGACTGGATCTTACGTCTGGAGACGAGAACAAGGCAGATATCGGGTGACATTGGTTCAGGATTACCGTTTTGTTAGGGTACAAGCCTTAAGAAATCGACCTCAAACTGCATTGCATACACGAAACCTGTCGGAACAGATCCGAGATGTACGTGTGAGCGATTGTACAGTAAGAAGAAGACTCAAAGAAGTTAAATTAAACTCAAAGGTGCCAGCAAGGGCACCAAAACTTGAGACAGGACACCAAAGAGCCAGGCTAAGATTTGCGCGTGAACATCAAAATTTGACAAGTGAGTGAAATCGTGTGCTGTAGTGATGGGAGCAAATTCTGTGTAAATTTTGTTGACAGGCGATAAAGAATGTGGATAAATCGTAAGGAACGCTATAGACCATCAAACTTAACGGAAACAGTGGCCTATCATGCAGGCTTCGAAATGGTTTGGGGTGGCATATGACTTGGAGCCCGCACGGAGCTGATGATTGTTAATGATGGTACTTTGACAGTACACGGCTAAAGCACAGATGTCCTAGAACTGCATGTTGTGCCTTTTACACAATTTTAGGCAGTAGCTTCAATTTTATGCGCGTTCATAGAGTAAAAAAATCGGGCATTATTACCTAAATTATGCTGGCGTAGCCTAGGTGGAGAGGCCAGCACGGTCTACGGATATGGATCCGATTGAGGACGTGTGGCACATCAATGGGTGAACGGTACGAGTTAAACCTCCAGCTCCAAAATCTGTTCAGGAGCTCGATCGGTTCAGGCTGTGTGATTGGTTGAATGGCTGTCAGGATTCAGGAATAATCACAGAGCCGAACCGCACAGTAACTATAGCAATACCGAACCGCGTCTTGAGACCGGGTCGCATCTTAAGTACTGACTATTTATACGGGCCAAACTTCAAAGTACTTATCCCATAGGCAGAGGTTACACGATCAATTTTTCATCAATCTGATCCATCAATCTGATTGACGGAATATTGATGGTTATAAAAAGTCCATTTTAAAAAAATGATCAATCCATCAATCCGTGGGTTAGACGATCAATTTTTCGTTAATCTGGATCGGGTTGATGGATCAGATTGATGAAAAATTGATCGTGTAACCTCTGCCATACTCAATTTCAGAAAAATCAGTTTACCGGTTTGAATGTGAACAGTTAACTATTTTTTATTTTTTATTTAATTTTATTATTAACAGTTTTGTGTGGAAACCTTAACACAGTTAAGGTTTCCACACAAAACTGCAAATTTGCATCGCATCGCAATGTAATTTTTTATTATGAATTTTGTCGCAGGTATATTTGCGATGCGATGCGAATTCGCAGTTTTGCGTGGGAGCCACAGAAATAAATCAAGATAGAACGGCAACGCGCGTGCGTAGCTAAGGAATCGATCGTGTCAATTTTTGCTTTGCTTTTATTTAGAACAAATAACTGACCCGTGGAAAGAAATACCTCCTTTTGACCGATTCACTTTTGTTCTTCCGTTTTTACAATAATTAGACACTGCACAATGAGGGATTTTTGCACAACCGCTCCGGTGTAATCAAGTCGAGACGTGCGCGCTGATTAAATGAACGTTCAACGAATCTTGCCCACTAGTGCAAGATTGAAACACGCGTACCTACTCTACCCGCTTAGCCGTTCTATCTTGATTTATTTCAGTGGTGGGAGCCCTTATAGTGGGTTTACATTTTTTTTTTTTTTTACATTCAATCCAGCTCCTAATTGAATTACTGGACTGGAATAATGTAAATCGGCCATTAGAGTCATTAAGCTAGTACACGTAAGTAGCTAGCTGTTTAAGGCCGTCACAGACTTAGCTATAATATATATTAATATACCATACTAAACACACTGAGACGAAATAATTATATATTATAGCTGAGTGTGTGGTCACGCGAAAATTGTATAGAAAATATATATTAATATGCCTAGCTATAAATATATTAATATATATTATAGCTAAGTCTGTGACGGCCTTTACCTCGAAAACAATTTTCCATAATTATTAATGATTAACTCAACCTCGCGTCGTTAGTTCGATGTTTCTGGCCTCATTAGATAAAAGGCGTGAGCGAAAATGTCACTGCTTATAATATGTAATTAGTTCTCGATGAAGTAAAACACCTCGTTATTAAAAGCATGTATTAAAAAAAAACTCGGATAATACAGTTAGATTAAATAATGCATAATATTATCTTACCTAGCTTTTACATGACAAAATGTTTGTTAATACGAGTAATATGAAATCAAAACATTATATTATTGTTAATAGATTATGTGTTAGGCAAATACACATAAAAATACATAGGAATGGTAATATGTGAAATCATAATTTTACTCTTTCAGACTTCATATATTATTCTAGATAGTTAAAACATATTAACCAAAAATAATACATTGTTCAAATTGTACCTACATGAAATAATCAAAATGTGAACATCCATCCCGGTCAAAATATCTAATAGACTCCACTAATATGTCAAATATCATTCAGCTCACAGATGTTTTAGCCAGGTAGTTCTATCAGTACCACAACATAACAACAATATAATATTAGATATGGAAATGTGTAATAAATGCTAATATGTATAAACCAATCGAAAATGCAACATTTCTTATAAACTATCAATTAGTATAGCACCTCATTATGCTTTTTAGAGATTAGAATTTCATATTTATAGGGGGAGAGTTGATTTACACAATCATTACAATACATTGTTAGTATTATTCCTGCATACTACGAGAGAATATATTTCATCTATTGCTCATCTTTGTCTTTGGCTCCATGCTTCAGTATGCGCGTGAATTCAACATAGTCAAATATACCATCTCGGATGGGCGCCTCCCGTAGCATTTCGTCAACATCATCATCAGTGAACCTGTCACCCATAGTGGTTAAAAGCTCACGAAGGCGGTCCTCTGCAATCACACCATTGTTCTCTTCATCAAAGCATCTGTAATGTTTTGAAACAATTAGGAACATGAATAATGCTCAAGGATGTCACTTGATATGATTATAAACTTTTATTGTTTCGAATTTCTGTGTAGTTTTATAATATCACATATTCACAGTGTACTAAAGTCACAAATAGGAAGAAATATTTCAAACAACAAGTAGTAACTACTCATCAGCAGCAACTCAACAAGTGATTTATACTATAAGTTACTGTTGGCATATGTATGTTTTTTTTAATATAAATTGTTATAAAAAATACCTATATAATATAATTTATTATAACCAACTTACCCAAAAGCATTTTTGATGACATCTTCTGGGTCAGTTCCCTGCAACCGCTCACCGAATAATGTCAAGAACATTGTGAAATTGATTGGTCCTGGGGCCTCGTTCATCATGGCTTCCAAGTATTCATCTGTTGGGTTCTTACCTATTTATAAAAAAAATTGCAATTATTTGGTAAGAATGATCATTAATGACAGATGCAGTTAAAAAAAATTATATTTCATAGGGTAGTTCTTGTGCAACCTACTTAAAACAAGTATAAGACAAAACTTTAGCACAAGCTCGAAACTGTTTCTATGGTGACCATGCTACGCCTGCTGGTTACATATCAATTGACTGAAACAGAGTGTGAACTTACCCAAGGAAGCAAGCATATCATGCAGATCATCTTTGTCAACGAAACCATCTCTGTTCTGATCAATCATATTGAATGCTTCCTTGAACTCTGCTATTTGGGCCTGATCGAACATAGCAAATACATTGGAGGTGGCACGCTGAGCGCGCTTCTTGTTGGTGCCCCGACGTGTAGCTGTCTTACGGGATGACATCTTGAGTATCTGATGAAAAAGTATCAGTGAAAATGCGAGCTCAATAAACCTCGATCATAAAAGCCATTTTATTTGTATAAAATTCAACTTTTACATACTTAACTTCCAATAACAACAAAAAGAACACAGATATGTCCTTAAGCAATGATATTATAATATTTAAAATGAGATAAAGGCTGTACAATAACGATGACTACGTGCATGAGTCATGTCACACGAAATACTGGAAATCATCAACGCCAAAATTCCAACGTACCTATGTCGAAGTAGGTCATGTGTAATATGACTGTATTACGTACACTCGTAAGTTAGTATAAATTCAACCCATATATGGCAAAGCACTTCGTTATTTATACGCGACTGCTTTGAAGGATATCAGTTGGAACAAGCGACCAAATGTTCAAGAACTTCAATCTTACCTGTCTGTTTTACGGCAAACAGAAAATATAACAGTTTATCTGATTAATTATTCGGATTTCGGAATAATGATTTTATTCTTCAAGTTGACCGCATAGAACCAACAAGTATTCACCAAATTTATAATCAACACAAATCAACAAGGAAAATCAACTCCTTTTCCGAGTACCTAATCCACTGATCTCTATACAAGTACGCTGGATTGCTGATAGCCTTTGAAACACTGATCTCTATACAAGTACGCTGGATTGCTGATAGCCTTTGAAAATTGAAATGACAGCTATTTTTTGTGCCTAGGCTATTTGAACTTTTGAAGCGGAATCAGCGCCCCTTAGATTATGTCATAAACCTATAATGCATAGACCAACAAAGAGTGCGAGAGAGAAGAAAATCCTTTATGGAATTATAACAAGATGAAAAGAGAGAGGCAGTCTAATGTGAACTGTAACCACTTTTATTTGACAGGTCGTCACAAGTCGACACGCGGTTTTGTGCCCCTTCGGTATTTGCAATTTATTGTTTAATCATTTGTTATTTTGAACAAATACTATTATATATAACAATGATAACTTGTTCTGTGAGTGATTGCAGTGTAAGTCATAGGAATAATACTGAAAAATATACATTTCACGGGTAATTAATCTTCATGTCCTAATTGCTACGATGTGTTTATTTTTGCTACATTCTGTCTTTAGTTCTGTATTTCAAATAAAATAATATCAATCCTCCCTTTTACTTTCATATTTTGCGTAATTAAAGATACTATTGTTCTTAAATTACACAATTTTTGATGAAAAATTTTTTCATAAAATTTTTTTACATATACGCTAGTGCTTGAATCAAATTTATCGATATACTTATCGGTATTTAACAATAACATAAAACCAATCTAAAAATGTAATGGGTGTGTAAGAGTATTATGATATGTATTTAATTTAAGAATAAATAATATACTATGTGTGTTGTTTACTTTCAACATTATATTTGCATTTCTATTAATGTAAGGGCTGATTTTTCAGATAGCTTTTACCTGAGTAATAAATAAGTAACTTTATAATGTGTATATTATTTACCCTTATAAGAACCTCATGTCATAACATATCCGACGATTGAAAAATCACCCCAAACGAAAATGTGTATCTATACTTTTCATCGTCACCTTTTTTCTGCCAAATAAAATATAATATGATACCTAATTTGAAATGCAAAATCTGCCAAAGTTGCATATTATTTATTAATTATTTCTCATAGAAACTCAGGTAAAATAACTCGAACGGACTATACTATCGATAGTAAAAGATACATCACTAGTACACGCACACATTGACATATCGAAAATCGTCACGCATTTTCGGGTTGTCAGGTAGTCTATACGACAGTATATTATAAGTCTATGGATTATGTAGTAAAATATCTTTGCAGCGCCCCTATTATTCGGGTAGAGAACTAAATCTGACGTAAAAATGACGTTTGAAAGCAGCCATATTGGCGCTGATAGCAGTAGTGAGAGTATTTGGAACTAATACTATAGTTTGTATCTAGAAACCAATGAAAAATTGTTTATGATTTTCATAGAGATTTTTAATCTGAGATTTTTTCAGAGATTTAAGAGATTTTTAGTCTGGGACTTGACACTTGACAGTGACATTGATCAGATGTTCACAAGTCAATGTCAAAACTCAAAAACGAAGGTTGTGTAATATGGAAAAAAATATGCAATTATTCTTACAAATTAATAATTTCTAATAATTTCTAATCAATTAGATTAGAAATTATTAGTTTTCTTACAAAAAAGAAATGCGATGTCGACTCAATACTGTTTGGCTTGTGTTTTCACATTAAGATTGTATCAATAAGTCATCCAAAATATTGCGATTTTGAAGGTAAATGCTTCATAGGTTAAGAATTTATATATTAGATCATAAAAATAAATGTATCCTAAACATTCTTCATTCTTTTTAGATGTTTAAACAAACACGTGTAGTAACTAAATTAGTACGATCTATTAATACGACATCACACAATCAAAAGAGCCACTATGATGTACTTGGGATTACTCCAAAAGCTACGCAAGGTGATATCAAATCAGCCTACTATAAACTGTCCAAAATTTATCATCCGGACAAATCAAGTGTAAGTTAATATATTACATACTTATATTTATGGTAATAATAAATTCCTGAATCTGTCAACGATAGACGTTAGTCTGTTACCATTTAAGCTGAAGAAATTTGGTATGGAGGAGAAAGAGTTAACATTCTGCGTAGTTTAGGTTAGGAGGGGCCATAGAAAAGTTTTTATCCTGAAAAATTTACAGTTTTGTGTCATTCACATTTATTTTTGGCACAATTAAGTTGCAGACATCTTGTATTTTTACACTTTGCATTTGCAGTGTCGGTTTGTAATATTTTATACAATTAACTGGATATATACTTGGTAATATTATTATTGTTTATATAAACTTTTAGGATGAAGAGTCTGCAAAGAAATTTCGTGCTTTAACTGAAGCTTATGAGATTCTTGGCAATATTAAGTTAAAAAAGATGTATGACAAAGGTAAATTTCCTTTTCACTGATTACTTCATAATATAATATTTCTGTTCATATTATACATATAAGATGTTATAGCAGTTTGAAAAGTTTGAATATTACTTCTAAATGTTTAGTATAAACATAAAATGTAAATATAAATATACATTAAATTGTTAATACTTACACAAAGTCCAACTCCCTGATGTCTTATCTTCACGATTTTCATAGGATTTAAATAAATTAACAGTATATTATTTCTCCAAATATGGATTACTTCTTGTACATAAATATTATTTCTTTATCATTTTATAGGTCTATTGGTGGGTCAGGAGAATACATCAAGGATGCACCCTGAGCCGGAGCCTCTGGATCCAACTTCAAAATTCTACAAATCTAGAACAGTCAGGAATGTTGCGCCAACTATGGATGGTCGAACACCCATTTATGACTTTGATGCTTGGTATATTTTTAAATTTTACTAGAGAATAAATAAATTTTAAACTATTCCCCTAAATATTAAAAACATCTACACTATTATTACAGACATTAACATCTGTATACACAATTTAATTATTATTATTATTATTCATTATCAGAATGTCTTGGATACTTTTATCTTATTATCTTGTAGACCCTATAATCCTTTTAAAAATCACTGTAAGACAACTCATCTTTTTGTTGTTTTAGGTCAAAAAATCACTATGGGGAATTATTCAATAAGTCTCAATATGACAAAGAGTTGCTTTCTAAGAAACGAGCAAAGCAGATGGATGACAAGATTTATGCCGAGCAGGAAGCTGTAATGTATATAGTGTTTATGGTGACAGGCCTGTTCATAGCATTTGTTGCATATGGAAGGGACACTTTCGATTTTGATAGTATACAAAAAAGTAAACCGCCAGAAAGCAGCAATGCTCCAAAAAGTTGATTCTACTTTTTAAGTAGTCCTAATTTATTTGAACATAGTACATTCTTAATAACATTCACTGAGCTTAGTGTGCTAAAATGTAAATAGAACATCTATTTTTGTTGAAATAAAAAGTTTTATTTTAGATGTAGTATTTTATTTTAATACAGGTAATTAGTTAATCATAGGTAATCTAAGACATGGTGGACAAATCATTATGGCAAATTTTAAACTTACTTCCTACAATCTAAAGATGTAAACTATTAAATTGCTTTGAAAGTATCTTCTGTCATTATCATAACTATATTGAAAGTATGTATTTATTTTTAATTTGAAATCTTCTTAGCATGACCTGTATTGATCACATTGTAACATCAAGCACCAATATTTTTGAACAATATTAATTAGCTGACAGAGGATTTCATATAAATTATTATAAAGAAACGCAACTAGGCCTGTATAATAGTCAGCACTTAATATGCAACCTAGTCTCAAGACGCAGTTCGGCTCTGTGATTGGTCCAAATTTTGACAACCAACCAATGGGGCGAATTACACCGTCAATATAATCATGATTCTAGTATCACGCGTATCACAAGTACTACTGCGATTCGGCCTAGTAGTATCCTTAAGTCTGTGGGCCTATTACACCATCAATATTATCACGGAATCGTGATAATATTGATACGTGTAATGCGAGCCAATCACAAAGCCTGAACCGTGTCTTGAGACCGAGACGAGATGCATCTTGAGTACTGACTATTTATACCTGCCTTAGTAATTGACAATTTTGTCTGCATGCAGTGTTTACTGCAAATGATTTAGTTCTTAGCGGGTCTTTAGACAAGCCATTTTATGGCGCAATATCACATATTGAGTAATATTGACCATCTAGGGTTGATATTAAACATTGTGTGCCTTCAATCTAATGACCAAATAAACTCTTCAATAAAATTGAAGTGTGATATTGCACAATACAATTGATCGTCTAGGGGCCGGCTAATATTATTATCTTGCATAACACTTTCTATTATTTTTAAGTGTAACAAATGGTTCAATGGTTCAAACTTTTTTTTAATTACACATTAAAAAAAGTTACCTTATTCTATAGGTAATATTAATTTAATGTGATTACAAAACAACTTGTGTTATCTACTAAATAATGATTATGACTTATTTTTTTATTGAATTTTGAGAAAATTTAACTATATAGTGAATATTATAAATTAAGTTATAACTTATAATAATAATTAATATGCTATTAATTTGTAAAAAATATTTTGAAATTGGATCAAAAATTATTAAAATGTTTTTAATGGTCAAAAGAATACATGACAAGAAATATTCTGAGATAAATTATAATGAATTAATAATAAACTTTGTAATATAAAATATTCAATAAAAGTGGAATTAAAAGTGATTTGCATATGTGGCAAATGGCATGTTAATGGGCCCTAGTGGATACGGAGTGGTTTGATGCTGGGGATAGCCTGGATATGGTAATCCAGGGTTAGCCAAACCATTTCCATAAGAAGTGTTGTTTCGGGTGCGTATAAGTTCTCCCATTTTCTCCGATTTGAATTTGCGTAAATGCATTTGTTTGCGTATGGGTTCAAAGTCTTCGAGGAATTTGTCTAATTCAATTTTTCCTGACAGGAAATCTTGTGCCATATTTTCTGATTGCTCTTCCGACTCTGCTGCTGCTGTCTGAAGAAGTGCTAGTGTTGTGTCTGGAGAAACACCGGCGGATTTGCTTTCTATAATTAGAAAATTATTCACTGAACAATGTGTTGTAACCACAGAACACACATTTATAAGGGGCTTCGTACATAAAAATTCTATGAATCTAATAATATTATGATTATCATAATTATATTATTATGCTTACTGTATTCATTTAGTAGCTCTTGTATCCGAGTGCATAATTGCTCTCCTGTTTCAGATTTTTCTTGTACCTGTGCTTTTAATTCTGCCAATTCCGGTTCCTTTGCCAAATTAAACTCTGCTAATGATCTATTGCTGGCAATCATCATTTCTTTTTCGGTTTCCCAGTCTTTGATCTACAAAATAATATATAAGTACTTAATAATTGTGACTTGAATGGATGTAACAGTGTCAGTGACAGTGTAGTTGGTAGTTTTACTGACCTGCTTAACGTCTTTTAGAACAGAATCAAATTTGGCATCGTCATTAAGCATTTCCTTTAGTTCGTCAGAATTGAGATGAGCCAAAAGGCCCATTGCTGACGGATAATCCGGTTGAATCATGATGATATAAGTTGCTTTATAACATTGATTTCTTCGTCAGCTTATAAAAAGCTATTGAAAACAAAGCAAAGTCAGATAAGATATTATTCAATCTAATGATTCACTTCCGGGTCGTAAACACAATAAAAGAGACAAAGTTACTAACTCTAAATACAGATTAATCTATAAAATACTAAAGTGATCAATAATAAAATAAGTATGTATTGTTTGTATGGAATTATATTTTAAAATTGACTATTTTGAGGAAAATTAAATGGGAAAATCTCATTTATAAAAAGGGTCGACACTTGACAGTTGCCACTTTTTTTTCTTATCAGTTATCATGGCACTTCGGCTAAAAACCAAGGCCAGTGTCAACTGTCAAGTAATAGCGGGAAAACCATTGCCTTAATCTGTGGGGAAAACAATATTCTTGTAATGCCGCGGCCGCATATGCGTGGTGCTTCGCGCTTAAGCCGATACTTGGACGATTTACGTGTATCGTCCAATAGTATCGTCTCATTAGTCATTGCACGAACACGAAGCTTCGGACGATAGACGCAGATGCGGCCAGGACGTAATGTAAAGGCTTTTTTATTGTATTTCAGATCCGGCTCGCGAGCAAAATTTTAATTACTAAGGACATTTTCTTAAAAAACTACTTCGAGATAAGGTACATACAACCGATAATAATATAATAATAATTATTAAAGTCAAACAGATTCACAGACTACTCACGTCTTAAAGATATTTTTAATTTTGTATCCAGCCCAGCTATGCAAATTTAAATTGCAAATACGTCAGTATATTATAAGTCTATGGCAAATACAGTGTGTGGAAAATATTTATTTCAGAATTGGTAACATTTAAAGAAAAAGAAGCTTCTTGGAATTGGGAACTTTATTGCAACTGCATAGAGTTTAAACTCTGAAAACAATTTTACAAATGTCATTCCGGTTTGAATGGACCGGGTTCGTTCGTGTGTAAAATTGTTTTCAGAGTTTAAACTCTGAAAACAATTTTATTACAAATGTCATTCCAGTTTGAATGGACCGGGTTCGTTCATGTGTAGTGGACGACGAACCATCAAAACTGTCAAATTTGTACAACCTGAACACGAGGCAGGTATCACATTTTGCGAAAACCAACTTCAGCATGGACCGGGTCCGTCCATCTGTAGAAGCCATAAGTTGTAACTTGTAAGTTGTTTGTATAGCCTGTAGAGTGTAGCCTGTATAGGTAGCTACTAGCTCCGTAATGGTCAAACACAGATTCACAGACTACTCACGTCTTACAGATATTTTGTATCCAGCCCAGCTATGCAAATTTAAATTGCAAATACAGTGTGTGGAAAATATTTCTTTCAGAATTGGTAACATTTAAAGAATAAGAAGCTTTTTGGAATTGGGAATTTTATTGCAACTGCATAGACTTTAAACTCTGAAAACAATTTTACAAATGTCATTCCGGTTTGAATGGGCCGGGTTCGTCAAATTCAAAACTGTCAAATTTGTACAACCTGAACACGAGGCAGGTATCACATTTTGCGAAAACCAACTTCAGCATGGACCGGGTCCGTCTGTCTGTAGAAGCCTTAAGTCCGAGGGACCGTGCAGAAACTATAGAGGGCGTCGTAATTCGACAGCAGCGACACGATGCGAGCAAAAGACGTAACTTGTGAGTGACTTTGGCTTCGCATTTTCCTTGACCCTGGCTAATTTTTAAGTGTTTTTTTATGTTTTACACTATAAAATTATTTAATACTTACACTCCCAAGTGGCCACATGCGGCCGCGAGAACAACGACAGATTTCCAAGAATCCGCGATCGAAGTAATAAAGTTAAAGACTAGATGACGCCCGCAACTCCGTTGCGCCAAAAATCATTTATTGCGCGAGAACCGTACATTTTCCCGGGATAAAAAGTATCCTATGTCCTTTCCCGGGGCTCAAAGTAAATCCATACCAAATTTCAGCAAAATTGGTTTAGCGGTTTGGGCGTGAAGTGCTAACAGACAGACACACTTTCGCATTTATAATATTAAGTATATTTTTATAATATTAAGTATAATATTAAGGGTTTCTACTTTCTACCCGTAAACAAAGAACGAAAGAGTGAATAAAAATGTATAAAGCTTATCTAGTTAACTAAGAAAATATCTGAAATAGTAATTAATAGCATCCATCAGCATAGAAAGTAAAAACTTGATAAATATTGCAATAAAATAATGAAGCTATGCAAAAATACTTATAATCTTACTGAAAATGCATGTGGATTAATAAAATAAAACAAGTTCACTAAAATAAAATATGCTTTTATTTCATCAACCTTCTGCGATTCGATCGATACCATCTTCACAACTTTTGTCTGTCACTATTTTTAACTAATTTCAGTCTGGACCTCATCAGTGCAAACACCATTTATGTATCCTATAACACACAAAGACTCGATGCAAAGACTGCACTACTAATCTTTTTCCTACTTGAAGAATCATCCTTTTGAGAACCAACACTTTGACAAGATGGTTCAAGTTCAATACTATCCTCAGTGTTGAATTCCTGGCAGGACTTCTCCAAATTATCCTTACTTTTGATGTAACTTTATGCCTATTAAATGAGCGGTGCCTATGTATGTATATCAATTTAGATTGAAGCCAGTTTGGATGTTTACTGAAAGAAGCAACGGTTATAGGTTATGTTCTTATTGTGTTCATAAAAATGAATTTACGGTTATAATCTACAAAATTCAGTGTTTTTACGAGTCTACACATAACATTCATGGAACTTTTTAAATACTTACGTATGTTTTACCGCCTTTTATCCATTTCTTACGTTTTTAAATAAACAAAGGCATGTGAATACTTTGGAAGAAAAATTGTAAAATTTTACATCGTTCGATTTGCCTTTATATTTCTTGTATGTATTAGAACATCCGGGAATACAACAAATCATTTCAATTCTTGAAAATAATCAAATTTGTCAAGAAATCCTATAATTTTCCGTAGCTTGATTTGAGCTTGACAGTAAAATTTTTGTAAAAGTTTCGGCTATTCGCCACTTGTGGCAGTGTCGTCGCTCTGCACGGTCCCTGATAAGATGACTTAAAAAATGGAGTTTTGCCGGGAATGTGAAAGAGTGATGTTGTGATTTTGTATTATTTTCCTAAAATTGTGTTAAGTTGGGTTTTTAATGTGTAATATTGGTAGAATATTAACCATTAGATATTCGTTATCGTGCACAAGTGTAGGAAAGTGATGCATTATCCAGAAACGTGCGATTTTGTGTTCCCTCCAAAACTCCATTGAAAGTTTCAGTAAAGCGTCTACCACTTTACTGAAACGACCGACTTGACTTTCTGACTGTAATGACTTTTATTTAGACTTTGACTAGACTTTAGACCTGACGAAATAGAATAACGATGCTGAAAATTATATTATAAAATATTGTTTTCCCGCCATAATGTTATATACTCGACACTGGCTATGGTTAAAGCCGAAATGCCATTATAAGAAAAAAAAAAAAAATGACTTAAAAAATATCTTGACAGTTGACACTCCCCGTCTCGTTGACAAATGACAAGTGACAACTGACATTTCAATTTGTGTAAAAACTAAAAAGTGAAAACATTAGTGTTCGTGTATTTTTAACATAAAAATTAATATTTATATTCGATAATGTTCATATTTCAAGTATTTTTCTTGAAAATAAAATAAACCTCTATTCTTTGGTATTAGCAATATAGCCTATTCTAGTCAGAAATGCTATTTATTGAATCACTTTTAGAATTGGAAACTATCAACATATTTTATTTAAATTTTGTAGCTGATGCCTTGATTTATGTTAGAAACTTTATAGTTTACATTGGGTTTTGGTTGTTCGGCTACATCGTCGTGTGTTGTTTTGTTTATCGCCGCTATGCGAGGAAACTGCCAACTCGAACTCGCGGGTCTCTGGGTGCAAAGAGAGTACTACTGATCGTCGCTCACCCTGACGATGAGTGCATGTTCTTCGGTCCGACAATATTTAGGCTATGCGAGCAAGGCGCAGAGGTCTACATTTTATGTTTATCTAATGGTAAGATTTTGAATATAATTCACTTTACTACTTTTTCATTAATCTTTTAATTTAACTCATTATCAATTAAAAGTTTAATGTTTGAAAATAATATAATAATCTATTTTCAGGTAACTTTGAAGGCAAAGGAAATGTTCGTGAAACTGAGCTATGGAAAGCATGCACAGAGCTTGGAGTACCAGAGAGTAATATAATACTTATCAATGACACAAGGCTTCATGATAGTCCAAAAACACATTGGCCAGTTCCAGTTGTGGCCAAGTTGATCCATCACCACCTAGAAGCTTATGATATAGATACTCTAGTTACATTTGATCGAGGGGGCATTTCGGGACACCCCAACCATTCCGCAGCTTTTTATGCAGTTGCATATATTTTTGTTGAAAAAAATATGCCTCAAAGTAAGTTATTTTTTGTATTGTTTTAAGTCCCTGAGTTAGATAGTAAGAATCTTAATTACTCATGTAAATAATTAAAGACATGAGTGATTAAAGCTGATAACTAACATTTTACAACATAAGAACAATTACTCATTTTTTCCCTTAGAATTTGAACAAACCTTGTAAGTTGTAACTTACCTACTTCATCATCTGCTCATCTCATTTTGTATTTAAAATCATTTACCCTTATCTTAAAGCCTCCATTTATCAAAAAACTGCCGGTTTCAAAATGTTAGTTATGTGGTTCTTTTACTTATGTCTTCAATTGTCTGTTTCAGAGTGTACAGTTTATACATTGGACTCTGTAAATATAATAAGAAAATATTTGGGTGTCTTAGATCTACCTCTAAGTTTTATACTGTCTTCCAAAAGGTCAGTTTTGTGTGTTCATTAATCATTTTAGCACCTTAATGACTTTTTAGCTAGGCTAGAGATTTGATCGCCTTATTTATTATTTCTCAATTCATAATTTTACAAATGTTGATATAATTCTTACAGGTATTTCCTACGTTGGACAGAAAGTCGGCGTGTTGTGCGCGCCATGAAACATCACAAAAGTCAGATGGTGTGGTTCAGATATTTGTATGTTATGTTCTCGAGATACATGGTCATAAACACACTAAGAAGGATAAGCCTTGCTGACATTGAGTTGGAACTTGAAGTAGACGATTGAACATTGTGCAAAAACTACCACTTTATTAGGCACTTTGTGTACTGGTGTTCAAATTTCTATGGATTTAAATCAAAAAAACCCATTCCATGTTGTAGTTATTATGTTACTATTTCTTTTCTTTCTTGACTAGCAACATTTTTTTAAGTTTGATTTCAGTGTTGGTTACAAAACGAACTCTCAGCAAATAGTTGCACTATGCTCGTCTGAGATAATTGTCTATAGACTGAGTTTTTGTCTTCAATATTCAAATTGTCTATTCATATTCCAAAGAATATTTGAAATGACCAATTTTAATAATGTAAAACTTTATACAAAAAATTTAACAATTAACTTAAATAATCGCTTTTTAACAAAACCAACTTAATTATTGTGGATTATAGATTCTTCTGAATGAAGTTGAATTTCTTCAGATACTGGAACAATGCCTTTTTTTTTTTTTTTTTTTTAAGGAGGGGAAATACTTTACGTATCCCCCACCCCCTCGGGGGAAGGGGGCGGGGGTATGTGGGGCTCCCCCAAGAGGTCTACCCACTAAAACCCCCCCAGCCCTCCGTCATGCGCCTGGTGCGGGAGGGACGGGCACCACGTAGCGTTTCATATCCGCCCCTTTCCGCGCGCAGCCGCAACCGGCACCTTCTTCAGGCGGCTTAAGCCGCATACCTCACCGAGAGCCCCCCCGGCCATAGAGGGGCTGTCTACTCGGGACCCTTTATACTGGAACAATGCCTGGGATATGAATTGAAATGTATATATGTATTATGTTGACAATGTTTTCAAATATTAAGAATGCCATAATATTTGGAATAACTATGTACCTGGAAAATCATGCATTTTTTCTGTTCTTGAAATACAAAATATGCAATTAAAGCATTTAGCTTTATTTGGATGCTTGCTAAATGCTAGATCTAATAATGCTAGATCGCCTACCGCCTGTATTGTATAATATTAACTGAGTGTATTCCATTTCTATTCATATCTCTCTCATCAATAATATGCGTGATGAATCTGTTTTGTATTAAATTATGTAATGAAAATTTACTTATTGATCAAAAGGAACATAATAAATCCTTGATTGACTATATTGTAAAGAAGGATGTAGTGTATAAGGTTAATATAAAAAATCTAAAGTATGTTGTTTGTAGGTAGGGTTGCCATCACCTAAATTGCCATCGCCGGTGAGGCGCGACAAAATTCCCGGACATTTGGCCAAAATATTATTTCCCCTGACACTATTTTACGATTACGTCTTGCCAATTTTTTTTTTTTAATCTGATTATCTCAAGTCCGTGCAAGAAACTGTGTATTGCTTATCGAGTTTTTATCTTCGTTTATTGTTGCATGACTAAGTCTCTAAATAGTTCTCTTCACAAGTGGCCGGATTTTACCCTGACACTTTTCAAAACCCCGACCGGACGCTCCCCAGACGCTCTCCAAACTAGAACAAATCTGGGGAAATCCGGACGCATGGCAACCCTATTTGTAGGGATCAAATCAAGATCAAATAAGATTCTGCAAGTTTTTGAATTTGGTGTTGTCAGTAATTGTGATCTATACATATAATAAAATCGTAGGAAAGTCAATTCTGTACATTGAATATTTTTGAAAAATAATACTTGGGACGTGATCTACAATCGATATGGAAGCCAAAAATATAGTTTTTAGAATTTTTGTCTGTTTGTCTGTGTGTCTGTTTGTCTGTTTGTCTGTATGTATGTCCGGGATAAACTCAGAAAGTACTGAATGGATTTACTTCAAATTTTGCACGAATATTATATAGAGGTCGGGTCAACACATAGGCTATATATTATGACGATATCACCTAGGGCGGGGGGAGGGGCTCAAGTTTCAATATTTTTAGTTTTTTGCTCATATCGCTAAAACGGTGCGTTGTAGAGAAAAAATGTCCGACACGTAATGAAAGCCCATAAAATTTCCTACAAATTTCTCCTTCACACTTTGTATCTATCTTCACTCCTTGCCATGCTATGAGCTTTTGTCTATCTTTTCTATACAAATTTCGAGTGTCGTTTGATTAACATGCTGGGAGCTTTGGCATCGGTCTTTTCTTGGGGGGGGGGGGCTTCGCCCGCCCAAACCCCCCCCCCACCTCCCCAAATTTTGCTTCAAACAAAGCGGTGTTGCGGCGTTATACATCTTTTTTAAGAACAAAGTTAAAAACTAAACTACACATACGGTTTTCCAGTGTCGTTTGTTTTGGGGGGGCTGCGCCCCCCCAAACCCCCCCCCCCCTTATTCCTCATGAACCTTTTGTTCATAATTAAAAGGTATCGTGGAGTTTGTATTGCATCTTAATTATCCTTTGTAGGAACATTTATCTACACATATAATAAAATCGTAGGAAAGTCAATTCTGTACATTGAATATTTTTGAAAAATAATACTTGGGACGTGATCTACAATCGATATGGAAACCAAAAATATAGTTTTTAGAATTTTTGTCTGTTTGTCTGTTTGTCTGTATGTATGTCCGGGATAAACTCAGAAAGTACTGAATGGATTTACTTCAAATTTTGCACGAATATTATATAGAGATCGGGTCAACACATAGGCTATATATTATGACGATATCACCTAGGGCGGGGGGAGGGGCTCAAGTTTCAATATTTTTAGTTTTTTGCTCATATCGCTAAAACGGTGCGTTGTAGAGAAAAAATGTCCGATACGTAATGAAAGCTCATAAAATTTCCTACAAATTTCTCCTTCACACTTTGTATCTATCTTCACTCCTTGCCATGCTATGAGCTTTTGTCTATCTTTTCTATACAAATTTCGAGTGTCGTTTGATTAACATGCTGGGAGCTTTGGCATCGGTCTTTTCTTGGGGGGGGGCTTCGCCCGCCCAAACCCCCCCCCCCCACCTCCCCAAATTTTGCTTCAAACAAAGCGGTGTTGCGACGTTATACATCTTTTTTAAGAACAAAGTTAAAAACTAAACTACACATACGGTTTTCCAGTGTCGTTTGTTTTGGGGGGGCTGCCCCCCCCCCCAAACCCCCCCCCTCTTATTCCTCATGAAACTTTTGTTCATAATTAAAAGGTATCGTGGAGTTTGTATTGCGTCTTAATTATCCTTTGTAGGAACAAACTAAGTCATCTATACATCTATACAATATGTTGTAATAAAATCGTAAGAAAGTCAATTCTGTACATTGAATATGTTTGAAAAATAATACTTGGGACGTGATCTACTATACTAACGCGGACGAAGTCGCGGGCAACAGCTAGTTCTGAATAATATTAATAATTTATTTTATTATTTTTTACGACTATTTATGGTGTTTTAAAGTTTAGATACTTAACTATTTTATTTGTTAAATATAATAATATTTTTATTTACCAAAGTAGTATTGAAATGTTTATGCTTGTTGGAATAAATGGACTATCCAAACATTGCGTTATCTTTATTCTAGCACTAGTTGATGCCCGCAAGTCGCAACTCCGTTGCGCCAAAATTCGTTTATTGCGCGGGGACCGTACATTTTTCCGGTTTAAAAGTATCCTATGTCCTAAACTCACCTCTAAAGTACAAAGTACTTAGATTTATTACACCCTGTAGGTATAAGCGCGGTGTGATTAATTGTCTAATAACATTATTATTATGCTCATTTTCACATCTCAATTTTTTATCTTATTTAAAAGTACTTAAATCTGATTCTTTTCTGTATTTAGGTTTTAAAAAATACTTTCAAGGAAAAATTTATAGTTTACTGTTTAAACAATGTTAACAACTTTTCTCCCCTAGCTTCAATTGAGGCAACCGAGTGATTAAAATATATTCAAGGCGAGGTCACAGCTTGTCGCCTATTTATGTCATTAATCAGTGTTCTCGTTAAATTGTATACTACGGACTACCTAAATATATTGTGGTTAACTATTTTCTAGACAAACCTAGATTCAAATTTTATTTAAGTACTTCTTGTCTTCTCTTTGTTTGATGGTAACAAGGTAAAACTTTTCTAGGAAGTGAAATTTAAGATGTGTGTGCTTTACTCTCTTGTAAATGGCAAAAGCAACTATTGAGCTTGGTTTAAAACAACTTGCCCAATAATATAAGGCCAATTAATAATACTATTTTATTACTCTATGATAATATTTACATCTTAAAGCTTCATATTATGTTTCACTGGAAAAAGCAAAAACCCAAAGATACATATTATGTACTTCAAAACGTGCCAAGCTCCCGTAGGTGTATAAATTAAATAAACATTATATGTAATTAATTTTTATTTGGTAACTGTAAGCTTAGACAATTCATGATAGTGCTGAAAAAGAACATGCATATTACTGAATGTTGCAATTTCTCTAGTCAAAATATTATGCCGGAGTACTCAGTAATGTGCACAATAGAAGTTAAGTACAGATAAAAAAATATAAAAATAAATAAAAACAAAAGCGCTACGCGTAATTAAAAGCAACATTGTTAAATAAAAAAAAAACACGTCTAAAAATGTTTTAATCCAATATTGTGTATATTAAATATACAAATTACAAGTAGACACATACATTATTGCGGAGTGAGTGAATCTACAGAGCACTGACGATGGCCATCCTTAACTAAGGGTACTCGAAATAAATAATACAACCGACGTTATTAAGAACGAAATAATTCAATGTACATTAAATTTATTAACATATTCAATGTCTATCTATAAACGGTATTCGGTCATCGTCGCCACTCGCAACGGACAGAGAGCATGGACACACCGAACGACCGATCTGTTCACAAAATTCTCATATATTATCTGGAATGTCACACAATGTAAGAATACTGATCTGCTAGACGAACAAATATACATGTACTTACTGAAAACTCAACCCTACCCACTACCGATTTCCAAAGACCTCATATTAGTAAGTGTCGACTTAGACCCACGTGAAATGTAATTAGTACTACAATAATACCACGACTGGCCTAGAATTGCCACAGTTAATTATACACGTAGAACATGATCCAACTAAGATTACCGGAGTTTTAAAATACATCTATAGATAAAATATACAACAGCCAAACCTGCCCCTAGCCGGGGATACGCTTATTATAAAATGTTCAAAACTGAGGGATTTTTTAAGAATCGATTCTAAACAAACTCTACTAACGAACTCGCTTCGAAAATTTTAATCGATTTATCGAATTACTTTGTTAGGTAACAACGACACTACCTTTAACCAGATTACATATTATACTTATCATATTATTATACATAATTTATACCACATTTCATTAAGATTATTCGCTAGTGGTGTTCGGGTCCCGTCTTCGAGCCGGGCAGCCAACTTCCCGTCTGCGTCTCACCGTAAACATTGGCACGATTACTAAACATCTCAGATGAAAACTAGGATCCATTCGAAGTAGGAACTTTAAATACTAAGCGGTGTTAGCCGGGGCCGCTAGACGAAGGGCTCGAGTTCGAAGACCGGACCGCGAGTACGCGGGCAGAGTGGAGCGCAGGAATACTCGGTAATATAATTCTTTATCAAATAGATATCATAGAAACAGATAGGTAGATAAATAGATATTTAAAACGTTACCTACGCGAGTACACACTCGCTCGCACGCGGTCGGCGCGGGCGCGACGACAAACATTTAATATAGAACATGGACTATTATCGCTGAAAGCACGTCCTATTTCACTGTATTCTACTAAATTGAATGATTTTAATCTAGACATTTATGCTTGTGCTCCTAAACTGTACCAGTGCTACTGGCCAGTGACATCTGACGTCATAAAGATGGCGGCAAACCAATATGGCGAAGCACACAAACATGGCCGCCATACGGAAGTGTCAAAGTGACAGATTGACGTACTATTTTTTTATTTCTTATAATCTGCCTCTATTTTGCGTTACTGTGCTAAGCTTGATATCGGACGACACAAGACAATAAAACTGGCATGTCAGGAGCAGCCGTGTGAGTCGCCATGTTGGATAGACGGTGGCCTACTCGTTGTCGGCGCGCATGCCGCGCACCTCGCCCTCGCGGCGCAGTCGCTCCAGCTCCTCTTTAGTGCGGTCCTCGATCGCGCGGATGTCCGCCATCGTCATGCCGAACCAGTCGTCCATAGAGCAGAACACTTGCCTGGAACCAAACAAGATAGTGTAATTTTTTTTATGAAAGTAGGTATAGACGGACGAAACTTTAAGATAGCTCGGCGAAACTGCAGGGAGCAATCGGTGCATGTGTAGTGTGTATAAATCTACAGGTGCATTCGCGTGTAATATAACATTACAGATTAGACTTTCAGCATTACATTAGCAAGTTATCACTTTTATTAACACACTAGATGACGCCCGTAACTCCGTTGCGCTAAAATTCGTTTATCGCGCAGGGACCGTACATTTTTCCGGGATAAAAAGTACTTATCCTATGTCCTTTCCCGAGACTCAAAGTATCTTCATGCCAAATTTCAGCAGAATCGGTTCGGCGGTTTAGGCGTGAAGAGGTAACAGACAGACGTCTAGACAGACGGACAGACAGACACACTTTCGCATTTATAATATCATTACAATTACATGGTGCGTTCAGCGCATTGTAATGCTCGGTTCTCCTCCCTCACTGATGTAATGCTCGACTCTGTAACGTTACATTACAAGCGAATGCTTCCGGTGAGGGAGCACCTTAACAAACACTTACAATAACTACCAGTTTAAAAATATCACCGACTGATTTCGATATACCTCTGATCACTATTCCACCAATGGCATGCCAGGACCATCAAGGAAATTCAACTGCGAATTTACTCTTAATTTTAACAAGCGATCTTTGCGGGACTTATACAAACTACCGAAACGTCTAAATTTATACATTCATAGCAGTCTGAATTTAGTACCAACAACTTTATACCATTATTAATACAAAAATGTGACATTCCGTGTGTATACGCTTTCAGTTTTCACGCTTTGGCATAAGCTATAGAAAGCCTCCTTAGGGCCCCCGCAGATATACAATTTGCAGTTGGCCAACTACAGTCAACTACAATTTTTAAATGAAAAAAAATAATATGAGAACTTTATGAGAACTTTATTAATTCGAGATAAAAACTGTCATGACTTTCTTGACAGACTGTAGTTGGCCAACTTGAAATTGTAAGTCTGCGGTCGCTCTTAGGGTTGATTCAGACCGCAACGCGACGCGTAGAATGTAGATATGCATTTCTAAATTTGTATGGATTTGACAGATTCGCAAGACGTCTCACGCTGACGACATCTGTCAAATCCATACAAAGAATCATGGCCAAATTTGTATAGGAGCTGGACTCTACTTTTATTTTTGATGTCCCAAAATAAATTATAGTTAGATTTGGTTGTTCTTATGCTCTAAACATAATTCCGTTTGAGAATTATGTCTAAATAGCCACGATTTTTTATAATAATTATTTTGAGGTTGACGTTTGACGTTTACAATTATTTTG
The DNA here is from genome assembly GCA_905404155.3 of Plebejus argus. Classification (NCBI taxonomy): domain Eukaryota; kingdom Metazoa; phylum Arthropoda; class Insecta; order Lepidoptera; family Lycaenidae; genus Plebejus; species Plebejus argus. The sequence goes on from FR989933.1 coordinate 5,680,777, forward strand.
AGGTTAGACTTAAGAACTGCCTTTTTTCCGACGGTGTAGCCTACAAGTGTATATTCGGCGATCTCGTTTCTAATTATTTCAATTTTTCCTAGAGTTATTACCCAAAAAATAGAACGAATGCGAATGATCGCCGGCTGTCAGAACATATGAAAGACAACAACGAAACTGATCTTTTTTTTGTGGCTATTTATAGACACATTTCTAATGTTTTTCGATGCCTTAAAATATTAGAGAATTTTTGCTACCAATGGCATATCGAGACGCCACCGCCCACCTGGTACGATTTGGCCATTGTTCTTTAGGTCGCGTCGCGTCGCACATCGCCTCGTCACGTTGCGGTCTGAATTGACCCTTAGGCATCAATTTCTATTAAGCTAGCTAATAGCTTTTCTATCTAAATATCGCTTATGAAACTCATTAGGTATTGTATCTCAACAGAATATTATAACAGGTGGCTTAGTGGTTACGTCATTCATTATCATGTATTGTTCATTTTGAAGATAACGCGCGCCTATGGCTCCATCGATAAATGCACAAATTGTTATGAACTTGGAATTCGTGCAGCAACGAAATAGTAAAGCTTAAGCCAAACCTACGCGACCAACGCGAAAGCGAAGCGGAGCGTCAAGTTGTCAAATGTGTGTTTTGTATTCAAAAACACATTTGGGGTTTGGCCGGGAATGTGAAAGAGTGATGTTGTGATTTTGTATTATTTTCCTAAATTGGATTTTTAATGTGTAATATTGGTAGAATATTAACCATTAGATATTCGTTATCGTGCACAAGTGTAGGAAATTGATGCAATATCCAGAAAGGTGCTATTTTGTGTTCCCTCCAAAACTCCATCGAAATTTTCAGTAAAGCGTCTACCACTTTACTGAATCGACCGACTTGACTTTCTGACTGTAATGACTTTTACTTAGACTTTGACTAGTTTTCCCGCCATAATATTATATACTCAACACTGATAAGAAAAAAAAACATTTGACAACTTGACGCTCCGCTTCGCTTTCGCGTTGGTCGCGTAGGTTTGGCCTAAGCTTTAATTATATTCTATGGAAGTGTAACTATTATTCAAAAAAAAATGCACAAAAATAAAGGCTTATTTCACTGACATAATATATAAGATATTATAAGTACCTACACTACAGAATACACGTACCTACCTAAATTGTAATGAATAGAACAATAAAATTATAGAGTAGCTTATAGTGCTGACTGCTGCATTACATAGTACATCTATTTGTATGTGTTCATACAAGTTTAAAAAAAATATCATGCAAGGATGGAATGAGGAGGACTATAGCTATGTCCACATTGTGCCCTTTCATCTTCAATTTTCATAATCTTTTGACATTTCGAATGTCAAAAGATTATGAAAATTGAAGATGAAAGGGCACAATGTGGACATAGCTAATGTAATGGACAATGGACATAGATACCTATTCTTATCTAAAGTTGTATGTAAATTGCATAGCGACTGACTCTTGCTTCATGTTAAAGGAGTATTAATCTTAATTACGATAATTAGCAATGCGTAATTCGACCTTGGATACATGGTAGAAACTGTATAATTTTACAAGGCTTACTAGTTACTGTGTATTAAAAACACAGAAAAAGTGATAATATTAATCTGTTCCCAATTATTCTTTTGCGTTTAAATTTAACTTTAAGTTTAAGATGCCCAGTCAATGCCGGTTTTAGCAATACCAGCGCCCTGGGCGACATTTCCTCGGCGCCCAGGCTGCTGGTGCCTGGAGGAGCTAAAAAAGGGCATTTTTATCCGGCGCGGCGCCTTTAAGGTGACGCCTTGATAATTTGGCTGTAGCGATGTTCATTTTTCTCAGCAATGACTAAAGCTAAGAAATTAAAGTTCACTGTCAGTATTCATCATGTCTTTGTCTTTGAATTACCCATAGCATAACACGATTGGTCAACTTTTATAACACAGAATAATCAATCAAAAAGACCTCTGTAAAAAAGGGGATTCCTATTTTGCCAACAGAAGAGAGTGATATAAGCTTCCAAAATTTGTACATAAATTGGTTCTAGTATACACTTTAATTTGTCCATAGCTTATATGAAATGTATTTATGGTTTTTAAATTACGCGACAAAAACCATTTTGTCGCTACGCCCTTTCCATTTTTTGCTGTTCCATTGCTTGTTTTCTATGAGGCCGGGCCAGCCTCGCATAGAAAACAAGCAATCTAAAACACATCCAACACGGTTTTTTACTTTAACATGGCGTCACCTTAACGGTCGCGTAGTGTCATCCCCATTCCCCCCCCTAACGCCGCTTCTGCACCCAGAGGCCAGACCCCAGTGCCAAAGCAATAAAGAATTAAATAAACTAGATTTAATGTTCAATATTCAGGGGTATCTATCTCTATTCGCACCTTTAGAATTATAGTGACCTAATCCAAAAATTTGGGATTTTGACTTATAGTCATAGAAAGGCTTTAAAAAGTCATGTCCGTCGACCTTTATTAAAAGATAGGCCTATTTCTGTGCGAACAGGGCGCAACGTGTATTTCGGTCTCTTTCATCGCGTCCTTTCCCCCGCGTGCGTTAAGTTTGAGAGCGACGTAAGCAGTGAAGTGCCGCGAGTGCTTGATGCAGTTTGCTGCGTGTTTATTAATATAAAGATCTAACTCGTATTACGTCGAAACAATACCAAAAATAAGGTAAGTGGTTGTACTTATTTTTAATAAAGTGAAAACCTATTGCGTGTTGTGTCTAGTTTATGCCGAAAATTATCACATTAACTTTGTCGTATTAGTGTTTGAGTCACTCTCAAACTAAACAAATACACAATTAGTAGACCCAACAGCTAGTTAGTCTTTATTGTATTAAGTAATATTTAAAATGTATGTATTTTTTATTAAAATGTCTCTTTTGTAATAAATGCGAATGGCATAGCACTGACTTTTTGTGAAATAAGTCCATCTTGGTACTAAATGTTTTCTATTCGGATGACTTACTACAATACAACACTTACAAATAATTTTTAAATTCTATTTATTTCAAGGTTTTAGGTGCATTCTTCCGAACTAGAAAAAAATGAAGAGGAGGGCAGATTATATTTTAGAAAAAATCTGTGTCAATCGGGTAAGATTACTAAAAGTTAATTGGTCTATGTTAACGTTTACGTACACCTATCTCTTTAAATTGAAATTTTTTGTTTGCAGGAAAAACTTGCTGGTAAAGTGAAGATAAATCCGTTGAAGCTCATAATTATTATAGATGTAAGTATTAGAAAAGTATGATCCTATTATGTGCTATATTAAATTAAAGGCCATGTTTTGTAAATAATATAACCCATTTTTATTTTCAGAATGACATCAATAATGAAAATGTATCATTACTTTCGTATGAAATTACCAATATAGATATTTCAAATCCAATGTGCCAAAATTTTTCTGAGGTAAGCTATCATCACTGTGGTTCATTACTATAAGTTATATGTATATGTATAGAATTAAGTCGGTTCACATGGAATAGTCCTATTTGGACTAGTATTTGGAAGATATATTTTGTCAGGAGAGTTTCGAATTATCGAAGGACTCTGAAAAATTACAATTGCATAATATGCAATTGTAATTTTTCAGAGTCCTTCGATAATTCGAAACAGATTATTCCATGTGAACCGACTGAGGTAAGTTAAGAAAACAATAATTATATTTAATTGACTAAAATTATTAAGTTTTTTGCTATTTATTTCATCTCAAGTAGTAAGAAGCATGCATATAATTTACATTTCAGGTACAAGTGACAAACGAAATCGTATGTTCTTTAGAGATGGAACCGGAAGTTGAAAAGCAACAATCCAAGATATCATCCGATTCGTCATCGTCAAGCATCAGTTGTTCTTCTGGATCCAGTAGATCTTCATCCTCTTCCAGCTCTTCTGAATTCAGATATAGTTAACAGGACAAATCCCGATATCGATAGACATACTACTTCTAAGATAACGAACGAAAATGCACGCACAGCTAAAAAGTATTAATACCATGTGTAACTCATAAACTCAAATGAAAGCGATGTGGATCTGAGCGACTCAGACCCAATGTATACTACGCATAGATCTCGGTCTCGACTTAGAAAATCTAAGTCATCACACTCTAGCTCATCATCTTCTACCCATGAGGATAGGTCTGTGTCTGAAACAAAAAAAATATCCAAAAAACTTCAAAGAAATCCATCACAATGGAAACAAAATATGGCTAAGATGTTGAGGAATACTGGAAAAGCTTACGTTTCAAGTACTACTAAAAAACAGTGCCTGCACGATCTGTTAAGGGCCCCTGTAAATGCAAACAGCAAAACAGAAAACAGACTCACAAGGTTTCATAACTAAAGACATAAGAGGAAAGCACTCGTCAAGAAAGCCCTCTGATTTACTCATCGAAAGAATTAATGATTAAACAACATATTAATTCAATTCCAAGGATAGAATCACACTATTTAAGAGCGTCTACTTCAAGGGAGTATATAAGCGGTAATAAAACGATAACTGCAGACCTTTGGAAGGATTTTGATAAAATGCAAAAAGACCAAGGAAGCCCCACCTGCGACTATTGGCTGTATTATGAATTATGATATTTTTAACAAAGAAATTAATATTGGTTTCTTTCAGTAGTTTAAAGTTCTTGACGAGTGCTTTCCTCTTATGTCTTTAGTTATGAAACCTTGTGAGTCTGTTTCCTGTTTTGCTGTTCCAATTTGACGATCGCAAATATCTAGTGTATTCAAGAAGAAGGTTTTGCAAACACGGATCTTTATGTCACTAAGCGTGAAAAAAATGCGTTGTTAGGTAATCGGGATCTATCAGCGTTTGTGTATTTATATCTAGGCTTAATTTCCATTATACAAGATCTTATGTAAGCTCTCTGTAATTCAATATTACCTATAGACCAATATTTTAAAAACAGTGTATTTCTGTCGGTATCATTCACATTTTCGGGACATTTTAGTTTGCATTTACAGGGGCCCTTAACAGATCGTGCAGGCACTGTTTTTTTAGTAGTACTTTAAATGTAAACTTTTCCAGTATTCCTCAACTCAACATTTTAGCCATATTGTTTCCATTGTGATGGATTTCTTTGACGTTTTTTGGATATTTTTTTTTGTTTCAGACACAGACCTATCCTCATGGGTAGAAGATGATGAGCTAGAGTGTGATGACTTAGATTTTCTAAGTCGAGACCGAGAGTTTATGGGTGACCAATATGGTAATACTTTTTAGCTGTGCGTGCATTTTCGTTCGTTATCTTAGAAGTAAGAGCTGGAAGAGGATAAAGATCTACTGGATCCAGAAGAACAACTGGTGCTAGAAGATGACGAATCGGATGATATCTTGGATTACACACAGGCAAAGTGGCTCAGAAGGCTGACTAAAACCAAAAGTAGGTGTTTCTAAAATAGGCATATTTACAGTGTAATAATTTCATTTTTACTTTTAGTTTATTGTATAAAAAAAATTTAATTAAAAATTATTAATAAACAAGAATTTTATTTTATATTATAATATTATAGTATAGAACTTACAACTTGATTCCCCTAACTGTTGATAAAATTAAGGTCTATAGAGACTATTTAATAATTGAAACGATATTTTGAACAATTATTCAGAATAAGAAAGACCTAATAAAGAATTGGTCTTTTTAAAAATATATAGATTTAGACCAGTAAAGACCTAAAAAGCCACACTCTTACAAAATGTTAAATAATTAAATAATATAAAATTAATTGGACCTATTTTTCTTTATAATGTGTAGATCAATAACCAAATTATGATATGCAACTTTTAAAACCGATCTCTTAGAGTAAAATTTCTAGATAACATCCATTTTTTACAAAGTGTCGTGACATACGAAACTTTCTTGACTGATTCCCAAAAATTTGGTTTTTTGGATTAGGTCACTATAATTCTGAGGGTGCGTATTGTCATTGGGTATTTGTTTTTGACTAATCTACAAAATTTCCAATATTTCACAAGATAATAAACTTGCGAATGACTCACCTATGGAATATGGTGAACAATCGTCGTTCCGACTTCTGGATGACATTTTCTACTTTACTCTGAAATAAAAAAGAAATAAAAAATTTTCAAATTCGATTTCTAGGATTCATATACAATTTTATTTTAACATTTAATATAATACAACACGACAACAACTGTAGCTGTACAATGAAACGCTAGGTTTATAAAAAAATATATACCCGTAAAAATAACTGGCAATTTATGGGTACAAGATTGTATGGAGAGGATCGTATCCTTTACACTAGAAGAAGTGAATAGGTTTATCTTGCGGCTTAAGAATGCTCCAACTTTTTAATTAGCAGGTCGGATGTCTGTCAGTACGAATATCGACGTTAACGACATTAAAATAAGATTCATATTAGCGCGCCTTGTACAGTGGCGGTTACGACGCTCGCCGCGTTTTTGATATGGCGAAAATGTATGAAAAAATTTGAGAAATTTTCTTATTTTTCTTATAACTGGAAAAGTTGTTTATTTTTATATAACATTTTTAGCGGACTTTATAGAGGACTAAATAAGCAACAATTTTTTTGTATATTTATTTTCCTCAGTTCAGTGTATTCAGATATTAAAGTACCTAATCAGACCCCATTTTTTTTCATATTTTGCGATTATTGTGATGGTTAAAACGTATTTTATGTGAAAATTTTGTATGCGGCTATATAATTTTTATGGTACAGTCGTGGAGATGAATATATTATCTTTCATTTGAAACCAAAATATCCTCGCAGTTTGACTCCTTATTCTTTAATAGGGTACCGGAAAATCGCTGATATTTGTAATAGCGTCCTTAAAGCTACAAATTACAATAATGATATCTTATAATATTATGACTTCAGTATTGTTTTTAACCTACTTCCGAAAAGGAGGATATTCGGCTTTATATTTTTATTTTTTTATTAGTAAGGAGGTAAATGTCTCCGAGTGCGTCTGTCAAAGTCCAAAGATCATTATTCACTACTCCTTATAAAATATAGTATTTTAAAAATATAAAATCGACTTAAAAATTGTACGTAATGGATAATTAAAATTTCTTATCTCAAAAACTACTGAATCGATTTTGATGAAACTTGCAGTTTTACCCTAAGTTTAACAATACCTAGTACAACAAAAAAATATTAAATAAATCACTTAAATCGGTCATGATATTATATAAGGTTTAACCATCGTATCGTATAAAGGACCACGGCCGCTGGAAAGCAGCCGAAACGTCGGGTTGAAGTCAGTAAAAAAAAGTCTCACCTGCAGCCCGAACCACTTGAACTCGGCCGTGACGAGCTTGTAGCAGGTCATGACGGGTTTGACCTCGTTCTTCCAGTTGGGTCCGACGAGCGGGCCGCGGCCGGTCTTCTCCGACTTGAACTTCGTCGGATCCGTCTCCGGCTTGTAGTCGGCCGACGACATGGGGTCGTTGGCGATGTCGATGTGCACCACCTCACGGGTCTTGAGTTTCTCTGGTGGGAGTTCGTGGACCTAAAAAAGGAATAATTTAACTGTTAGGGACTGTCCGCACTGCGAATTTTAACGAATTTATTCATATTAATTTATAGTGAATTCTTATCGCAAGTGCGGATACTCTCAAAAAATTTAATGTAGGTATTAGTTATTACAGAAGTGCGAAAAAAATCCGTGCGATTAAAATTCGCAGTACGGACAGTCCCTTAGGTTTGGTACTACTAATATAATATTATATTCTGTGCTTAGGTTCAGCGTAGTATTTTTAACGACGGTCGACGAACGAATTCAAACTGCCGTAACGTAATGATTTTGTTACGGTGCACGGTTTTCTAAAAAAAGTTTCATTAAAATACTAAATATTGCCTACATTTTTCTGGGACAAAAATTATCCTATGTCTTTTGCCGTGACTTTTACTTTTTATATCCACTTTTTAGCGGTTTGAGCGAGAAGAGTTAGCACAGACCCTTGAGGATCTATTGTGACACCTTCGCGTCGCATTACCTAACTCAACCCAATGCTGCTCAGAAATTGAACGATGTGGTTGGGGTTGGTGCCACAAATTTCCTCTGTAGATGAGTATTCGTAATTACACCAGAAAACTTGACAATTTGATTTATTTATTCAAGAAAGTCGTACTAGTGACTCATACACGCTTGATACTTTATCAGCTGTTATCAGATATTCAATTTCCTTACACCAATCTGTAAGGATAGATATTTTAAATAGTTATATTGTATTTAAATAAGGATAGATATTTTAATGACAGTTACAATTTAAATTTGTGTTTAGTCTATGGACATATTTTTATGTTGGCAATACTGACTTGAAGTTGGCAATACTGAGAGTGGTGGTCCGCACGGGAGGAATGGTGAGCCGACACTTTTTGGGGAACGAGCATCGCGACAAGACTCTCAGCATTGGCGCCTTCAGGTTGGAGTCCGATTTGGTGAAAGAGAATAAAGAAGAGTTTGGTTGCATAATTTGGTTTTATTATACTTCAGAAGTGGTAAGTGCCATCGCCTTTTAAACTATGCTTATTACGTAATTTAAATTAAGATCCATTAAAGCAGTGATAACATAATTTTTATAAAATTTGTGTGGGTACAAAAATAAAAGTTTAGTTTCTTGTATAGTGATTTGTTGCATTATATTATACTTCATTTTGAGAATATCAACTACTAACAACATTATATAGCTATCCAAATAGAAAATTTTAATAATTTCGAATATTAAATTACATTTTTGCACTTGCACATTATTTTGGGAATGTGGGTACTCGGAATAATATGACTGTTATCAATGCTTTACGAAAAAAAAAACAGCAATAAATCAGTCTACAATAATTATTGTATATAATTATTGCTATGTAAAAAGAATTGTAAGTGTGACATTATATATAACCGTCTAACTTAATCAGTGACTATAATATTATTACTGTAATATTTAACGTAGTCAAACTTCTTTTAATTATGTAATTCTAATAATTCATTATTAGTGTTAATCACAGTTTTGCTACTTCCTACATAATTTGGACAGCAACTTCTCTGCCAGATAATATTATTATAAATAGTTTGGGTACATAGGTTTCCGGTTTCGAGTTTCAGAAAACATGCAGCGAGAAAAGTCACATTCGCGTCGCCTCGTGACTCCAGAGCGACCAGAGCATCGTGCATCCAGTGCCAACGACGGGCCCCGGCGCAGCCGCAGCCGACATCGCGGGGACGACGGCGACTTCGCGGGCCGACGCAGCAGGGTGCGCGACCACAGCCGACATCGCGGGGACGACGGCGACTTCGCGGGCCGACGCAGCAGGGTGCGCGACCACAGCCGACATCGCGGGGACGACGGCGACTTCGCGGGCCGACGCAGCAGGGTGCGCGACCACAGCCGACATCGCGGGGACGACGGCGACTTCGCGGGCCGACGCAGCAGGGTGCGCGACCACAGCCGACATCGCGGGGACGACGGCGACTTCGCGGGCCGACGCAGCAGGGTGCGCGACCACAGCCGACATCGCGGGGACTACAGGCTCAACGAGATGGAGAGGGACCACAGGAAGCTGCGTGACCTCCGCCGCAACATGGATTGCGAGTTGAGTTGCATGCGAGGTACCGTGAATTATCAGCGAGATTTAGGAAAATGTAAATCATCTTCTAAAAATGCCTCTAGACATCGCGAAAGCACTTCTTGTAGGCGCGAGCGTAGTTCACATGTCATTAATAATAATTTTACCAAGGAGAACAGAGCTAGGACAGTAAGATTAGATCAGCCGTTAAATAGGTCCTCATCTTCAACTTTTTCTGCTAAAGATGTAGTAAATATTTTAAATTCTATTAAAAATCTACCGTCCCAGCAGTCGACGTCGACTCCCACTCAATGTTCTTCTAATCATAAAAACATTTTATCTGATTTTGACCCTGCTTCTAAAAACCAACGTATTGATATTTGGATTAAGAAAGTGAATGAGTGTGCTACCGTCTACGGATGGGACGATAAAACTACCGTACATTTCGCTATGCAAAAACTTCAGGGTTTGGCCAAAGTTTGGTATGAGAGCTTGCCGACGATATTATTTAGTTGGACTGAGTGGCAAAATAAATTGTTGAACGCGTTTCCTCCTGAGCAAAACTATGGCCAAGCCCTGGAAGACATGTTAAAAAGAAAAAGTAGATTTAACGAACCTATTGAAGTGTATTTTTACGAAAAACAAGCGTTATTGAATCAATGCAACATTCAAGGTCGTAATGCGGTAGATTGTATTATACATGGGTTAACCGATAGGACCATGAAGTCGAGCGCTTTAACTCTACGTTGTACGCAACCCGAACAGTTGTTACAATTTTTAATGAGCAACAAAGAATCTACACTGACGTTTGGTAAACAAAATTACGAATTTAGGCCAAAAGGGAATGTCGATAGCATCGCTAACAGTACTGCTAATAAGCAAGCGGGGAAGTTGTATTCGAGTTTAAGCAGCGAAATCCTGTGCTATAATTGTCATCAAAAGGGGCATCCGTTCTTAAAATGTCCTCAGCCTATTGTTAAATGCGAAAAATGCAATAGAATGGGACATAAAACCGAAAACTGTTTTGTAAATGTTAATATAGATAGTAACAAAAATGTCGTTCGTAAGACTGTGTATAACTAACGCGGACCCTTTGTCAGATTAAAGCGCGGAAAACTCTTACCTGTTCGTAATCGTCGACAGTTTTGCTAAATTTGTGTTCGCAGTCCGAAATACTAAATGTCAGAGAGCGATTCGCGCCCTAAAAGATATTTTTTATACTTTTCGTATTTTGGATCAGTTAATAAGTGATAGAGTATCATGTTTTACCTCACCTTACTCTGGAAGAGAATTAGTTAAGATGACCAAAACTGCGTTTCCTAATGATGGAAAAATGAGCTTTTACCAGCTTTTATAGGGCCTTACCGCGTCCTTTCAGTTTTAGGCAATGATAGATATAGGGTCGCGGCTATACCAGGTCTAACTGGGACTAAAATTAAGCGTCAGACAGCCGTTGTGGCCGACTGAGTGTTGTCTTGGCCCTTGGGTCAATTATATCGCTGCACTAGTAGTAGAAGTGAATGAATCCGATGCTGCTGATAGATCTGATATCGAGGAATGATAGTATGTTAGGCTAGGCGTTATTAATTTATTATAGTAGATTTAAAGTCGATTCCTTTGATTTAGCATATCATCAGAACTAATATTATTTTAATTTATTTTTGTATAAATTAATTTGAATAACTTATAAAAAATAAGCTGTTTATACATTTAACATGTAAATTATATTATTATATAGGATTGTACTTATACTGGCTATTATAAGCTATTATTAGGTTATATCGAAACATACCAATCAAGCATTTAACTATATTTTAAGTACTAGTTAGCTAAAATTATGTTTTTATGTTTTTGTGTTATTTTGAAATGATATACCTTAATCCTACTAATATTATAAAGGCGAAAGTTTGGATGTATGTATGGATATATGCCTGTCTGTTACTCTTTCACGCAAAAACTAATGAACAGATTTTAATGAAACTTTACAATAATATAGCTTCTACATTAGAATAACACATAGGCTACAATTTTTCTTTTGGTGTATAGGGTATCATGCCAATTTGGTACTTTATTCATAAAAATGGTGACCTGCTGAAGGGATCCATAAGAAATCGAGGGAACTCCTCAAAATTTATATGGAAACCAGCTTAAATGCGACCAACAAGTAAGATTTTGCACCAAGGTTCGGAAAGTGCTAGGAGAACTCCTGACTCCGACGTTGTTTTAAGAACGGATAGCATATGCTACTATGTAAATAACATTCGTCATCATCACTACCATAAACCATTATAGAACCATATAGTCCCGTTTTGACCCTATTATTGGTACTTTTCATAGTCTTTTATTATACAGCATGACTGGTGAGTCAATACCGATATTTAGGGAGAGTATTCAGTACTCGATTCTCATTATAAATATATGTAATAAAATTAGGTTCTTAATTTTTTTTTTAATTTCCCAAAAATTTATGAATCATGGATACTAAGTAAATTACGCGGCTAGGCAAGTAGGCATACTATGCGGCCGGTGCAGAGGCGTGCGCTACCAAAGAAACACCACACAACTACCCCTCCCGCTCGCGGTGTCCATGCGTTTGGTAAATAATTATTTAACTTTAAGCTACATTTACTCAGTGATCAATTGATATTATTTTTTTTGTATTATTTTTTTCTAACTAATATAATAGCCAAATATCACGTCCTGAAGTATTAAACATGTCTCACCAGTCACGCAGTATATCACTTAAACCATGGGTCACACCGCGGGGCACAGCTAGTATGTACATATTTTGATCCTTAATATTGTGGTGTACAGCTAATAGAGGTATAAATTAAATAAGTGTAAAAGATATTGAACAAAATTGTATATTAAATTATTACTCATTGAAGTAGTTAGTTAAAATTATGATAATATCTAAAATTGAATAGAAAAGTGTAAAATGAATATAATTATTGAAGTTGATTGAATAAAATGTTTATTGAAGTTGTTTTAAAGGGCATCGTTTGTAAGAATGGATGGGTTTACAGACGATGCAAAATGAATAATTGCATTGAAGTTGTTTACCAAAGGGCCTCGTTTGTAAGAATGGATGGGTTTACAGACGATGTAAAATGAATATATTGAAGTTGTTTACCAAAAGGCCTCGTTTGTAAGAATGGATGGGTTTACAGACGAGTAAAAATGGATGGATTCAAGGGGAGTCATTTTGGTGCCCAGGTTGCGAGAATGGATGGGTTCGTTCCCTGGTTACCAAAATGCTTTGCACATTGTTTTGATGGGTGACTCGGTTGTAAGAATGGATGGGTTTACATCTGAGATCTCCGATCAAAATATAATTTATAGGAAGTCATGCAGTGCATGGGGCCATGCACATTCGTCAGGATGGGCGAATGTAAGGATAGATATTTTAAATAGTTATATTGTATTTAAATAAGGATAGATATTTTAATGACAGTTACAATTTAAATTTGTGTTTAGTCTATGGACATATTTTTATGTTGGCAATACTGACTTGAAGTTGGCAATACTGAGAGTGGTGGTCCGCACGGGAGGAATGGTGAGCCGACACTTTTTGGGGAACGAGCATCGCGACAAGACTCTCAGCATTGGCGCCTTCAGGTTGGAGTCCGATTTGGTGAAAGAGAATAAAGAAGAGTTTGGTTGCATAATTTGGTTTTATTATAAATCTATGTAGGTAAGTACTTAATTATAAAAGTTCTTGAGTAAAGAATTTAATGAAAGTGGGTCACATCATATAAATATTAAAATAAATCAGTAAGCAACTGATCAAAGTCGATTAAATAAGTGGAAGAGACACTACTTGGCCTTATTATCAGGGTTAATTTGTGCTCATTTAAATCGAGCTCCTTATTCACTATTAACTTTGTAATGTAACTTAGTAAAGGAGTATAGAAAGAGACTATAAAAGGTATTATTTCCATAAAAAATTATCTCAAAAGTGGAAAATCCCAAAAAAGTAACTCATAAAACATATAGATAATAAGGGACAACCATGTGTTGATGTCGTTGAAAAGGTAAGGTAAACTACTATTATAAAGAGGAAAGATTTGATTTTTTGTTTGTTTGTTTGTTTGTTTGAGTCGAATAGGCTCCGAAACTACTGGACCGATTTGAAAAAATCTTTTGCTATTGGAATCTTACATTATTTCTGCTGAACATAGGCTACATTTTATTTTGGAAAAAAGTAGGGTTCCGTAAGATATTTGAGTTTTTCGGACGCAAGGTGTAAAAAATCAGCTAGAAAAGTTACTTATTTTGCGTACGCTGCCTAAACTATAAAAGATAGAAACATAAAATGTTCTAAGTAATTGTAGATCTTATAAATATCTACAAAAAAGTCCGCGACACATTATACCTATCTATGTCGAGTGAGGCACAATAACCATTTATTTATTTAAAAATCCTGAATTTTTTTTGGACTACATTTAAACGGATATATTTTACTCACGCTATTAATCCTTATCAAAATAAATTATTTCATCACTAAGTACAGTTTATGTAGATAATATTTGGTCTTTGAATGATTAAAATTGGACGTTTGGTTTTGAAATTATGGCGAAATTAAAATATTACGATAGTGGGCGTCACCAAAGCGTGTGCGGGAGGAAGACAATATTCTGTTGTAGAAATGAAAATTCTGTACATAAAAGATATGAAATGACACCCGAAATTACACCTTTGTCACTACATCGCTATAGAAGCCAAAAATGTGGTTAGTTTTTTGTCTGTCTGTCTGTCTGTCACTCTTTCTGTCTCTCTGTATGTTTGTTCCAGCATCACACGAAAAATACTGATCCGATTTGAATGTGGTTTTCGCAGATATATTTATCTTCTTCCAACGTAACATCTGGTGTATAAAATTTTTTCCCCCACCCCTCTAAGGGGACAAAAGAGGGGGTCAGATTTTGTATCAAACTTTTTTCTTTAACACGAAAACTACTGATCCGATTTGCATACGGTTTTCACAGATATATTATATTTGTCTTCTTCCAACATCTGGCGTATAAAAATCCTCCCCCCCCTCCCCTCTCAACCCTCTCTGGGGACCAAAGAGGGGTCAGATTTTGTATACAACTTTTTTCTTTAGTGGACTTACTTCATATTAGGTATTAACTATGTTTTTCAACTTAACATCTGGTGTATGACCTTCCCCCCCCCCACACCCTCTTAAGTCTTAGGGGACAAAAGAGGGGGTAAAACATGTATCAACTGATGATGTAGAAAATATACTTTAAATGGCAAAACAACGTTTGCCGGGACAGCTAGTAATTGATAAATTGCACGACGATGTGTTTGCAGGCCAGCAGTTTATAGACTGCAAATCACAAGGCTAATTATTGATATTTTGATCATTAATATTTTCTTTTTATGAACGCTTTTGCAAAATTGAAACTACTTTTTCGTGTTGCATCATATAAAAAGATACCCAAAGTCCAGATAAAATGGGACGTGTAGTCGCATAGTATTGACGACGCATCACGCAAACTACCATAAGTAACATTTTACAGAAATTAATAACGAAACAAATGACCTTCATTTAAAAGCAGTGACGTGGTTTATTTAAATAATAAATAATAATATACGTCTACGTGTTATAAAAATGCAAGTCAGAATCTTAAGCTGAGTATGCGACTCTGTAACCTACTTGGCTGAGCCTTCAGCTCAAATCAGTATTAGCTGGTCTTATAAATAAACTTTTTATTGAAACACAATTATTAATCATGATACCATACTAATATTATAAATGTCCGTCTGTCTGTTACCTCTTCACGCCCAAACAACTAAACCGATTTTTCTGAAAGGCATGGAGATCATACTTTGAAACCCAGGAAAGAATATACTTTATTGTATACTTTATTTATAGTATACTTTTCATCCCGCGCGAGAATTTAGTGCTTAAGTAATTCTCTTGCAAAAAAAAAAATTAGCTGCTGCTATTTTGGGCCAAAAATAGCCAATATCCTTTTGATTTGATATGGCCCACTTTACGCCGCACCGCCCATAATTAAATATAAAAGTTGTTACTAATATTTATCAGGCCGTGGAAAATTATACCATTTAACCAATAACTGAAATTATGTTAATAATTATCCAACCAAGCGGATAAGATAAGAATAATAACAGTCCTTTATCTATAGCGGATTATTGCCATTGTCAAGGCTTTCAAGTTTTTATTTATAGTTTTTTCACACTTAAATGAGTTTGCGGGAAAATTGCAACATTTTAAAACATTATTATTTTTAACAAAAAATTAAATCGACTTCCAAGGTACGCAACCCCGCCTTGGTGACGCCCACTATCGTAATATTTTAATTTCGCCATAATTTCAAAACTAAACGTCCGATTTTGATCATTCACAGACCAAATTTTATCTACATAAACTGTACTTTGTGATAAAATAATTTATATTGATAAGGATTAATAGCATTAGTAAAATAAACACGTTTATACCTATGTAGTCCAAATAAAATTCAAGATTTTTAAATAAAAAAAAGGTTAATTGTTCCTCACTCGACATAGATAAGTATAGTGTGTCGCGGACTTTTTTGTAGGTATTTATAAGATCTACAATTACTTAGAACATTTTATGGTTCTATCTTTTAGTTTCGGCAGCGTACGCAAAATAAGTAACTTTTCTGTTTGATTTTACACCTGGCGTCCGAAAAACCTAAATATCTTACGAAACCCTATTTTTTCCAAAATAAAATGTAGCCTATGTTCAGCATTAATAATGTAGGATTCCTTGGCTTTTGCTTGGAGTAGTTTAAATAAAGCCAAAATCATCATACTTGTATCTATAAAGATTTAAAAGTTCTGTTAGGTACCTTCGGAACCAGGGTACATCCTGAGGCAAAATCTTACTTTTTGGTAGTATATGCCTGAAATACTTCAGAAAAAATCAAAATCACCATATGTTCCCATATAAATTTCAAGGAGTCCCCTCGATTCCTCATGGATCCCCCATCATCAGACCACCACTTTTCTGAACATGGTACCAAATTTGGATTATACTCTATACAATAGCGAAAAAATTTTGAAAATCGGTCCACAGACGGTGAAGTAATCGTTGAACATACAAAAAAAAATATATAAACAGACGAACATATAACCTCCTCCTTTTTGGAAGTCGGTTAAAAAATGATTGTACATATTCCTTTGCCGTATTAACTAAGATTTAATTTTGGCTAAAACTCGTGGTTCTCTCTAGAAGGGAGACCGCGAGCATTCATTAGTTTTTGACATTAAGTATAGGTAAATGTCCGGTTTTAAAATATTACTAAGGCGCAGCGCAGACGACAGACTATCTGTGATGCGGACTTTTTGCGCGTCGCGTCGCGTCGTGTGCGTTACTGCATATAATTGCAAAGGTTCTATTTCTAAACAGTGTAACTACAGACTTCTGTCGTCTGCGCTGCGCCTAATTAATATTATCTATTCTTATCTTTTCTATTATAAAACAAAATCTCGAATATATAATGTGACCTTCTGCGCAGTCGCTGTCAAGCAAGAACAACTGGTTCTTAAATCTCTGAAAAACTTTATTTTGTATGTCTTACGGAAGTCTTGTACTTAGTTTTTTGTCGATTTAAACATGAATCTGTTTCAGTAAACTAGTCCAGTTTTTTTAACTACAATACTTCAACAACTCCACATTGTCTAATGTTTTAAGTATAAACGGTTTGGCAAAATTAACTATTAACTTATGTAATAGATATTTTGGACATATGATTGATATGACGATTACGAATCATATTTCGATTTTTTTCTATTAAAGATCTCTCAATATTTTTTTCTGCGACAAAGGATCTGTGTCACAAAAACTTTGCACTCTTTATTTTCATAGAAAAGTTTGTGGAAATAACGGCGTTGAAAGACTTCGCGATTCAACATATCTACTATAATTGTTTGTAACGTTGAGGAAGTTTTATTTTATTACAGCCTTGACGTCATAATTACGTTATTTGACTATATTAGGATGTAGGATGTTTGATCACATTATATTTTAATTATTTCGTTATTTATTTAAAAATGAATTAATACAAAATCTCTAAAAACATGCCTAACTTACCATATCTAAGGGAATAGAATAAATATTTAATTTATCGCATAGAAAATGTGAAATCGCATAAAACATCCGAATTCTAGGAAATTCGAATATTAACACCGCAGTCCGCAGCTTTAATATTCTACTAGCTGTCCCGGCAAACGTTGTTTTGCTATTTAAAGTATTTCTACTTCATCGCTTGATACATATCTTACCCCCTCTTTTGTCCCCTAAGAGAGGAGGGGGAAAAATGTTGTACACCAGATGTTAAGTTGGAAAACAGTTAATAATATGAAGTAAGTCCACTAAAGAAAAAAATTGGATATAAAATCTGACCCCCTCTTTGGTCCCCAGAGAGGGTTGGGGGGAGGGGGGGGGTTTTTATACACCAGATGTTGAGTTGAAGACAAATATATCTGTGATAACCGTATGCAAATCGAATCAGTACTTTTCGTGTTAAAGAAAAAAACCTTGGTGACGCCCACTATAAAACCAAACGTCCAATTTTAATCATTCAAAGACCAAATATTAACTACATAAACTGTACTTAGTGATAAAATAATTTATTTTGATAAGGATTAACAGCATAAGTAAAATAAACGCATTTAAATGTAGTCCAAAAATATTCAAGATTTTTAATTATAAAATGGTTATTGTGCATCACTCGACATAGATAGACATAGTGTATCGCGGACTTTTTGTAGATATTTATAAGATCTACAATTACTTAGGACATTTTATGGTTCTATCTTTTATAGTTTAGGCAGCGTACGCAAAATAAGTAACTTTTCTGGTTGATTTTTTACACCTTGCGTCCGAAAAACCCAAATATCTTACGGAACCCAATTTTTTCCAAAATAAAATTTAGCCTATGTTCAGCAGAAATAATGTAGGATTCCAATGGTAAATGATTTTTTATCTTAAGTTAGAAACATGAAACTTTATTTTTGGGCTACTGATTAATAGTTAATGTATACGTGTTTAAGCTTTTTGGAAATTCTACCCCCAAGGGGGTGAAATTGGGGTTGAAAGTTTGAATGAGAGTCCGTCATTTCTTGAGTTAGAAACATATTTATTTTTGGGCTACTGATTGAAAATGAATGTATACTTATTATATTTGACGACCTCTGTGGCTCAGTGGATAGCACGTTGGTAGCTTAAGCCGGGGGTCGCGGGTTCGAGTCCCGCCGACGGAACAAAAAGTTTTCAAAGTTCCTGGGTCATGGATGTGTATTAAATATATTTATCATATAATAAAAATCTTAAATATATGTATAGTATAAAAGTATTAAATATATTCCCGTTGTCTGGTACCCGTAACACAAGTCCTTCAGGTACTTACCACGGGGCCAGATTGACGTGGTGTTAAGCGTCCATAGATATTATTATTATACGTATTTAAGCGTTTCTGGAAATTCTACCCGCAAGGGGGTGAACTTGGGGTAGAAAGTTTCAATGAAAGTACGAACTTTCATTGAAACTTTCTAGAAGAAGAAATGACGACATTTCTTGAGTTAGAAACATGTAGCTTTATTTTTAGGCTACTGTTAAAAACAAAAAGATACATATTTAAGCACTTCTGGAAAACCTACCCCTAAAGAGGTGGAATAGGGGTTGAAACTTGAAAATTTGAATGAAAGACCGTCATTTCTTGATTTAGAAACATGAAACTTTTTTTTGGGATAAGTACTGATTAAAATGAATGGATACTTGAAAGTCCGTCATTTCTTAAGTTATAAACATGAAAGTTTATTGACGTTTGCGTTTGACGACGACCCATTTTTAGCATTTGTATAAGGAACCACAAAAAGGGGAAAACTATGCATCTTTGTTATTATACATAATTATATTATCGCGGACGAAGTCGCGGGCAACAGCTACTGTTTAAAAAAATATTTAAAAAGTTAGTGACTTACATTCTGTTGGTCCCCAGCGTCTGGTACATGCAAGGACTCTATGCATATAACGAAGTTTTCCTTCATGTATCCGGGATTCTGAAACAAAAGTTGACATTTTAGTTTTGTTCATTCGATTTTACATTTCAACTTAACTTATATTTTCCTTATCCTTTTTATTATCCCTATGCAGTTTTTTCGGGATTATGTTACTCTTAACACAAGCATTTTTAGGGTTCCATACCCAAAAGGTAAAGACGGGACCCTATTACCGAGACTTCGATGTCTGTCCGTCTGTCTGTCTGTCTCCAGGCTGTAATTCAAGAACGGTAATAGCTAGAGAGCTGAAATTTTCACAGATTATGTACATCTGTTGCTGCTACAACAACAAATACTAAAAACAAAATAAAGTTATCATTTAAGGGCATACAACAAACAACAAACATGATTTTTTTGGCTTTTTTTGCTCGTAATTTAATTTTTAAAATTAATAAATTGCTCATAATAAATTGCTCGTAAATTAATAAATTGCTCATAATGACACTGTTGCCATTATGGATTACGAGCAAAGATTATGGATTAGGCACTTGAAATTTTCACAAAATCTTTAATTACTTACATTTGTAATTTAATATTGAATAATAAAATTAAAATAAATTAAATAATGAAGGCGGTAATAGTATATTGTGTATAATTATTCTATAGATTTGTAAAATTTATCTGTGCACGCCTACTGATATTTTCCATCACATTTCTCTCCGTAGGGCTGCTGGAAGAAATTTCTTTAGAGATAAGCAGTACCTGTTGTGTCATTTTTCTTCTGTGTTTGTTTCGTGTTAAAAATGCGTGTGTGCAATAAATAGTAAATAAATAAAAATAAGGGGGGCTCTCATACAAGAAACAATATTTTTTTTGCTTTATAACGGTACGGAACTCTTCGTGCGCGAGTCCGACTCGCACTTGGCCGATTATTGATTACTTAGGGCCTGTTTCACCACTTTCTGATAAAGTGCCGAATAGGCTATTCACAACTTTTTTGACAGATTCTCCATACTTCATCTGTCAAGTTAAGTGGTGGATAGCCTATTCGGCACTTATCAGGAAGTGTTGAAACAGGCCCTTAGTATTGTAATAATATCACTTGATCTGTACGTTCTAATAGATTTAGAAGTTTATATATAGTAGAATTATGGTTTTTACTTTTTGCTACCTTGATTTGTGTCTGTAGCTTCACCCAACGAACCTTCAATAAAACCACGTTAGCCCATAAGTCATAACACAAAATACCAAATAGTAATTGCTATTTGCGTGTAAAACCTCAAAAAGATTCCAACACTGACGCTAATTCATTTTCCCTTTTTCTCAACAGTTCATTTTCCCTTACCGTGAGTACTGTGCGGCAATAGGGGTAGGCGTTCCACGCCTCCTCGTGTACTTCTAAGGAGCCCTTCGGCGCCAGCAGTCTGATGAAGGCGGGCACTTTAGACGCGAGGTGGTAGATCTTGTACGTGTACTGCCCTGATGAGTATTTGCCTCCTGGAAAATTATTACAATTAATACAAAGTTCACATGGCCATTTATTCTTTAGGAACTATTTTGAGTGCGTAAATACGCGCTTTAGATTATAGCGCGTTCGAGAGTAATTGCCCGAGAAAGAAGTAAACTTCAATACATGGGTATGGTTTCATAATAAGGGTCATTAGAAAAAAATCTCATTTAATTTCAAGGGTCTGTAACAGATTTTAGAGGGATAGCGTCCGGAACTGAATAAAAAGTGTGAAAGACACTATGCTAATGATGCTAAGCGCAACGGTTTAGTTACAGGCCTGTAACTTCGTATTAAAATTAATGTGCTTAATGTGTTAATCAGGAGGTCACTATCAGTGTGACCATACTTTAAATAGTTTCATCTGGGTTCTACATGACAAAAAACATAAAACTATTTTATTACCCTGACAATAATGTTGGGGTTTGAGTAGGATATTACCTATGTATAATATGAAGCACATCATTGGTAAATTATTAAGCATCATGTAGTATTTATATTTTTAAATTTTATGAGTATAGAATTATATATTCTGTGGTATAGGCCACTTTAATTTTGCCGCCCCTATGTACGAATTCTGCCGCCATCCTAGGACGCCATTGGGCGCTATCGCCCATAGGCCTTGACTTATGCTGTCTATAGTCTAAAGTATAGACTATAGACTCTATACAATATACATATACCCAGAGCTGAATGAGAATCCTAATTTATATTCAATTCCTAACGTTTTAACCAGCCTCCTTTACGAGCAAGAAGATTTTGATCTCAAGTAAGAATATCCTAATCCCTTCATCCGTCTTCTGAAGCGTAATACTAAATATATACATAATACTAAATCCCACCGGATCCTTCATCTTTACTAAAATTAATAAATGGAATTTGTTACAACCTTCTACAGAATCAGCTTTATTAATTTAGTGTGCGACCGAAAGTTCTTTCGTGATATCGGCTAAATCGGCTAGAAATTATTACGGCCAGAACCGAAAGTTTTGCCGATGGTATTTTTTTCTCTTTAAAAATAGACGTCTACCTTGAACTTACAATGCAAAGAAATAACAACTACTCCGAAATTTCGTTTATCAAACTTTTTTAATAATCTTATTTTTCACGACCACAACTTTTATGATATTACATAAGTAAGGATGTAAAATTATAGTAAGTTTTATATTAAAACTTACGTCCCTGTTCTAATTAATATCAAGTGGTATGAAAGGCTGGACGGAAAGTGGAAACCAGGAAGCGGAAAAACACAGATAACAAAGATCTAAATAAAAGCTATCAAAGTTATGTGTTTCAGTTCTAGAGTCTGCACAATATAGATAATGCTTTAACACTGTTTTGTACACAGTACAGGTATTTACGGTAGTAACAATAGTAAATTACATATTAGAATTTAAAAAAATATGAGTTGCGATTAGCGAGACTATGAAGTGAATATTATGTTAATTAGTAAAGTAATGCCAAAAATAATAATCAACTTTATGTTGTTATTTAAATCAAAATGTCCTATCCAAAAATGTTGTTGGTGGACCGTCCCAATTTTTCCATTCTCCTTTCTTTACAATGAAATGTTTTAAGGAGGAAGTGCTTGCACACTTGTACACAATATAATATTGTCTTGCTTTCGTCATTCGTCATTCATCAATTCATCACAACAATATTGACGAAATAATAAAAATTTGAAATGATGCGATTGTTTGTGTATGTGACCAACAAACCTAAACAATCCGTTTACGTCTTTTACAAGGTTGTAAGTTGTAAAAACTTTAATTATTGGAATGTTTTTTTTTTTACACGCAAAAAAAAAAACATCTTGTACATGGGAATATATTTTGTAATAAAAAATATTGAGAAGGATTTTTATACACGACTAGACAAGATGACCCAGTGAACTTCGTATCACGGTTCAGCCGTTCTCGAGTTTTAAGTAAGACTAACATAATTTAAAAACCAGTTTTATTTATACATATTATAGATTAATATAGACAGATAGAATAGAATAGAATATATAGAATAGATAGAATAGAATAATAGACAGATAGACTAGCGCAACCTTCAGCGCAACAAATCTGATACAAATATTGCTACGCTGAAAAATATGAGTTTCCCGCCACTTCGACTGCGCAAAATACCTCAAAATAAAATACATACTTATATTATATTAACAAAGAATGCATTAAAATGATTATGCTGGCACTTCACATGGCTATTTGTATTTGCGTATTTGATGTATTCGCCAAACAATCACCATGTGTAGACGGTATGTTTGACAAAGTATTGGCCATATTTGCCACAAATATGACCAATACCAAATACACGACGTATCCGTAACCTTTTTTGGTTTTTGACGCACATCAAAAGAGACAAATAGGCAAGTAAACAAAAATCAAGAAAAAGTTTGGTATTTGACGTCCATTTGTGGAAGGTCGTATTTGCCTTTATTTGGTTGTTTGTGTATAGAATTTTGCCAAATGCAACAAATAGCCAATAGCAGATACCAATAGCCATGTGAAGTGCCACCATTACAAACGTGTAAGTACTTAGTATTTTTCGCAAGTTTATTATTTGTGTAATGTGTATTTAATATTTATATTTTATACATATTATTAAAATTAACGAGCAACAATAAAATTACTGTTTTTAATGCAAGGTCGGGTTTAAAACTGAGGACTTTGTACAGCACCTATCTAAATATTACGACATCTGTGCAAACTGGCTAAACATCTCGTAGCTCTTGTGAGTAAGCAATATCCGTATGTGATATAATATGTTTTCATGAAAATAAAGCGATTAGTGAGCGAAAATGTCTTCTTCCTGATCAATTCCAATATATTTAATGTATAGTCTACCAAAAAAAAGAAGAAATTAAAAAGTGGCAACATCGTAGTGTCGTCCCTTTCTTCTAGATTGATTTGAACCCTTTCAATATAATATCCGTTTTAGGATTCTGTAGTCAACAAAACTTGGTTGATTACTGTACTCTAAAACGGAATCCTAACCAGCTGATTTTTTGTATATTGGTAGGTTAATACTTATATTATTTATGAGTAACCTTGTCCTACAAATAAAACAATCCATATTTTAGGACCATCAAGTCAAAGTATGAAATCCTTTCTATCTCTGTTAGCTACCACTTTCGAGATTTTTCGAAAATAAAAATGTTGTTCGTCTTATCAAAATGTAGCTACTCACAAAAAATTTGCTTGTTAGTAATCACAAAAAAATTTGTTCTAGGGCACCCGTACTATAGAGGATTAAACTAAACCACAATGATTTTTAACGTGAGGACTGACGCGGCCATGACGTTGTGGAAGCTACAGCAAAAGCCTTCATTAGTCGTAGGCTATAGCACAGAAATAATTAATTCATAGCTAGTCATTAGAATCGCCGTCTTTTCCAATGACATTGTAATACAGGTCATCGTAAACAACACTACTTATTACAATTTCAATCTGCTTATATGAGCAACATCGTCTCAAGGAAGCAAGAACGCACAATCTACACGAAATATAATCACAATTATGTAGTGACTCCCAATGAAAATGAAATAAAATGATTGATATTGATGAAATAAAAATATGTTTTTAAGGATATAATATTTGTAGAGTACAGCTGTACAACACGGGGAAAGACATAGGGCCCATGACATAGCGGATAGCCTATGCCCTATACTGCCTATACATAGGATACTTTTCATTGCGAAAAATTGCACCACTTATTTTGCGTGTAAGTCGAGGGAACTTCTTGTAGGTACTTAACATGGAAAGTTAAGATATAGGGTTGGCCCAGATTTGCCAAAAGAGTTTGGGAATTGGGAGTAAGCTGCGTGGGCAGCAGAATTAATAGATCCTCGGACGTGTGCTAGTTCGCTCGACTTGCGGTTCTTTACAAGAACTATTCTTGACTTTAACCAAATAAGGTAAAATTAAAAATTTACCGCACATGAATTTTAATAAAATTATTATATTTTATTTGTTGGTGGTATGGTTATTACTTATTAGTTATTACTTATTAGATATGATTTATGTATAATATTGCTCAGGTAAACAATTATTTTTAAAACTAAACAATTAAACTAGAGATTTATTACCTGTAATTCACCATAAAATTTTATTTTTCCTTTTCAAGTAATTTTCGTAACCTAAACAATATCCCCCTTACTATTAAACGTTGTATAAGCTTTGAATAGTTATACAGTGTTTTGTCTTCTTCAATCCAATTAAAAATGTCACTTGTGTGACAGGAACAAAACACTGTATAACTATTCAAAGCTTATACAACGTTTATTAGTAAAGGTGTTAATATTTAATATTTTTCAAATTTGAAATACATAAAAATATTTTTATTTAGATAAAGGTATTGAAAGTATTACTTTGTTAGGTTTGAAAGTATTACTTTCAACCCTAAGATCAGCTACTCGTAAGTCGTTAGTGCCCCATTTACAAATATACCCACGACACGGTGGATACAATTTTATGAAATATGTGTATGTCCTATACTTTTATGTATAGGTAATAGGACCTATCTCTAGCCTCTACGCCAGAAACATTCAATGTGGGCGGTGGGCGTCAAAATTGATTTTCAATAGAGCTATTAGGAGTCGTCTCGGCGCTCGTGTCGCCTACTACTTACTAGACTACGTGGCCATTGATAAGTTGATAAGATACAAGCAATACAGAAATTAATATCATTTATGTCTTTATCAGTTACACGCCAAATGAGTGCGAATTTTGTTTCGGTCTGTAACTTTTCAATTGATAATAACTAATAAGCGATACAAATATTGCGGTAAAAGTAATGTAACGAACTACAAAGCTGGATTAAGCTGGTAAATCTAACGGAGACCGATCTTGGCATGGATAGTGGATTTTTGGTTTAAAATGATTCACATCCGTCTTATCAGCCAGAAGATTTTGCTATCAACTATCAAGAATGACGCATATCAAATCCGCAGACATTTCGTCTTCTTCTCAGTACCGAATTTGTATTTTATGAGTGTAGACTATAATAGGGCACTGTATTTCCGCAATTCCGCAGCCCCATGAACAAAATCTGCAGGCCCCCTAGGACGCTGCCGCACCAAGGCCGCGGCCTATACGGCCTATTTATAAATCCGGGGCTGCTTTTTAATATTAAGACCGTAAGACTTTAGGCTGCAGACAAATTTTGTCTGCAGCCTAAAGTCTTACGGTCGTATGAATAAAAACTTAGCGAAGGTTTACAACAGCTTTATAAGCCTGTTGTAAAATTTTATATGAATAAACGTTCTCTAACAGTGCTCTAACACCTTTTTAAGGTGACAGCTGTCAAAAATTAGCGCATGTTTAATAGGCCTGATATAAACCTATTTTAAGCATAATCGTTATGAATAAACGTTTGCTAACAGTTGTTTAGGCTCGAAACGTCAAATAGGAGTTCGCTAACATTAGTGAAGCCTCGGACCTACTTTAAGACCATTTTAAGAGATTAAAATGGACGAAATATCGAGTATTATCGCGATTTCTGACATTATTGCAATTTTTGAAGGAATTTCTAGCCGCCCTCGTCGACAAAAAATATACATATAATAAGATAATAATAAATCCATTTGACGACTTAAAAATATTTTTATTAGTACCTCCATGTTAGGGGTAGAGGGCGCTGCGCGTTGATAGTATTCCTGTTGGTCAATAGATGGTGTTTTTTAAATATTTTTTTTGAGTAGATTTTTTTAACTCATAAAATAACTCTATTCCTTTCGGGTGTCCTTTGACACCTCTCAAGTTTTTTTTTCTACAAAATACTCATTGAATTTCATTGAATTTGACACAATATTGATGATTGAACACAATAAATTGGCACACTACCAACATTACCAAAAAAAGAATACTATAAAACGTCATCTAACAGTATTCAAGCTAGCGAAGGCTTAGCAAGCGTTTATTCATATGGAGTGTTATAAGACGGTTTTTAACTTTAGCGAACATTTTAGTTGGAAAACTGTTAAAACCTTCACTAAGATTTTTTTATTCATACCACCGTTAACATTCGTACTTTTCAGGAAACACAAATCATTCATAGCAAAAAATATATTCGTTTTGCTCTAGGCAGCACAAATTACGGTAGAGAAAAAAAATCTGTGTTGTTTCATTTTATCGAATATGGCTTTGATCACAGAATAGATAATAGTACACTTTGATGTTATTTATAATATTATATTATGTACTCTACATGAAGCCCTTAGTAAAGAAGTAGTGACCAAATGAATAAAAAAGTAGGAATGCGAAATAATAGAAATACTTACAGATAAAGTTTAGGGACAAAGCAAAGTGACAGGTTAGCATATTACTGTCACTTGTCTTAGATTCTTCTGATAAGTAACGGTCGTATGAATAAAAACTTAGCGAAGGTTTACAACAGCTTTATAAGCCTGTTGTAAAATTTAATATGAATAAACGTTCTCTAACGGTGCTCTAACACCTTTTTAAGGTGACAGCTGTCAAAAATTAGCGCATGTTTAATAAGCCTGATATAAACCTATTTTAAGCATAATCGTTATGAATAAACGTTCGCTAACAGTTGTTTAGGCTCGAAACGTCAAATAGGAGTTCGCTAACTTTAGTGAAGCCTCGGACCTACTTTAAGACCATTTTAAGAGATTGAAATGGACGAAATATCGAGTATTATCGCGATTTCTGACATTATTGCAATTTTTGAAGGAATTTCTAGCCGCCCTCGTCGACAAAAAGTATACATATAATAAGATAATAATAAATCTATTTGACGACTTAAAAATATTAATTTTATTAGTACCTGCATGTTAGGGGCAGAGGGCGCTGCGCGTTGATAGTATTCCTGTTGGTCAATAGATGGTGTTTTTTAAATATTTTTTTTGAGTAGATTTTTTTAACTCATGAAATAACTCTATTCCTTTCGGGTGTCCTTTGACACCTCTCAAGTTTTTTTTTCTACAAAATACTCATTGAATTTCATTGAATTTGACACAATATTGATGATTGAACACAATAAATTAGCACACTACCAACATTACCAAAAAAAGAATACTATAAAACGTCATCTAAGAGTATTCAAGCTAGCGAAGGCTTAGCAAGCGTTTATTCATATGGAGTGTTATAAGACGGTTTTTAACTTTAGCGAACATTTTAGTTAGAAAACTGTTAAAACCTTCACTAAGATTTTTTTATTCATACCACCGTTAATCTTTACTATGATGTCCATGCTAATCAGATGCTAATAAAGCAGGTAATATGAGAAGTTCTTATAAAAATGCTTGCCAGATAACTTTAGAGACAATTAAACGAATAAACTGCATATAGATAAAAAAGACAAGGAAACCTCTTCTTATTTATCTTTCGTAGCGTCGACGATGCACTTCAAACAGCGTTGTGTGTCAAGTGGTAGTGGCGGCGGTGGTACACAGACGCCATCCGAATTTCTACTTTCTAGTTTCTAAAACCTATGTCGTATACACTGTTAAGCATTTATGTACAAACCCACAAAAAAATAAGGGTTCCGTTTTTTGGCATTTTGGCTAACCCTAAAAAATGAATTTTGAATGCTATCTTGTTCTAAATCATCTAAAAAACATAACTGGATTTATAACTCAATACGTAACTTTACATTTTATTACTGTCATGCTAAGCCTGCAGGAAAGGATACAGTGGTCACTTGAATAAGTTTTATTTCGGAAAAAAGTGTGGTTCCAATAAGCGATTTCCGTGAAAACATCTAGTTATATAAATAAATAAAGTAAATACTTAATAATCCCCGAGCACCAGCGCTACATACATTATTTTCATTTACTTAACGATCAAAATCCACTTACCGAGTAATGGGTAGTCTTTGAAAGGTTCATTTTTGATGACCTCTATTCCCTCGCCGCCGCCTGTCTCATTTTTGGACACCTCCGCCACACAGTACAGCTGTGCCACTTGATACTGTGAAAAATGAAAGGACATCAATTATCATACAATATTAGCTCTGGGCTTTTTTTGTCTTTGGAATTTTTAGGTGTTCATTACGCTTGGTTGCTGCTTGGGAAGTGGCCTACTCTCATAAAAATAATATTATAATTGTATTATATTATAAATTCGGCACTGCGTTGTACTCGTGACGTTGTACACGTCTAAATATTGTATTAATACTTTGTGGTACCTATTTAATATTTATTATGTACTCCAATATAAAAGGTACATTGCATTATATAGAACAATAATGATAATTATCGAAAGATGTAATTTGAAATTTCAGCAATTCAGATCGTACTTTTATCGGTGACCTTATCGCTTGTTACCGACACGTCGAGGCTATACGTTTTATGGAGATTGGAAACAATCAAACATAACATGGATTTCTCAGTTACTTTTATAAATAAGGTAGAAAATTGATTTTGATGGCAAAGAATTCATACTTTATTATTATAAACTAGATGACGCCAGCAACTCCGTTGCGCCAAAATTCGTTTATCGCACGGCAACCGTACATTTTTCCGGAATAAAGAGTATCTTATGTCCTTTCCCGGGACTCTGTCTGTCTGTCTGTCTGTTACCTCTTCACGCTCAAACCGCTGATTGCTGAACCAATTTTGCTGGTATGGATATATTATCTATGATACTTTTTGTCCCGGAAAAATAAACGGTTTCCGTGTGATAAAATAGTTTTGGCGTAACGGAGTTGCGGTGATCATCTAGACTCTAGTACCTATATTATGACAATCGACGAATAATGACGCCTCTGTGGTCTAGTGGTATAGAGCGCGGCTCTTGACTCGGAGGTCGTGGGTTCGATTCCCGCGTTCGAAAACATGTTATTTCCAAGTTTAGTTAGGACAATGCAGGCTGATCACCTGATTGTCTGTCAAGTAAGATAATCCATGCGTTGGATGGGCATGTAAAAAGACGGTCCTGCGCCTGATCTCTCGCCAGTCGTGTCGGTCGTCCCGCGTCCGTCCCACTGGGTTATGACTTACGTAACTTGAGAGTAAAGGAATAAAGTGCTCGTGTACTACGCACACACTTGGGCACTATAAAATTACTCCTGCGTAGCTGGCCTGGTTTCAATGAAACCGGCCACCGTCACCGAAACCGGTGTGGGAGCTATTATATATTATATTATGATAACACAAATAATAATATGTTGATTAAAACTGTTCGAAAACATCGTATAACAATTTAATTGTAACGATGGCTAACTGCTAAGTCACAATAATAAAATAAGGGGTAGAGTTTGCGTTTGGTTAAAGAAAGTCGGGATGTGTAGAGGCTAGAGCTAGAACTCAGATGGTTCTGTCTTGAAATATTTGAATTTTTGGAACTACATACAGTTAAACATATTATTATCTCGACTTGGCATTATTCAACACGAATATTAGGGGGCGTCCACAAATTACGTGAGGTATTTTTTTGAATTTTTTGACTGTCTTTTTTGCATAAACGGAGGATTTAGGACCGGAAAAAAGATTTGAAATAAAAAATGTGGATTCTATGGAGGTATATCATAGCTAGCTAGATATTATATTAGCTACATGACGAAGTAGGTTAGTTAAAACAAGTTACAAGGTTTGTTAAAAATTTCAAATTATAAGGGAAAACAATGTACTATTTTATTCTGTTTCTTAAGTTGTAAAATGTTTGTTAACCCTGTTCATCGAATGGATTGAATAGTGATGTACATAAAGGTAAGGATAAAAAGACCTAAATTTTATACGCGCTGATGTAATGGCCGTAAACAGGTTATATTTTTTCGGACGTGCGAACTCGTACCATAGCTCGTACGGAAGGCTCGCTACAGCTGGTTAAAACTGTATCTTTTCCATTGAAAAGCGAAACTCGGACCGGCCGCGGCAGAGCAGTAATAGAACAGTGGGTCAAGGGCTTTGTCTCACTTGTTTGACACGAGCCATTTTTAATTTGCCGCGGACCTCGCCATTTTGATTTATTTTACCTCTCGCAGGACCTTTATTCTCCACGAAATAGGAGACAAATTGAAAAAAAGATAATAATAACTCCCACACCAGTTTCGGTGACGGTGGCCGGCTTCATTGAAACCAGGCCAGTTACGCAGTACCAGGAGTCATTTTATGGTACCCAAGTGTGTGCACAGTACACAAGAGTACTCTCAATTCCTTTTACTCTCATAACCCATAGGGACGGACGACCGACACGACTGGCGAGAGATCAGGCGCTCGACCGACTTTTTACATGCCCATCCGACGCATGGGTCATCTTACTTGTCAGACAATCAGGTGATCAGCCTGGAATGTTCTAACCAAACTTGGAAATAACAAGTTTCCAACTCGGGAATCGAACCCACAACCCCTGAGCCAAGAGCCACGCTCTAAAGTCTAAACTATTGGACCACAAAGGCAAAAAAGATATAATACAGTATACCATATATTACAAGAGAAATAATATTTTTGGTAATTAAAGTAAGTTTCTTATAATTATAGACATAGACCCATCATATAAAAAGTATATAAGAAATAGTGAATGGCTAATTATTATTTGACTGAAGAAACGCCCGAAAATAAAAGATAATATTAGTATATCTCAGCCATTCTCAAAGTGTGCTCCCTGGAGCCATGGGGCTCTACTAAGGCCTTTTAGGGCTATCGCGAGCGATACATGAATTCTTTTTAGAAATGTCATCAGACACCAGCATGGAGACAATTAAGTTTTTTTTCGGGGCCATCAAAAATATCACTTCTAAAAGGGTTCCATCAAAAAAGTTTGAGAACTGCTGTTATATATACCTTAGTCCCTAATGTTCCATTCACTACAATTGGTCCATGCTACAATGTACTAGAGAAGTTGATTCATAGGCAAAAGGAAGACCAACATAATGTGGTTATGTCATGTCAAACCCAGCTGAAAGATCACAACTAATATTGAATTGAGATAACTTAACCAAAGACTTAGGTCTGTCAACTGATTATGAATCAATTTCTTCAATGGTACATCATTCTTAGTCTCTCTCCATTATCCTCATTAAATCATCAGCCCATAGCTCTCCAGTAACGAATTGAAATAATTGTCAAATCAAGTAATATTATTTAGAATTTAAAAAATATATGTAAAAAAATTTAGCTGTTGAAAAAAAATCTGTACTTAAAAACATCTAAGGTATTAATTCCTTGGGGATATAGTAATATACTTTTTCATTGGGGAAAGATGTTTTGACCTGGTCAAGAGCAATGAGCAACCTCGGACTGTCTCCAGCCTCAGTAACAAAATGCTAATAGTTCTTCTTCCAACATTCAGACTAAAGATCTGCGAGAATTACATTCAAAACCTTAATTTACAACAATGTGTAATATTATGAATTAAAGTTATAAATTATAATGTTAACAAAACAGTTTAGCCTTTTCCGTATCATTACAATAGATTTTCACTGTAATATCAAACCTTTAAGTATAATAATAACTGATAACATGGTCAAAGTAAGAAGGAAAACTTCTACCATTTAATAACCATAATTAAATAATATTTACAACAATATGAGTATATTCAAGGTCTTTCCTACCAAAGTTTTTCATACAAAGTACAAACTAATATCAGAAAAGACTAAATCTTGGTTTGTATTACAGCACACAATATTTAAAAAGAATCAAGAAAACTTACCTCTTCGACTGTTAAAGGAAGAGTTACACGACTGAAAAGAAAATATCAGCATTAAATTCTGCACTTTATTTTCCAAATTCTAGGTTTTCACTAGTACCAATAATATGTTTAATGGCAATAAATATTGAAACTTTTCTGCATGATGAATTTAATACGTAATAAATCATTATCCTTGTCTTTTTCTTTAGCGACATAAACTAAAAAATATAATTCTATTGATGACAAACTAAAAATCGATTAATATTCACAACAAGGACACAATATAACCTATACTTACTATTCTTTAATAAGCATCTTGTAAATTAACTTAGATTTCTTAAATGCACATCAGATTAATCACGAAAATCTTAGAATAAAACTTATCACAGTTCAACACTTGAGCAATAGCCCGATATTACGAGTTGTAATTTTAAATCCCTTTGATTAGCCAATGACCGAAATTGACAAGGCGCATGCTTCAGTCAGTGATGCAACGGATATTACGTCAAATATTCGTAAAAATGTTGCTATCGTCAAAAATGGAACAAAATATTGGGAAAAATGGGAATTGGGAAAAAGAAATCAACGGCCCGATCATAATAATTTTTTCATTCTATTCATGAATGATTGTTTTTATTATTACATAATTTTTATTTCATAATTATTTCTATGTAAATGATGATTTGAACTTGTTAAAATAATTCGAACTTGGCTTCTGCATGCGTTAACTTGACACGGAAAATGAAAATCTTAGCAATACATAGGGATTATGGATCATTTAGGATGATTTGAACTTGTTAAAATAATTCGAACTTGACTTCTGCATGCGTTAACTTGACATGAAAATCTAAAACACTGAATACACGGTCGTCAACGGCGGTCGTCAACAGCAAAAAATAGTATGCGCGTTGCCAGCCACATTGTTATTGACAACGTGTTGTCAACCACAGTTTTTCATAGATTTTGCGTGGTCGTCAACTGCCGTTGACGACCGTGTATCAGACATTTTAGCAATACACGGCAATACATGATAGTCGTAGAAAAAATAAAATGTCACTTGTAAGTTGTATAGGCTTTTACAGACGGAGGAACCCGGTCCATGCAGAAGTTAGGCATCGGTAGGCGTAGATGACATTGACAGCTGTCAAATTGGTGCGTAGCTGTGTTAACTATGTACACTTTTGACAGTTTTGATGGTCCACCTGAAACCATCAAATTTGACACGTGGGTTAAGTGCTGCCAAATAAACAAATATCTGTATGTAATTAAGGAAATATTTACTGTATTAAAATTTAAATTTAACGCAAGACATTGCTTGCGAGTTACGACTCCTGTCTTTACTTTTAAAATAATTGGGTCTTTAGAATATAACAGTTTTCTTTTATTTGTACAAAAACTAAACTACAATATGAAGAAAAACGATAAATAAAAGCGATCTTACAATTTGCAAAATACATGCAAAGTATAATTTACATGCAAAATAAAAACGCAGCTCTTGTCACCACATACGATCTTGTGATTTTTTTCCCTTGGATATTTTTCGAAATTTTTCTTGAATAGTTCATAGTGGCTTCATATTATTGATATTTCAGGTCCGGCTCTTATGCGAGCTTAGCAATAATATATCCTTAATTAGCAATAATTATGCTCGCTGACAGCGAGCATAATTATTGCTAATTAAGGATATTTTCCTAAAAAACTGCTTCAAGATATAGGTACATTCAACCGATAATAATATATTTAATTATTAAAGTCAAACACATTCTGTAGACTACTCACGTCTTACAGATATTTTGTATCCAACCCAGCTATGCAAATTTAAATTGCAAATACAGTGTGTGGAAAATATTTCTTTCAGAATTGGTAACATTTAAAGAAAAAGAAGCTTTTTTGAATTGTGAACTTTATTGCAACTGCATAGAGTTTAAACTCTGAAAACAATTTTACAATTAATGTCATTCCGGTTTGAATGGACCGTGTGTAGTGGACGAGGAGTTGTACAACCTGAACACGAGGCAGGTATCACGTTTTGCGAAAACCAACTTCAGCATGGACCGTCCGACAAAGCTTTAGATGAATGTGTCAAAGATGTCAATTGGCGCTGCTGGTAGGGGAGAACTGTCAAACATATGTCAAAAATGACGTTTTTGTTTGTTTTTGTATGATAGAAGATGGATCACAGATTAAGTTATTACCTCAATGAGATGGATAGAAGCATTGAGATACTATAGCAGGAGAGAGCCTTATATCAGTGTACAAGCGTCAAAAGCGTGTAATGTTATGTCCTACTTACTAGGACATAACAAAGGAGTCGGTATGCATATTTCATGTAATAAAAGTGATAATAAAGGTTTTGATTGAACATTTTATGCTAGATATTGTTGAGTTCTATGGTTCCGCTAAATTATAAACCATAAGAATGGCCAAAGAATGCCTCAAACACGTGGATTTAACATTAAATACGTAAGTTTTGAACAACGTTCTTTGGACTTTTCAATTGGTATTTTTGTAAGCTAAAAAGGATAATATTTAAGTTTAATAATCCCTTATTCGTGCTATGTAAGGCATTAGTGCTAAAAATGTCACATTAATTACTAATTTGACTACAAAAGTTGCATAGCTTTTTACGTGTGTTTACGGATTCTCATTACTTGAACTATAGTTTATCGATATCATGAACTAAATGACTTTCTTTTCTGGATTTAAATGTGCTTCGAAATGATCGACAAATAGAAATATTCAAGAAAATAAACGCACACTACTTGTATGAAAATAAGCACAAAATGGCCACGCGATGACGGGCTAAGACTACATCTACCTATATATCCTTAATCTGTGGATAGAAGCGTTTAGTTCCTTTTCTCGCCACATTCATGTAGAGCCCACAGATGTAGAGCCTAGTTTACTTACCCTACTGTCACACAGACGTCAACAAGTAAATGTGTTTTAGGGACGTCAAATTCGGTGGGATTTTGAAGATTTTATTTTCAGTTTTCTGCATTGTTTTTAGATTTTTAATATTATTGGATGTGTAAAAATGATTTATTAAGCTGTAAAAACATAATACCAAGTTGATAAAGGTTAAAAGATATCTAGTTAGTCTGCCCATAAACATCTTACACAATCGATACGATGAGTGTTGTAGGAAAAAAGTGCGAATCGATATCTACTCTGGAGCAAAATAGAGAAGAATTAATTTTGAATAACGTAACCCCAGAAGATGTATTAAGATTGGATAAAATAACAGACACCTAT
Source organism: Plebejus argus (assembly GCA_905404155.3). Classification (NCBI taxonomy): domain Eukaryota; kingdom Metazoa; phylum Arthropoda; class Insecta; order Lepidoptera; family Lycaenidae; genus Plebejus; species Plebejus argus. The sequence continues at coordinate 5,716,704 of FR989933.1, forward strand.
CTTTGTAGCCCAGAGGCAAATGTTTATGATATAGATTTCACACGATTTAAAATCCGAGACTTGGAAACTGGGACAGTTTTGTTCGAAATAGCGAAACCACCGACCGATTTCGGAGTTGATAATGAAGCCAACGAAGATGCGTCGGATGAGCCTCTTGACCCAAATGCTGGAAGATTTGTTCGATATCAATTCACCCCACAGTTTCTTAAACTGAAAACTGTTGGTGCAACGTAAGTTAATGGGACTTTAGAATGGATTCAAATATGCTAATGCTATTTTTAAATGTGCAAAATTGACAATTTTCAGGGTGGAGTTTACAGTGGGCGCACGTCCTGTTAACCACTTTAGAATGATTGAAAAACATTTCTTTCGGGACACCTTGTTGAAAACATTTGATTTTGAATTTGGTTTTTGTATACCATTTTCTAGGAATACTTGTGAACACATTTATGAATTTCCTACATTGCCTCCTGATTTAGGTATATATTTTTTATATCTTCAATGAAGCAAGATTTGCTTGCTTAATCTTTTAGGTGTTCTCTGAAATAAAGTTTTTGTTGTTGTTGTTGTTGTTGTTGTTGTTGTTGTTGTAGTTGTAGAATAATTAGTGGTTTTTGGAAAAAGATTTCCTTTTGTCGCTAAGATCCTTTTTTTTACTACTACATAAAATATTGTTTTATTGCAGTGGAGGAAATGATTGCAACTCCGTTTGAGACATGCTCCGACAGCTTTTATTTTGTTGACAATCATCTGGTGATGCACAACAAAGCAGATTATGCATACAATGGAGGAGTAAACAACTAATTCTTTCTGTGTAAGTCATTTCAAAGACCAATTAAATAATTTGAAAGTGTGACAATTATGTTACAGAATAACACTTACCTCCGTACTCAGAGACATTTAACTATGATTGTTGATTAACTTTCAATTTAATGAAGAGTTTGACAAATAATGTATGGGGGCTTATGTCAAAATTTTAAAATTAAAATTAATGTTTCACTTTGAGTGCGGCAGTAAGTTATTACTCAAATTTCTTTTATTCAAATTGATTGGTCATTAGTATTATCATAATATTATATTTTTCTGTCATTTACAGTTGACTATAAAAATATTTAAAGTCCATATTTTTGTCAGAATATGTGTAGCATATCCAAACTTGTTAAACAAAAATAATATCAGTAAAAAAAAATTAGTACAAGTGTGTCAAGAAAGTGAATAAATTAAAAAGTGGCAACATTGTAGTGTCAGATCCCTTTTTTATTAAGTGGCCCATTCACTATCCTGCATGGCAGTCCGCCGTGCCGCGATGCCGTCCGCCGGATTATGCAGGATTGTGAATGGTGTCGCAGGCCAGCTGCCTTGCAGGTCACTTCACAATCCTGCATAAGCCGGCGGACGGCAAGGCGGCCTGCTGTGAATGGGCCCATAAGATTGATTTGAAAGTGATGATACTATGATGTTGCCACTTTTTAATTTATTCACTTTCTTGACGCACTAATCACCAATTCTAATATCACATTCCAAAAATGTTATGTTTTTTGAGGATTTCTTTATTAATCAGAAAATAATAACACTTATTTATTTTATTTTTTTCAATATACTTATAGCACCATTTAAATGATTGGCTTTGAACTTAATAACTGTCAAACTCTATGTTAAAGCAATTAAGTTATTGAAAAGGTTGTAGTCATTACTTTAGGGTATAAAAATTTGAAGTACATATTATAATATATATTTCGTTAGGAAACGAGGAAATCCTCACTACTACAGGGAGTATATTACATTAATCATTCAAAATTAATGCTTATATTAAAATTCTTCAATCAAACATTTGATCTTATCATGATTCCTAATCATTATCTATATTTCGCACTTTAATTTATGCACAAATCAGTAATAAATTGTCAGTTTCCTCTAATTGTTTTGACTATCTTAAATTTACTAAAAAAAATATTTATAAAAAGTACTACATTATTTTGTCAGATAAAGAAAGTAAATGTCTAGTCATTGGACAGTACTAGCTGTGGTACTAGTAATTGGACAGTCCAAAAAGACAATATTTAATAAGGTTGCTTTAAAAACTACCTGTTTTTCTTTAAAATCAGGCATTCTATTACTTTAAAAATAGGCAGTTTTTGAAGCAAATAAAATATATTGTGTTTTTCTGCTTTGTGCAATGACTGGTACTGTCCAATCCACTAGTCATTTACCCTAAATATTTTATTTATGTTATCAGGCATAAACTATATTATATCGAAGGACAAGACTAACTAATCCTAGTTTCTGTCATTGTCTATCATATGGCTTTTCCAATGTGTAAGACAAGGACAGCAACATAATATTATATTGATTAGTCAAGTGCTAATCTTCGTTAATTAATACATCTGTCAGCTGTCAAATCAAGTACATAATAATGGCATTTTTTGTGAAAACTTTTTTAAAGATAATATTATATAGTAGTACAGTCACTGCCAATTGTTTCACAGTGTTCTTTGTAAGTGTTGTGTGATGTGTCAGTATCTTGCACTACACAACTATGTCTATATCTGCATTTCTTCTTATGTATTTCTTATTATTTTAATAGTATAATATGTTGTAATCTACTGAATTATGTCAGTCCAAATGATGAATTCCTTAATTAAAAAAAATGCTTTGGACTACCACCATAGCATACTCGTACCATCACTTTTTGGTCAAATGGATTGAATGGTAGAGTATTCATATTTTATTTAAGTTTGAAATTGCCTTCATATTGGCCTTGTGAGTATTGGTGCACTTTTTAACCAATTTGATCTCATTGCCTTATAAATTATAATATATGGTATACTTCTGATCTTTGGTATTAAATGTGAGTACAGGAAGAGTGAAAAGATTCCAGAGTACAGTTTTCATTCCATAACAGACTGATTGGAAAATTAATGTTTGATTATAATATGCAGTAAGCTTTAGTTTAAAGACTCTTGGTCTAAAAATTTAATAAATTTAGCTTTAATCTTGTGTAATACATAATATTTGTAAATGTTTTGTACCGTCCATTTATTTCTTTTAGTTGTTTGTGTAACATACAATATGTTTGTGTAGTTCTAAACACTGTGTTCACTAAATTGTATTATGGTGTACTTATAATGCACGTTAGAGCAATTACACATCATGGGATACGGTAAACAGGATACACTTTTACTGCCGCACTAGTAAGAGACGAATATTAATTAGTTAACTGTAATTAAATGAGGAGTTTGTATGATATATTAACAGCGGCAGTGAAACCTGTAAAACGGTCTTTTCAATCTATATGCACAATACGCACAGCCCAAACCACTGGACGGATCGGGCTGAAATTTGGCATTCAAGTAGATGTTATGACGTAGGCATCCACTAAGAAAGGATTTTGATAAATTCCAACATCAAGGGATTAAAATAGGGGATGAAAGTTTGTATAAAATAATACTTCTTAACGCGAGCGAAGCCGCGGGCAAAAGCTCGTAAAATATAATATATGCAATTCGTCTAATATTGCATAGAAAATCTCTGTCCTTCCCACGCCTATATCGTAACGGAGCTATATCTGATATCGTAACGCATATTGTGTAAGCTCGTTTATTATGGAAATGTGTGATAATTAATGATAATTTCCCTAATGCTCTATTCCTTACAACTTTTCAAGTTTGTTGGGTATTAACTTAAAAGTTACCTAAAATGCAAAGTTTGTAAAAAATGCGCATAGGTATGATATGTATGTACTCAGAGCAATCGAGATGTTCTCAGAAAACTGATTTTCTTTCTTTAATCTAATAGGCTACTTGACCTATATTCAATTTCATTGAACAAATGCATATTTCTAGTAGAACTTGGCGTAGGAAACCGTATTTCACCCTTATCATCAAATAAAAGCTTATGATTGATAAATAAAGTCGATTTGAAAATATGATTTTATGAAAATATGATTTGTACTGACTAAAACGCTTTTGCAGTACTTCCGATTTGGATGTGACGTCATCATGTTCGTAATTTAATATCTTTTATTTATCGCGCTCGGTATGTGTAAGTTTATTTGTACATAAATAATAAGAATAAGCCTAGAAAAATTTGCAAAATATATTTTCTTGAGTAATTCAAATAAAACACCAGTTTTATATATTATCTCCATTTATTGTAGACGGGAAATGAAATGGCCAAAACTTTTCTCCAAAAGTTTTCAACATTACAAATGATTTCTAATTTCTTATTTAATTCTTTTATAATTTTTGGGCACCTTAAGACTCGTACATTTAGCACATAAAAAAATGTTAAATAAAGAGACTCTAAAATACAAACAGTATGACGTCACACTATGGCGGACAGTGTTTTCGGCGCCATTTATAAGGCGTATTTTTCAATCAACATTTTTATGGGTTTTTTACTGTGTAAAATAATAAAATATTAGTTTATTTCGTGAAAATTAATGATTAAGAAGCGATTAGCATGAAGAAAAAAATTAGGTCAAGTAGCCTATTACACGCTATCGTTTGTGACTACATATTTGGTTTGTTGTACATTTAAGTATAGTTAAATACAGATCGATCGTATTCGTACCGATCTATCGGTACAAATGTCTACGTTAGCTGTTACATTCCATAGTAGTATTTTTATTTGATCTTTACTTCAGAAGGAATTATTGACAACCCTAACGTGTGTACGAGACAACATCACGCCCATGATAGTAACGAAGTTTCTTTATTTTTTCGCATATTCACTACAATTAGTAATTTTTCTAAAATATTTACAATCTGATAATCTGATATTAATAAAATAATAAAAATTCAAAACAATGCTTTATAATATTCTCGTGCCCAGTCAGTCTCACTTACGCATTTTTTAAGGTTGTCAATAATTATTATAGTACTAGTGGACTAGTGATAGCCTACCACTAGTAAACTAAGTATATTATTCTGTTCTAGTGACATCAAATTAGCTTTTTGTTTATATAAAAGCCGTAGAGTTAATGTTGTGATAGCAAAGCTATTGTTACTATTAAATTAATAGGAAATAAAGTGTGATGTGTTCATTTTCGTTTTTTATTCAGAAGCTTGTGCTTTATTAGGAATCGTGCATACTTAGATGTTAAAATAAAAATCTTTGTGTTTGAAAAGTATAGTCTGGCAAAAAATGTAGATATGTTTGTATAATTTCACAAAAAAATCTATATAATATTTATGATTACGATTTTAAATTTACAAAACTGACACTATTTCCACGCCTGAGAGGCAGAAATTTTTGTACCATAAAAAACAATTTGTACCACCTTGTAACAAATTTCTTGGAAATAAATAAATTCTATTCTATTCTATTCTATTCTATTCTATAAAAAATGAAATTAAAAAGTGGCCACATCGTAGTGTCATCCCTTTTTTCTTAGTTTGATTTGAATGGGATGACACTACGATGTTTCCACTTTTTAATTTCTTCACTTTTTTGCCAGACTATCAGGGCCAACCCACACGTACCACAACCAAGGCTTCATAACGTTATCGAATAGCAGAAAAAATATCGTTACGTACCGTTATTTTCATAGTGGTAGTCAGATAACGGTATTTTTTTAAATATATCTAATAACATAAAGAAAAAATATAGTTATAATAATATCGGTAAATATAATGGTAAATATAATATTTGAACAAAGATACTGAGTACTGAACTACTGACCGTCATTCTCATTAAACGTCATTTTTCCTATAATATACACCTACTGGTCTGTGGTCACCAGACACGTCTAGACTCTAGTTTTATTTTGTGCATACTGCATACTGAACTGGCTGATTAAATTAAGTACTTATTTTACAAAAGGTAACGTTATCAAAAAACATATATTTACCGTTATAAATCCTATTTACCGTTATAACATAATTACCGTTATTAATATCAATGTTTACCGTTATTTCTAGTATCGGGTAAATTTTCATACCGTTATCCATGCACTTGAAGCAGTAACGCTATGAATAATTACCGGTATTTGAAGCCGTGACCACAACCACACCACGTGGTCGGGCGTATATTTCGTATTGTAATTTGTAAATGAACTGGACCATTCACACGTACCGCATTTTGCAGTCTTTGTCGAACACTTGTCAGATACCGACCACATCGCAACCACGGCCGACCACATCGGAACCACAACGTTGCGTCGCTACAAGACCGTTTATTGTCTTTCGTACGTCATATAAAAATGACGTTTTTGTATGACAGAAGCGTTTAGTTCTTTTTCTCGCCACGTTCATGTAGAGCCTTGTCGGACTGTTTAAAAGAACTAGCGGGCCTGACGGCTGTCGTACTGTCATATTATCCATGTCATATTATCTGACGCCTCCGTGGTCTAGTGGCACAGAGCGCGGCTCTTGACTCGGAGGTCGTGGGTTCGATTCCCGCGTTAGAAACATATTATTTCCAAGTTTGGTGGACAGTGCAGGCTGATCACCTGATTGTCTGACAAGTAAGATGATCCATGCGCCGGATGGGCATGTCAAAAGTCGGTCCTGCGCCTGATCTCTCGCCGGTCGTGTCGGTCTGCCGTCCCACTGGGTTATGAGAGTAAAGGAATAGAGAGTGCTCTTGTGTACTGCGCACACACTTGGGCACTATAAAATTACTCCTGCGTAGCTGGCCTGGTTTCAATGAAACCGGCCACCGTCACCGAAACCGGTGTGGGAGCTATTATATTATTATTATTATCATATTATCCATGAAGTTTGTAATTGACAAAAGCGGTTTTTCATAATATTATATCTGTTTTGAAATTTTTCTCTCCGTAACAACCTTTCTGTGATTTAGGAAAACACAACAAGAAGTAAGTATTAGCGAAATCGGTTCAGCCATTTTCGAGATTAATAGCGCTTACATATTTTAGCGAATCATTTTTAGGGTTCCGTACCCAAAAACAAAATATATTTAAGACCCATACAACAAACGTGATTTTTTTGACCTTTTTTGCTCTATATCAATAATGGCCACAGGTAGGTGCTTGAATTTTTCTCAAAGTCCTTAGTTAGATGTGTACTTTAATATTTAATAATAATATTAAAATAAGATAAAAAATTAAGGGGGGCTCTTATACAAAAAACACAATTTTTGGCCTAATTTTGCTCTATAATGGTACGGAACCCTTCGTGCGCGAGTCCAACTCGCACTTGGCCGATTTTATTATGTATAACATAAAATAACGAATGTTTAGAGCAGGGCTTTAAATATCGTTATTTTTTCATAACGTTACTGCTTCAAGGGCAAAGATAACGTTATGAAAATTTACCTTAAACTAGAAATAACGGAAAAATTTGATATTAATGTATGTGTAATATACATTAATATCATATATGTGTAAATGGTATATTATAACGATATTTTTTCGCTATGCCACTAGATAACGTTAAAAAAATTACCGTTATCTGGCTACCATACCATTAAGAAAATAACGGTACGTAACGATATTTTCTCTGCTATTTGATAACGTTATGAAGCCCTGATTTAGAGTTTATATTGGAGCAATACCTAGTAAGTTTTTGTTAAGGAACTGGGTAAAATTAATTAGAAATTATAAGTCTATGGAAATGACTAATGAAAAATATGCTTTTTTGTGGGGTTTTTTTTTATTGGCATGGCAACATCGCCATATAAAAAAAAACAAGCGGTGCTGCCAATTGCCATTTAAAAAAACGAACTGTCATTTCATATTTGTCAAAATATTCTGTCAACTCCACAGTCAACTGCAGTCATGGACGTACTAAAATATACATTAAAATATATCTCTTTCTTTCTTTTTCTTCGTTTTTGGCAACTTGACACAAAGTATGTGTATGTTGTGCCACAGACAAGATAAAAAGGTAAAGAATATGGCGGGAAAACCGTATTCCTCCTATAATAATTTTCAGCATCGTTTTCATGTAATATCGTCAGGTCATAAGTCTAGTCAAAGTCTAAGTACAAGTCAATACAGTCAAGGAGTCAAGTCGGTCGTTTCAGTAAAGTGGTAGACGCTTTACTGAAACTTTCAATGGAGTTTTGGAGGGAACACAAAATCGCACGTTTCTGGATAATGCATCACTTTCCTACACTTGTGCACGATAACGAATATCTAATGGTTAATATTCTACCAATATTACACATTAAAAACCCAACTTAACACAATTTTAGGAAAATAATACAAAATCACAACATCATTCTTTCACATTCCCGGCAAAACACCAAATATATCTCTATGACTGCAGTCAACTCACACAAGTGACAAGCAAGCACAGTATAGCAATATCCCTACAGTAGTGAAACGAATGTACTTGCGCAGAGCAACGGAGGGGTATCCGCGGGGAAGCGGGCGGCGCGGGCCCGCGCCGTCAAACTCGCGGAGTTTGTACGAATTCGCGCGCAGGTGTGACGTTGGCGCGTTGTCTACGAATTTTGTGTTGTAAAACGATAACTTATCTTATAAACAATGGGATATAATAAGTGTTCAGTGTACAGAATATGTAAATCTGATTCAAAAAACAAAAAGGATTTAAATTGTCATAAAATATATCGACTCACAGTTCACACTAATATTGTGTTGGCCTTGGTGGAATTTATTTGCAATTTGCATCTCTGTTTTATTGTTTACGTTGTAAGAAGTGTAACAAGGAGAGAAACAATATAGAATAAAAATAAAAAAAACTGTCAAATACCCTGTTACATACTAATTAGTACCTACCTAGCTAGGTACACAGGGCCACACATCAAGTGTAACATTATGACATTTGGACCGCCCTTACCGCGCACGTAATAAGAGCGAGTTTTGAAGTGCTTCTGTTACACCTGACGTGTGGCCTACCGTACCTACCAATTGTTATAATAATTATGATTAATTATTGTTGGATATTTTATATATCCGAATGCGTCTTCATTATTTTAATCCTTCGATCGTGGATTCTTGGAAATCTATTGTTATTCTATTGTATCTTGCATTCTTGCTCACCGGTGAGCTTATGGGGCTTGATAGGTTAATAAATTTTTTAAATCCATACTAATTAGTAATTACTAATATTATAAATGCGAAAGTGTGTCTGTCTGTCTGTCTGTCTGTTACCTCTTCACGCCCAAACCGCTGGACCGATTTTGCTGAAATTTGGCATGGAGATACTTTGAGTCCCGGGAAAGGACAAAGGATACTTTTTGTCCTGGAAAAATGTACGGTTCCCGTGCGATTAACGAGTTTTGGCACAACGGAGTTGCGCGCATCATCTAGTAAAGAACTCAAATCATCTAAAAATAAAGTTTCACGTAAATATCTGGCAGTACGACATAATATGTAAATATAACATGCTGATTAATTACAAGCACAATATTTTATTTTTATTTTTTTCCCCGTTTCGTGGCAAGTGGCAACCCTGGCATATCTGCTTGGTACTTACACCGGTGGCGGCATCGTGCGACATCAAAGGCGTTTCGTTACTGTAGGGATATTATATTGCTATACTGTGCAAGCAAGTGACTTTTTAAAAAGAAGAAGAAGTGTCTGTTGTCATCAATGCGTTAGCATTCTTTATAGGGACCGTGCAGAGCGACGACACTGCCACAAGTGGCGAATAGCCGAAACTTTTACGAAAATTTTACTGTCAAGCTGTAGTCAAGCTGCGGAAAGTTATAAGATTTCTTGAAAAATTTTAGTATTTTCAAGAATTGAAATGCATTGTTGTATTCCCGGATGTTCTGAAATATAAAAACAAATCGAACGATGTCAAATTTTACTACTTTTCTGCCAAAGTATTCACATGCCTTTGCTTATTGAAAAACGAAAGAAATGGATAAAAAGCGGTAAAAACATACGTAAGTATTTAAAAAGTTCCATGAATGTTATGTGTAGACTCGTAAAAACACTGAATTTTGTAGATTATAACCGTAAATTCATTTTTTATGAACACAATATGAACATAACCTATAACCGTTGCTTCTTTCAGTAAACATCCAAACTGGCTTCCATCTAAATTGATAAACATACATAGGCACCGCTCATTTAATAATTGGCATAAAGTTACATCAAAAGTAAGGATAATTTGGAGAAGTCCTGTCAGGAATTCAACACTGAGGATAGTATTGAACTTGAACCATCTTGTCAAAGTGTTGGTTCTCAAAAGGATGATTCTTCAAGTAGGAAAAAGATTAGTAGTGCAGTCTTTGTGTGTTATTTAAGAATACCTACATAAATGGTGTTTGCACTGATGAGGTCCAGACTGAAATTTGTTAGAAATAGTGACAGACAGTGAAGATGGTATTGATCGAATCGCAGAAGGTTGATGAAATAAAAGCATTTATTTTAGTGAACTTGTTTTATTTTATTAATCCACAAGCATTTTCAATAAGATTATAAGTATTTTTGCATAGCTTCATTATTTTATTGCAATATTTATCAAGTTTTTACTTTCTATGCTGATGGATGCTATTAATTACTTTTTCAGATATTTTCTTAGTTAACTAGATAAGCATTATACATTTTTATTCACTCTTCCGTTCCTTGTTTACGGGTAGAAAGTAGAAACCCTTAATATTATACTTAATATTTTAAAAATATACTTAATATTATAAATGCGAAAGTGTGTCTGTCTGTTAGCACTTCACGCCCAAACCGCTAAACCAATTTTGCTGAAATTCTGTACGGATTTACTTTGAGCCCCGGGAAAGGACATAGGATACTTTTTATCCCGGGAAAATGTACGGTTCTCGCGCGATAAATGATTTTTGGCGCAACGGAGTTGCGGGCGTCATCTAGTCTTTAACTTTAATACTTCGATCGCAGATTCTTGGAAATCTGTCGTTGTTCTCGCGGCCGCATGTGGCCACTTGGGAGTGTAAGTATTATATCATTTTATAGTGTAAAACATAAAAAAACACTCATAAACTATCCAGGGTCAAGTAGAATGCGAAGTCAAAGTCACTCACAAGTTACGTCTTTTACTCGCATCGTGGCGCTGCTGTCGAATTACGACGCCCTCTATAGTTTCTGCACGGTCCCTATAGTTTGTGGCTGTCATCACTCATTTGTGCATTTCATTGAGGTAATAATACTATGCTTTTGTAAGTATCCCCTTATTAGTCTGTGGTGCATTTGTGGTGATTTGTGGATATTTTTCAATGTTATAGAATTTGTTAACAAAACTCAAAAAGGTTCAAATTTGTAAAGGTGAAACAAGAATAAGGCGCTAAAGAGTCATGCCGCATTTGAGGATAGAAACGAATTTGCCTAAATCTAAAATACCGCAAGATTTTGTTACAAAAACAGTTCCAGTGTTAGCACAAGCACTAGGAAAACCAGAACAAGTAACTATTAATCTATTTTCTCATATTATAGAGATTACATGGAGATTACCAATAAATATTTTGCTATGCATGTGATCTTGACAACGTGACTTTCAAAGTTCAATGCCGAACCTTCCTATGTAGCCAACTAGGAAATTATTGATATACAGCCATCATCATTTCCACCTTCATTAATCAATTTGTAAAACCTAGTAAAAAACACAAGTATAATTTTTGTATGCACAATATGCAGATGAGAGATACTTTTTCTAATAAAAGCTTAAGCATGTTTTCATTTTTGATTGTTAAAATCAATAATACAACCATTTTCAGGTTATTATTTTATTTACTCATTGAGATAGAAAGTAATTTTGTTTTTAGAAAAAAGTTGTAATATCATTGCAAACACTAACTTTGATATATTTTATGTTCTTTATTGCAGTACTGTGTGGTGTCAGTATGCCCGGACTCATTAATGAGTTTTGGTGGCACGACAGAACCTTGTGCCATTGCAAATCTGATGTCCATAGGAGCTCTTGGTGTGGAACAAAATAAAAAACATGCTAAAGTTCTATATGACTTAATTGAAAAAGAGTTAGGAGTATCAAAATCAAGGTACACAATGCACAAATATAATACAAAATGTGACTTATGCTGCGGCCGCACATGCATCTATTGTCACGTCACGAAGCTTTGTGCTATAAGTAGATGCCATTGGACAATTTTTTTCATTGTCCATTGGTATTGTCTCTTAGCACGAAGCTTCGTGACGATAAACACAGGTGTGGCCCGGGCATGAGGCTAATAAGAAAAAGAAAACATTCAAAGTACTAAATGATTAGGTTTATTTTCTAATGCCTACATAATAATTATGATTACCACAGACATTTGTGCTCATCTTTTATTATTGTATTATAAAAATTTTTATTTTTTCAGGATGTACATCACTTTTCAAGATGAGCCTACTGCTAATGTTGGATACAATGGCACAACTTTTCATGCCTTATTTGGTTAAATCGTGATAAATATTCTGCAAACTATCAAGAAAAATAATAATAAGTAGTGTTTGAAAAATTTGTGTATTGAGTCAGGAAGTCTTGGTTTATTTAACCATACATATAAAACCAAAGTTTTAGAAGTACACAATAAAAATATTATTGGTTTTTAAAGGGCTGCTGTTATCTTTTTGTTGATAATCCAGTGATCATCCTGTTTGGGCTCTTTTCTGGAATAGTCAAAGTAGAGCCTTATTTTGCCAAAGTACATCAATATACAATAGTAGGTACACCAGTAAGGCACTGCTCCGCTCTGTACTGCACTGCTGAAAGAATAAAATATGTTAAGATGTCCCAAAAGCATCCATATAATAAAAATTATTGTTGCATCTGAGTGAATGAAGTGGATAACATTTTACAACAGTTCAAAAACTCATTTTGCTTATAATTTGAACAAATCTTGAATTTTATCTGCTTCATGCTGCTTCATCATCCATATCAGCAATACTCAACATACGGTCCTCCGGGTCTTTAACAGTGGCCCGTGTGAAGTTAATCACGCTCCCCCATATCTGTACAAAATATAAAATACCTATGCAGAAAAACATACTATTGCTGCCACATCGAGTACAAAAATAAAATAATTGCAAAAAGGAAACATTACTATTTCGTAGGTTCACTTTGGCTCTATCCGGCGCCGGACCACTGATACTGGGGGCTTCATAACGTTTTCGAATAGCAGAAAAAATATCGTTACGTACCGTTATTAGTAGCTAGATAACGGTAACTGTTTTAACGATTTCTAGTAACATAACGAAAAAATATCGTTATAATATACCATTTACACATAAATGATATTAATGTATAATATTACACATACATATTAATATCAAATTTTTCCGTTATTTCTAGTATCGGGTAAATTTTCATACCGTTATCTATGCCCTTGAAGCAGTAACGTTATGAAAAAATAACGGTATTTGAAGCCCTGCACTGGTAGCCAGTAGCAATCAAAGTAGCAATGTATAAATTATTGTACCGCATTCCGCACCAGGGCTTCAAATATCGTTATTTTTTCATAACGTTACTGCTTCGAGGGCAAAGATAACGTTATGATAAATACCCGACAACCTAGAAATAACGGTAAAATTTGATATTAATAACGGTAAATGTTATATTATAACGATATATTTTGTTATGTAACTAGATAACGTTAAAAAAATAAAAAAATTACCGTTATCTGGCTACCATTATGAAAATAACGGTACGTAACGATAATTTTTCTGTTATTCGATAAGGTTATGAAGCCTCCGCACGTCGAAACTAATGGCAAATTAATGTCAAGGTACGTTTTTATACGTACGAGAAGAAGTAGAGGAAGCGAACTGTCAATGTCAGATGTCATTTGTCAGTAAAAAAAACAATCTACTCTACTCTTTAATACTCTAATCTGTGAAAAACAATCAACTGTGCTTTGAGGATTTTGGGATTTTGTTGCGATTTTTATTTTATTTTCAATTTACTTCAAAACAACTGAATAGAATTGTTTTTAATAGGAATGTGCTCGTTTTAATCTGAATAAGTTGTACTAATTGTTGGTCGTGACAATCAATTTTTATAATACGATACAAAACAAAACCTCAAAATGGATGAAAGAAGTGTTGAAGATACCCCGATGTCTCAGAGGCTCACCAATGATGACTTTAGGAAGCTCCTCATGACGCCGAGGTCAACTCCTGCCGGGGGAGCACACCCGGCTGGGTCGGTGCGAGAAGCCATGGCCAACGCTGGGTAATATTGTACTACTGTTTATATAATTTTCCTACTTGGTTTTATAGGTGTCCCTCTCTAATTATAAAAACTATGCCCTTCTCCCTGTATATTTCTATACTTCCATACATTGATTCTTATTAAAATAGTTTTTTCCAAACAAGATAAATAAAAAATTTAAGTATTTGAAAATTCCTCTTCCATAGACCATAGCCCTTAGTATTATATTCTTTTAAATTTTTAGTTCAATGCCACCGCCCACTGAAAACAAAAGTGAATTGAGAAGAAAAAAGAAATCCTACTATGCAGCTTTGAAAAAGCAGGAAGACAATAAGTTGGCAGAGCTTGCAGAGAAATACAGGGACAGAGCTCGAGAAAGAAGAGATGGGGTCAATGACATCAACCCCAGTGATCCTACAAGCACTGCGGGGAGCGCTTACAGGTAATCCAGAGCTATGTAGTACACTAGAGCCTTTTTTTTTTTTTTTTTTTTCCCGGAGGCGGAAATGCATTACGCATACCACCCAGGCGCAGGGGGCGACCCGAGCGGTGATGTGGGACTCCCGTAGCTAATGAGACCACGGTATACCCACTAAAACCCCCCCCCATCTTCCGCCACGCCGCCTTTTGACGGGGCCACGGGAACGATACACACATCCGCGACCCCGCCAGCGGTCCGAAGACTCCACGATGGGCGCACAACACGTGCGCCCTCCTCCTCGGCCCCCACCAGGGCTGTAGCAGACGCCCCCCGAGTCTGCTACTTGGAGGCCATGTGGCAGATCAGTCTGTGGCTCTGCCACCGACCACACCTCGGCCGCAGAGGATAGGGCAAGCGGCGCACCGCAATACCTACTTGCCTCTTCCTCTGCGGCCCCACCTCGGTGCGCATCCGCAGCGGACTCCTCCAGTCCGCTGGGAGCGCCCTCCTCGGGCCAGGCGGCGACACCGGCCGGCCCTGGTTGCCTCTTCGCTTCACCGCGGTTGTCCAAGCCGCGGTTACTAGAGCCCCACCGCCACGACAAGGCGAGCAACCATCGGGGGGAGTACACTAGAGCCTAGCTTATTAGGGTTTATATTACATCAATGCAGTCTGCAATCAAGAAGCTATGAAAATCTTCCTGATTTTCATAGCGGACCCGGGACCATAAATTTCTATCCTGTTTAAACACAAAAAAAAATATGTTTACTCCTTTTTTAAAACTCTTGCATGTCTTGTTGTTTTCATAGTAATTACAGTGTGGGGTTACAACAAATTCTCTATATTTACAGAGCTGTGGCTCCTGATCTGAAGTCCGGAATGGATGCTAAAGAAAGGAGAAGACAAATGATTCAAGTATGTATAGTGTACATACGTCTTGTAAAGTATGCCTGTAGGTCAAAAATGGCATAATATTTACCTTTGAAATAATACTAGCACAAACATTATTTATAATAGGTAATTATAAATATAATAGGTAATTATAATAGGTAATAAATCATCCTAACCTCCTGGCTAAAAACCTAATGAGCAAAGAGCCTAATGCTACATTCAAAAGGCTCAAAAGGCGAGCCCCTCAAGATATGTTAATACCCTAAATGTGAAGAAAGTATTGAAACTGAACTGAATATAAACAGAGCTAGCACTGAAATGGACATATCACTGGATATGGTCCATACACGCCGACTATGAAACACATAAAATCCAGCTCAATGTCATAAAGACAGATCGCAGGACATATTTTAAAGGAGTTAAAAAAAATAGTAATAGGTAATAGCATCAGTACGCTCATCCCTACATGGATTTGCAAAGTTGCTTCACCAAAAATTATGTACTGTTTCTTAATAGTGCACTTATGTCTAGTGCTATATTTAATTTAAATTATAGACATGCATAAGTAGGCTTTACTTTTTATTATTATTTCAAAGGTGCCATTGGACCCACTGTAGTGGAATTAGTTATGATTAATTATTATTTTTCTATTCACAATTTTTATACTTTTTCAGGAATCTAAATACCTTGGTGGTGACATGGAGCATACTCACTTGGTAAAAGGTCTGGACTACGCTCTGTTACAAAAGGTAATAATGTTGCCACAGTAAAATATCCTGACTCTAACTACCTGGCACTAACATGTGCAAAAGGCTGCGTCAAGAGACACTTTATGAATTTAATTTTAAGATTAATAGGAAATATTACACAAAGGTCGGAGCAAAACGGATTTCTAGCATAACATACAGTAAATAATCCTACCAAAATCCGATATTATTTAGCACACATCATATTATGGAATATTGACAGAAATAATAATAATAATATGTATAAATTATAAGAAACAGAATATTATTTCTGTACTGATACAACTAGCAAGCCCTTAAGAAGGGAGCATATTCCCTCTTAAAAGGCTGGCAATGCACCTACAGCTCTATTTATGTTGGAAGTGTCCACGGGGACAGTAGTTGCTTTCCATCAGGTGACCCGTTTGCTTGTTGGCACCCTTATTTTATAAAAAGAAATAAATGGCGCTAAATCTCCAACAAAACTTTTTGTTTACTGACTGTGTTGGTGCTGCCGTCTAGCGTCAAAACATTGCAGAAATATCCTTTTGATAGAAAATATTATGTTTATTTCATTAAAATTAGGTCATAAAATATAATTAAATGTCTCTTTCTCACTTCTCGTACTTTTAGGTACGCTCTGAAATACAAACACGGGAACAAGAAGAGGAGGCGGAAATGGAGCGACTAGTAGCAGCGCCCGTACCAGAACCTGTCAAAGAGAAAAAAGAAATTCCAGTTGTAAGTAATTACTTGTCTTGTTGTAATAAATGTCTTGCTGTTACCTCTATACCCTTAAATAGCTGAAGAGATATATTGAGTATCCATCTCGGAAAATTTACGGCTCCCGCGCAATAGACGGATTTCGGTGCTAGAATGTTGAAGATTATGTGGTATAAATATTGCACACGATTCTTTGTGTATTTCAATTTTTCGGACACAGTTTAGCAAATTAAAGATTAATTGATACAGTGGGACAGTGGTAAAAATATTTGATTGTTTGCATTTTCAGGAAGAAGAGATACAATTTAAAACTCCGATGGCCAAGAACATACACAACTTAATAATGGAGCAGAAGTAAGTTACATAAATTATTCTATATTTTATATTATACCTTATCAGAAGTTTGAATTATTATAATTTATAAAGTATATTTTAAAATATTTTGTTTAAAATGTGTTGCTACCATAAAGTTAATATACCTATCGGAATAGAGAAACAATCCCGAGCGTTCAAACGTAACCAAAATTGATTTACATCTGTGTGTACAATTATGTTTACGTGTGCGTGTTAGTGATGTACATACATCTTGTAATTCGACAAATTATCGATCATGGAATAATAATAATTGTAATGCTTCGTTCAAACCAGTCGCTTGGTCGCGTAGGTTTGAACGAATCATTAGACTGTAAAAATAATAAAATGGGATAAAATAGAACTGCATAGATATATTATAATAAAATTGTAATTTTGGAGTAAAATATGACTTTTATCATTAAAAATTTTTGTATTTCTTCAAGCAAAGATGCCTTAGTTATAACTTTATTTTTTGTGCGTTTATATTTTTGTGCCCTTAGATTTCGAATGCTGCTGCTGCTGCTTCTTTTTTAATTTATACTGTAACTTAGTGCATGTAGATATAAGCTTCTTTTCTCTTGATATTATCAATTCTAGTTGAAAGGAGGTCGATGGTGAGGACAGTTGAGGCAGCGTTGGTGAGGAGTTGAGGACTAAGAATGCGATGACGACCTTTGTTCAATTTTACGAACTACCTTGTTGCTTCTGGGAGTTGGATTAGAACTCAAAATTTTGAATCCAAAGTTGATGTTATGCATTTTTAATTTTGAACGTCGAGTCTAAGCGAGAGAACGCCGCGTGCGCGCCGCGAGCGCGACGCTGTAGTGCGCTCGAGGCGCGCTCGCGGCGCTCGTGTCTTCATACGTCCGAGGAACGCCCACGCCTAATGTGGGGGACGCCTAAATGTGCACCATGTCCTGTTTATATAGGAGCAAGAAGGTGTCCCGCAACGAGCTGTTCGCGCACGGGCGCATGGCGTACGTCGTCGAGTTAGACGAGGAGGGGACCATAGACAGCGACATCCCGACGACGCTCACCCGCAGCAAGGCGGACGTGCCCGAGCTAGACGAGCGCAGCTCCGCCAACAACGCGAACGACGTCGTGCTCGACAAGCTGGCGCAGATATTCTCGTATCTGCGCCACGGACGGCACCGCAAGCTCAAGAAGACCAAGGTAAGTCCCTATCATGTGGAGTCGTCGAGTTAGACGAGGAGGGAACGATGGATAGGCGGACGTGCCCGAGTTAGAAGAGCGCAGCTGGACCTCGCTATCGCCAAAGACGCTATCTCAAGGTTAAGAAGACTTAGGTAAATCCTAATAGTTACTTTCTGTTATTATTGACCGAAAACTTCATTTTCAGCCTCCTTATGCAAAGACTGAATTTATTTTAATACTTACTTAAGTTTTTAGTTAAACATTTCGATGTGTAGCATTGTTCGACTATCACGCTCTTGTCATTTGTTTTATCTCAATAAGATTTCAGACTGTCCCTGTCGTATGATAGTAAAACTAACATTCTATGTAGGTACTACAGATAGGTCTATGCCTGGCCTTAGCACAGCCAATGGAAAGGTTTCTTTCTACATTAGAATGGACAATGCACAGTCATAAAGGAAATTCTGTCATTTTGTCTGAAGTCTTCTATTCTTTCGTATTCCATGTGGCCATGCTACGCCTACTGGAGTATAGACTATAGTCGACCAGCGACCTGCTCCAACGGTTTGACCAGGGCCGGCTTTAGCACTACTAGTGCCCTGGGCGAGATTTCATCGGCACCCAGGGTGCTGGTAGTGCTAAAAAAAGGCGGCGCCCCTTTTATTTGCGTTCGGCGCCCCTTTTTACCCGGCGCCCCGGGCGGTCGCCGAGTGTCGCCCCTCCCCTAACGACGCTACTGGGTTTGACATTAAAATTCCATTTCAGGACAAGCCGACAGAGAAGGGTCGCAACGACGACTCGATATACGGCGACATCGGCGAGTACGTGGCGGGCGAGCGCCGCGACCGCCGCGCCGACAGACCCGCTACCTACTTCGATAAACCACTGGAAACTGATAAGGAGGAGGGTATGTGTCTAATGTTTTAGGAGGGGATGTATTTTATGTTTTTGGAGGGTATTTTATGTTTTAGGAGGGTATGTCTTTTATGTTTGTCTAAGAACCTATGCTATTCCACTGCTGGGAATAGTCCAAAATTTATTTTCCGCTCGTGCAATATTCCATGAGAATACAGATACTGTACTTTCTCTGGTTAAAAATAATGCCTATTTAATGTAACTTTTCAAATCTTAAACCACTTCAATATCAATTTTTACCAATTACATTCAGTTGTCAGGAAATTTTATTATTATAATTTATAAGTTTGGTCGCCGGATAGAGAGAATATCTTTCACAAAAATATTGGTATCTGACATCAATGGACACGTCATAAGAGCATAATATATTTCAATACGCGCGTGCACATAGTCAATTATTTACCTTCATACCGGCAACCTTATTAACTTTATTAAAAACTCTGAAATCTTTTCACTAAGGTCCCGGGGTGTTACCACGTCGTCAAGCGAGCGGCAACGTGGAGGAGCGGGACAAGAGATCGGCGGCGCTGCTCAACCGGCTGGCGGCGGAGCCCGAGGGCTACGCCGAGTGCTACCCCGGCCTCCGAGAGATGGACGATGCCATCGACGACTCCGACGATGAGGTGGACTACACCAAGATGGACGCTGGCAATAAGAAGGGGCCTATTGGTTAGTTTTGTGACTGTAGTATGGGACTAGATGTTGCGGCAGCTTCGTTTGTTGATATTTTTTTTTTTTTATCTATTTTTATGGGGGTTTTTGTCAATAGATGATTTGATTCGCGCGGTCACACACAATCGTGGTTTGTATAGAAAAGTTTTTTGACAGGGAGACCGCTACAGACTGAATTCCGCGATTTGAGAATAGCAATTTAAGCGGCAAAGGGTAAAAGTGACAACATGCTATATGCATGTTAGTATGGATTCCTAACAAATTCCTAATCAAATACGCAAGTTGGCAGGATAAACCAGAAACTATAAGTATTGTTGGGCATTGCTAAGAGTTGCGAGCCCAATTTTATAAAAAAAAAACTGTCATTAATCCTTCCTAGGAATCGTAATAATTTTGGAAATATAACTAACTACAGTGTGTGTTTTTCCCTGCTCCGTCTATATTTTCTCATCTTGTTTTTTATCACTAAAGGTGATCGCACATATTATAACAGCACGCACACGCCGAACGCACCGCATTTTAGAATTTGTTGTACGAAATGATGTGAACAGTGAAACCTCGCACATTCGTCCGCACCGGCCGCCCGCATTACGTGTACAATGCGGTGCGTTCAGCGCGTACGGTACTGACAAATGTGAGATCAGCTTAAGTTTCATTGGATTGGACTACATTGGATCACTAAGCCCCAATTTCACCAACGACTGTTAAAGTTAACGCTCGAATTAGTATCACGTTACCTCTTTCGTTTTTCTTGCGAATGAAAGAGAAGACATGACATTTTAACAAACTGTTAACATTAACGGACGTTGGTGAAATTGGGGCTAAACTGTTGTCTCGCAGGTCGTTGGGACTTCGACACGGCGGAGGAGTACTCGGCGTACATGAGCAGCAAGGAGGCGCTGCCGAAGGCCGCGTTCCAGTACGGCGTGAAGACGCAGGACGGCCGCCGCACGCGCAAGACCAAGGACAAGAGCGAGAAGGCCGAGTTAGACAGGGAGTGGCAGCAGGTATATATACAATATACATACTATTGATATTATAAATGTCAAAGTGTCTGTCTGTCTGTTACCTCTTTACGCCTAAGCTGCTGAAGATTTTGAGTCCCGGCAAAGGACACATTGTATTTTTTGTCCTAGAAAAAGTACGGTTGCAGGCAGCAACGGAGTTGCGGGCGTCATCTGGTATAAAAATAGTTTGTTATGTCCATCTGTCTAGCTCGAGAGACTGTAGCTCCTTTTTTAATGTTTTAGACATTGTATAGCTTATACATCGGTAGGCCGAAGCCGGTTTAAACTACACAGGCGATATAGTGGTGGAAAGATGTGGTGGACCAAAACCCGTTTTACATCGTTTAAATATTTTTATTAGTAAGGAAGTGTATATCTCAGCCACATAATTATTGGTCAGCCTACTCGACGATTAGGCCTTTTGTGTTTCATAAAAAACTAAACAGTCATATTATTGTGAGCTATTGCCCGCAGCTTCGCTCGCGTTAAGAAGTATTATTATATACAAACTTTCATCCCCTATTTTAACCCCTTAGGGGTGGTATTGATTAAAATCCTTTCTTAGCGGATGCCTACGTCATAACATCTACCTGCATGCCAAATTTCAGCCCAATCCATCCAGTGGTTTGGGCTGTGCGTTGATAGATCACCATGTCAGTCAGTCACCTTTGAGTTTTATATATTAAGATTGAAGTAACTATCATATAATACACAAACACTTTTGAAGTTATCCTACTACAGATTAATGAAATAAACAGGGATAGAATGTACCGATACTAGATAAAAGGCTATCTTTTAAGATGAGATACTTGTGTTAAAACAATTTTATTATTTTCAGATACAAAACATAATACAGAAACGAAAAGCGCCGCAGTACACAGAAGACTCTGCGGGCTACAAGACTCCCAGATACTAAAAGTTTACCTTACCAACAAAAATAATTATACAGCGAAAAATCATACAAGGTGTCATGTCTTTGTCTTACTCGTTATAAAATATAAATGTCTCATGATAGATAAAGACAGAAGACCTTGATTATGCGCGTCGTAAATATTTGTATAAGTAAGAAGAAAATATGTACCTACATGGTACGACTGTATATATAGATTGTGTGAAATTAAACTTTCTTGACAATTAAATACGTGATTTCTTAATCCCTTAAGGCCCACTTGCGCCAATCTGGGTTAAAGTTAACTCTGAGTTAAACATCATGTCATATCTGTCACTCACCAAGTCAGTGATAGAGATGACATGATGTTTAACTCAGAGTTAACTTTAACCCAGATTGGCGCAAGTGGGCCAGAAACTTTTATAATTGGATTATAAGTTATAATTATTATTAGCCATAATATTCTGTCATTTGTCGCTCAGTGACACGTTTCGTCACCTGAGAATTGAGATTGAACTTTCGTTACTAAAAGCAGAAGGTGTTTAAAAAAGACTCCAAACGTATTTTCATGAACTGTGGAATGATAAACGGAAGGACCAGCATCAGAAGTGGAATAGTATTGGATATTTTAAATGAGTTTATTCTTATTAACAATAATAATAACATCTTTAATAACACTTAGATAATCTTAGAAGTCAAATTAGTACTTACGTCATGCTAAATCACAATTTAAATTATGCTTTTACATTAGGAATTTAAAAACAGCCCCCGATTCAAAACTCTGATGTGTTTGCAGTAATCAGAGCAAAATATTGAACCGATCAAATCACTGGAAGTTGCTTAAAACTTGTCTTGAAATAGATATAAAAAAATAATAAACAGGATGATGATGATGAACTGTTGCTTAGAAGTAAGAACACTCCGATCAGGGTCAGCTTTCATACAAAAAACTTGATCAAAATCGGTCCACCCCTTTGGATGCTACGCGATGCCACGGAATAAAACACAGATAGGCAGGACTCGTCAAAACTTCACACCCCCTTTTCTGGGGGTTAAAATAGGCCTATCACCTACAGGCACACCAATTATTGTATTTCCATACTACCAAAATATTCAAACGAGGAACCATGAAACCTAGATTTGGTCTTTTCTTCTTACTTCAGAATCCACTATAATAATATTTTGTAACGACTAACGAGTGATAAGTGATAACTGATAAGATAAGTGATGACTGATGACTGTTGAGATGTACATTTACTCACCTATATAAATTGTTATAGATAGTTTTATTGTTTCGACTGTACACCGTATGAGAAGTATTAATTAAAATGTACGAGTACTAGATACGTCCTGTATGTGCCCACTGTCCATGCACTTAATAATATGTACCTACAAGTTGATTCCTAGGCAAATGGCGGATCTACGTAGTTTGGTCAATTTGTGTCAAACCCAGTCGAGAGCACAACTTCCTTTGAATTGACATAATCCAACCAATCAATCCAACCTAGGGCCGCTTACTGCCTCTGAATCAATTTCTTTGATGGTACATTGTACAGTTGCAGTGTCATAATAAAACCAGCTAGCTTCCTTCGCTTCCGTTCGATACAAAGGTCAGAAATATTTTATTTCTACGTATCGAACTGACCTTCAGATTTCACTACAAAACAAAAGTGTTACATTCCTCCGCGTCGAACCGCAATGTGATGACACGGCGGCCGAGAGAAATGCGACCGAATTCGCGACATTTCATTTGACACAATGCCGGTTCATCGGCATCACTTTTCTGGCCGGCCGTACACGTCGCGCGGAGTCGTCTTCGCAGCGCAGGTGCGTAAGCGCAGGTAACCGCGCCCCCGCCGCGCCGCACTCCCCGCTTCCCCGCCCCGCCGCGCTCCGTGCCGCTGCCGCCGTACCTGCGCGCCCACTCGCCCGCCATCTTGAATTCCACTCGCTCAGTCTCAGACCCGCACCCACCTCGCGGCCGCCGCACGTCCCCGCCGCACGCCGCGATCGGCTTCTGAAAACTTTTGTCAATCGCAGTGTCCCCGTGGTGTTTCTGTGTCATGTGATAGTGCAGTGCCGGAAATGGAGTCGACGCCGATATGTCGGTGCCGCGTGCTATACCTGGGCTCCGCCGTGCCCCAGCAGAGCAAGGACGGCCTGCAGGGCATCCAGGAGCCCCTGCGCGAGCTGTACCCGGAGAAGGGGGCGACCACCGGCGGCATAGACTCGTGGCTCTCGGTGTGGTCGAACGGCATCCTGCTGGAGAACGTGGACGAGAGCGGGTCGCGCGTCTCGCGGTTCTTCCCTATATCTAGCCTGCACTACTGCGCGGCCGTCCGGCGCGTCAGCGTCGAGAGCGCGCCCCGCTTCCTGCCCCTGGACTCCCCGTTCGCCCGCGCGCCGGCCGCCCGCCGCCCGCCGCTGTTCGCCGCGGTGCTGCGCCGCACGCAGGGCATCAAGGTCCTCGAGTGCCACGCGTTCGTCTGCCGGCGCGAGGCGGCCGCCAACGCGCTCGTTCGGTGCTGCTTCCACGCGTACGCCGACAGCTCGTACGCCAAGCGGCTGGAGGCGGAGCGGGCGCCGTCGCAGCTGCCGCCGGAGCCCGACGAAGAGGTGGAGGTGTACGACGGCGACGAGAACCACAAGGTGTGGGTCGGCGAGTTCGACCGCGAGGACTCCGGCGACGAGGCCCCGCACCAGACGCGCGCCCCGCGCCCGCGCCAGATCGCGCGCCCGGCCTCCGTGCCGCCCCCGCCGCCGCCGCCCGAGGAGCCCCGCCGGAAGTCGACCGCCAAGAAGAGCAAGAAGAAGTCGTCCGCGTCGGCCGACGAGCTGTACGCGACGATGCCGGGGTCGGGCGCGACGAACGGCCGGGCGGCGGGGCGCGGGCCGGCGGGCTGGGCGCCGCACCCCGTGATGCTGGTGGCGCACCCGGCGGCGACGCTGCCGCACGCGCGGCCGGCCACGCTGGGGCACCGCGGGCGTGTGCCGGCGGCGCTGGCGGGCCCCTTCCCACCGCCGCCGGCGCGGGGCCGCCTGCAGTACGCGACGGTGGACCCGCGCCGCTCGAAGCCGCCGCCGCCGCCGGCCGCGATGAAGGCGGCGCAGAGCATGACGGGGCTGGAGGCGGCGGACGACGCGGGCGGCATCTACCGCCGGAAGGGCCACCTCAACGAGCGGGCCTTCTCCTACAGCATCCGCCAGGAGCACCGCAGCCGGTCGCACGGCTCTCTCGCCAACCTCAAGTTCGCCGCTCCGCCGGAGGTGAGCCGATATCTTTGATTACTTCGATACCCCGTTCGTTCGGTCTCGTTTCTCGGAGCTTATGTAGGAATCGATGTCGATCGTTTCACGCCAATATAAAAACGTTGTCACGCGAGGCGAAATAAGGAAATTGGCAGCGATCGATCCGTTCGCCCACCGCTGGCGACCACCGGCAGGGTAGATCGTTTGATTGCTCAATCGACGGGTGTTATTACGTGTACCCACAAATATAATGCATAAAAGCGTTTGCGACATGAAATAAACGAGTAGGTACTTTCAAATATTTAAAGCGGCAGTTTAACAATTAATAAGATACTTTTTGTGTTAATTATTGTACGTTACACGCGTGTTATTTGAAGATTTCTCATGTAAATGGTCAGGACCGAGTTACTTTCTATTGTTGTGAAATATTTTATTATGTTTTAGATAACGACCTCTCTGCCAAAGAGAATATAATCACTACGTTTTACTCTCTGCTATGAAATAAATAGGCGGAACACTACATCGCTTAAAACAATTTTCTGATAAGCGGTTTTCTTCAAAGTAAATAGCTCAGAGACCAATAACGATGTATAAATTAATATTTAAAATAACTACAATGCTACCTAGTGCCTAATCCGTTTTTGTGTCAGTGTCACCGAGCAAGGCAACCAAACTAGTTTTGGAATAATATTTTTCATTCGCGAAACAATCACAAAAGGGGAAATTGCTGGATCTAGAAAGTTGTAGGGTTTGACACTATGACGATATTTTAGAGATTATTCCCACCATGACGTTATGCCCAAGTTATGCCTTTATGCCTGTAAGTTACGGATCCCTCAACCACAGAATAGATAATAGTTGCCTCAACATGGAGCAATGTTCGAGAAACCATTTCAATTTATTTTAACATCCTTCATATTACTTATTAATTATTAATTACAACTTTCGCCTCCCGCAGTACGAGATTCATAATTGATGACCTCTACTTTTATAGAAGATGAAAATGAGCATTTAAAGAACGTGGCTTTCGGGGTAATAATTTAAAGAAACAGGTTTGCCCGTCTGACTTGTATTAAAATTTGTGATCAAAAGTCATGAAACAAGCTGTTGATGCTATTGAGCTGGCTGAGCTGGTTATGATACTAAATTAGGTATTGTATCTACTTGTTTGTATGATTTTTATAAATAAAGCTTGTAAACAATTATAACCAAGTTGTGAAAAAAACCTTATAGTTTCGAACTAAAGCTAGTTTTTTTTATTTTAGCTCGAAATAACTATTAGAATTGAAAGTTATATTTTGTATGTTGTAGACTTCTAAAGGTTCTGTTTTGAGCAAAATAACAGCGAATATACCTTTAAGTTCTTTAATTCAATGTAAATCTCTTCTGTGAAATCTGTCTACCTGATTTCTGCGAAATCAATGACCAAAACTGCGAAAGACTCATTGATTTTTTTACTCAATAAAAAGTCTGTGAAGTAAATGTACAAGTTCTTAGAAAGCTTTTGATAAGAATTTGGAGGCTTATCATAATTAGATACGTGATTTATCTCTCTTTTTCAAAGGAGACTTTTCAGAGGATCTTTTACACGGTGTTAATAAAAGAAGATTCCTTGGCAACGGCTCTATTTCTATGAAATTGAGTATTTCGGTAGGAAGTTCTGGGAGCGAAGTATCTACCAGTACTTAGGCATTTTTGAGAAATCAGTTTTTTTAACTCCGAGCAAATTCTCCCAGGTATTTCAAAACATAATAATTTAGGTTGCATAGCTCTCCACAAAGGAAGTTACAGGCAAAAGCTGAGTAAATAACTCTTGTAGATACATAATTACATAGGTAGAGGTAGTAAGTAGCACACAAGTATTATGGAATCTGCGAGGTATTTGTGTTGATCACAAGTCGTTAGATATGCTGTAATGCCTCCCGCCCGCCGCCAAACCAGTTAGAAATGGATTCGTCCAAGCCGATTTGTCTAAGCCGAGCTCGCGTAATACTGTAAAATCTAAGCCGATTTTGAACTGGAGGTAGTCATCGTTTCCCTGAAAAAATGCAAGAAAAATAGTAAAAAAGCGACGTGGTGTACGAAGTTGGCTGTTTTAACAGACCCAAAATATAAAGTAAAATAATAAAAAGAGAAGATTACAAAAAGCTACGCGAAAGCTCCTTAGTGCCTGAAAAGGTACAGTATAAGTTTAAATAACTCATGTATGTGCTGCTTATACAACCAAAATATTATGATATTGACTGATAAATTAATATGTTTTTGTTAAAAATATGGCATCAATAACTTATTATGAATGATGATATCATACATTGTTTGAAAGTGGCGATCATACCCTCATACGTCGTGAGTCGTGACTGTACCTTGGTAGTAGGTACCTACCTATAGTACCTTCTATGTTGCAATGCTGGCTTCTAGATAAAGACCTCATCTTCAAACTGGATGGTCTGAATCGGGCGCACGCACACATTGCCACAATTTAGGATGACTAGACTTGACAAAACAATTCAGTAATTTACGCGGATCAAACATGCCACAGGATTGAGTTTAATTTAGAGGACACGGTTGAGGATCTCTATTCTCTACATGATAATAATTGATATTTTGTGTTTACAAAATAACCGTTCAATATGACTTCATCGATGCGCTTGCGCAAGCGCGCAAAAAATGTTTTAGAAATACGTTTGGCAACTCGTGCCACACACGACACGGGGCTACATGCAATTAGTTAGCGGAAACGTTGCTAAATCCCGCCGGTTTTCACTTAGCCTCGCCTTCAGAACCCGATATTACAGATTTGGTACACATTTGATGCATGCTAAGTATGGCGTAGGTGCAACTGCAATGTTTGAATTGCTATAATATTATGACGCCCGCAACGGACGCCTAAATTAGATTATTGCAAATCTGAAACCGCACATTTTTCCGGGACTAAAAGTGTCCTATGTCCTTTCCCTTCCCTCAAAGTATCTCCATATCAAATTTCATCTATATCGGTTGAGCCGTTTAAGCGTAAAGAAATTCGCTTGACGACTCTTGGCTCAGCCAAGTTGGTTGTCGTAAATTACTATTTATTTACTCATCTTTGCTACTTTAAATAGACAAGTACAAAACATATTGTGATTTTCAGTTAATCTTGATCATAACCAAATTCTAATTTCGTAAAATCCATTTATTTCGTGCATTTTTGGACATGACCAACTATTAGTCATATAAGATTTCGTTACATTAACATCCGATAGCACAGTTTATGTTGAAATAACTTTATTTTATGTTTTCGAGATCGTTTTACGTTCGTGTTTCATCATCCGTGGTAATGTGAACATACTAGAACGTGACAGACGACAGAAACGGATCAGCAACCGATCAGTGATTAGACATTGACAATGTGTTGACCTTCGAAACTGAGAAAGGCGAAATAGCTGGGTGGTGTTATAGTAAGTTCTTATAGCGTAGAGAGAGCACTAAAGTACGGTTGTATCCCAGGTTATGTATTATGGATGGTCGATGGACTTGGAGGCCAACTTTACGACGCGACGTTGGAAATTGGAATTACGATTTTATTGCATTTTAATATTCTACCTATTTTCTCTACATTTCAATGAAAATGGTAGGCGATAATGTTTACGAATTACAAAATCACACGGGCAACAAAAATTTCTATTGCGGGACAGATTGCAAAGTTGCAACGTGACAAAATTTCAGGAACCTTTGACAACTTGCACCGTTTTCAGTCAATGTTTTGCAATTATACTAAGTATAGCTCTATATTATATTATATAATATTCAGATTGATCCATTCTATTTCTCTAGCAAATTTCCCCGAAAAATATCTTAGCACCTTTAAGATGATTAACGTCTAGTTAGCTGTCACTACTCCAGTTTATATAACAACAATGGTCCCCAGATGGGATGGTCTTTGTTCCAGTTCTCGCAGACTGCTCCTAGCACAATGGCCGTGTGAATGTGATACATTGTTAGTACCATTCACATACGTAACTAGCGTGACCTATCTATAGCTCTTAGAATCTTAGGGAAAATGGGTTTTATCGATAAAAACTCCAAAAAGGGATAAATTAATAAAAGTTCATTGATTAAAATTTCCAAACCATTGCAGAAATACGTCAAAGTTAAAGCTAATTTAACTTTTCGTAATAATATATTTGTCAAATTAAAGAGCATGTGGGTCTAGGTACTGAGGTCAATTTATCGGTATAGTTTTTCTTTTGTGATATTTGTGAATCTAAATTAAGTCTGTCTAAAAACTAAGGAAAGGTGTCTAAATAATTGAATTCTTGTCCTGTATCTCGAATATCCAAGAATTATAAGAATTCATAGGCTTTGTTAACATGTGGCACAATATTATATCCTACTAACTACTTTAAAATCACATTAAAATATTTAAATGGTAACAGTAAATTTTTAGCGGTTAGACGGTTTCGCGAAATATGTAAGACGATAAACTGTGGACGTTGACTTCGTGTGCCGACATTAAACCCGCAACTCCGTTGGGCCAAAATTTGTTTATCGCGCGGGTACCGTACATTTTTCCGGGATAAAAGTATCCTTTGTCCTTTCTCGGGACTAAGTATCTTTATACAAGCATACAAGCAAAATTTCAGCGTAAAGAGGTAACAAACAGACAAACTTTTTCGCATTTATATTTAATAATCGTTATTATATTTAGTAATAATATTAATTAAATAAAAATAATATTTTCACTAACATGAAAGAGAAGAAAATGATTAGCAATAATCCAGTTTTCTACAAGGGCAAGTGCTGCATTTTCTTTGTAGAACGCTAAATCGAAAATTCATTCTGGATGTACTATAGTTAAATTCGGTTTACTGTTTTATAAACTCTATAACCAATAAATACGGTGGAAAATAGGATCTGCATTCGACTGTACAGTGTACACATTCTTTTAAAGTTGATAATAATCTTAGGCTGTAATTATGATTACTTAGATGTGCTAACTACAATTTACGTAATGAAGTGTTGATTATTAATTTTCTTAAAGCGATCAAGAATTTGCTCATAAGTCGTCATTTGAGAACTACTTATTTAAACCTTTGTACGGGTATATTATTGTCGTGGAGACACCGAATAACCCAGGAAGTTAAATAGAGAGTGACAAAAGTTCCCTGGGCCTTTAGACAATGTATTCTTTAGTTAAAAACGATGACGAAATTCGTTATCAAAATGTATGCGATTTGACATAAGTCATCGCTAAATGACATTTCGCTTGCGAAGACTAATGTCAAATCCCATACATTTTGATAACGAATTTCGTCATCGTTTTTAACGAAAGGGACTTTGTCTACGGCCTCTGTTTCATACAACATTTTTGCCACCCTCTCTCTAATCTTCAAACAATCTTCATAATTTTTGCCACCCTCTCTCTAATCTTCATAAGAATATTAAAAAATATTGGTATAATAATTATTACAACAAACGATATAGCCTTTTAGATTTACATTTTCCACCACCTAATTTCAATTAATAATAAAATATTGAGCAATCAAGTCTCGATTACAGGAAGCTCACATACTCCTATTCTTCCCATAGATCTCTTCAGATATTCTTTTACCACGACACATTTACTTTATGCAGTATAAGCAGGCCCCTAGATGATCAATTTTATTGTGCAATATCACGTATTGTCCAATATTATTGTCCGTCTAGGGTCGATTATGAACGCGCCCACCTTTCAATCTTATTTATTTATTTATTTATTAAGGTATAATTACAGACAACAGAATAATACATTTACATTGAATTAAAATTAACTTATTATCTAATTCAGACTGAAGTCCTATTAAAATTATACACATCATTTCATTAAAATTATTACTGCAATGTTAATATTACTAAATAATTGGTTAAAAGTACATGCTCAAATATTAACATAATATGAATTTAATAAGGACAAGCTAAAAATTTAATAATGACAATAGTAGGTATATAATAACTTAAAACAATTCATTGACTTAAATAAAATGTAAAATAGTACATGATAATATAATTTAACAAAAAAAAACTGTGTAAAAAGACTAATAATATAATAAAATAAAAAAGTAAATATCATTAAAATCCTAAATTCTATCATAATTCTAAATTATAACAATAATTATGAAATTCTTAGCTAATTTATAGAAAACACTATTTATCTGTCAAATTATTATATAGGGCTCTTTTAAATTTAGTTAGGTTAGGTTATTTTGTTTAATTGTCAAATAAATTGTTCAATAATGTTGTTCAATGATATTGCACAGTAAAATTGATCGTCTAGAGGTCCACTATATCACAGAAGTGGTAGCGGTGACGTGCGTTGGGCCAGTTGCCCGTCAAAGTGGTTCGTATTAGAAGAAAGTCATTGTGGAAGGGTGTATAATGGAGGCCTTCAATCAGCCGATATCAATTACGGCCCACAAGCGAAGCGTATCGTATACTTTACGTGTTTCGACTGGCGACACGTAACGGCGCGCGGCGCGGCGCCGGCTAGCGGGATATACGTATATTATATCTATGTATTAAGGACGCTATTACAAATATCAGCGATTTTCCGGTACCCTATTAAAGAATTAGGAGTCAAACTGCGAGGATATTTTGGTTTCAAATGAAAGATAATATATTCATCTCCACGACTGGACCATAAAAATTCTATAGCCGCATACAAAATTTTCACATAAAATACGTTTTAACCATCACAATAATCGCAAAATATGAAAAAATGGGGTCTGATTAGGTACCTTAATATCTAAATACACTGAACTGAGGAAAATAAATATACAAAAACATTGTTGCTTATTTGGTCCTCTATAAAGTCCGCTAAAAATTTTATATATAAACAACTTTTCCAGTTATAAGAAAAATAAGAAAATTTCTCAAATTTTTTCATACATTTTCGCCATATCAAGAACACGGCGAGCATCGTAACCGCCACTGTACAAGGCGCGCTAATATGAATCTTATTTTAATGTCATTAACGTCGATATTCGTACTGACAGACATCCGACCTGCTAATTCTCCGGTTGGAGCATTCTTAACACTAGCACTCGACTGCGTTCTCGTAGGATTAAAATGGTCGCGAAATTATATCGTACTGCTGTATGTTGCAACTTCGTTGACACAAAAGCCGCCGAAATTAGGCTATCATGTCAGAACCGTAAGCTTTTCCGGGATAACTAAGTACTATTCTATTAGAGTAAAAGCCTGCGACGGCCAGACCTTCCTCAGTTTCGTAAAGCTAAAAGTTTACCGGGTTGTGGTAAAAGAGGTAAGAACGACCAGCAACTATGGAGTTTCGGTCGCGATTACTTTAGGAGGTATCTAGTTCTAAAGGTCTACCTGACCTTCCAGAAAGAGTAAAACTTTATTTCATAGCTTATATTCTTCGCAGTAAGTGGACGAATCTCGTCCAAAGAGAATATAATCACTACGTTTTATCTCGTCTTCCAGTGCCGGACATTTTTGACAGCTGCCAGATACCCGTAAACTTTCTTAAATTATGACTTTGAGGGTGTCCAGCCGTGGGAAGCAACTGTCAAAAATGTCCTAAAGTATTAGAATTACGCAGTATACTTATCCCCTAGTCTAGAGACACTTAAATTAAATTGTAACTGTAATGTTACAGTTAACAAGTTATAACTTAAACTAGAAGGAACCGCCAATAGAATTTAAAACTCATATACGTCGACAGTATCGGAATGATGGTTACACAAGCTTGGTAGACATGGTAGTTGCGTAACCACGGTACTAGTGATTTAATATGTCAATACTTATCCTTGACTTTATCCTCCTGACCTCTCTCACTTCTTTGACTTTGAAATTAAAAAAAAAGAGTATTCGATTTTTATAATTCTTCTAGAAGCTTTTGAATATAATATTATATTCTTTTTATTGAAGGCCTTTTATTTTTAGTAAATAATATTTTAATTAATACTTTCGTGAACTTCATAATAAATAGACAATATTTTATTCTTTATTAATTTGTTGACTATACACTATTGCTATACAGTCAAGAAATGAATAAAGAATTACTATGTACAGTAGTTAAAAATAAAATTTATTACGTAATTCACTACTAAATGCTAGTAGCCAAAATATTGGGCTTCAGGATGCTGTTTCAGGAAATAATCTTACTGAGTAACTTAAATATTACAAAATAAATTGAAGGTTTCTAACACAAGGTTTTGAACATTATATGTTTTTATGGAAATTCTGTACGTTCTTTTTCGTATTTGTTGTTGTTTATTTTAAAATTCGTACTTAAATTTATTCAGACACATGAGGTGATAAACATTGAAGAAAATGTCAAAGAGTCTTTGTTTATATTTCAAGAATCAGCCGTAGGAGTGATATTTTATTTTTAAATTTTGTTTCTCGTATTGGTTACTTTCTGGAGTCCGTTCGTGGAAACTAATTATCCTGATAATTTTACATACGCATCCATAAAAATACGCAGGTGATAATTTGCAAGCGCTTGCAAATCGAGCCTTATGTGTATGTAGGTAAGGGCTACGCGATCTCATGCCTTATGTAGGCTCTACTAACGCAAATGTCACGCAAGTAGCACGACCATCGGAATGTGGGTTTCGAACAAACGTTTTGAATACGACGTGCCGGCGACGCGGCAGGCTATCTATAGATAGACGACGTTCAAAGCATTGGTGATAAGTTGATTATTTGTAATTGAAATTTAAAGATGGCGGTATAAAGAAGCTAAAGAGTACATGCAGACTTAAATGACTAAAAGCATTCGACAAAACTTTAGCAGAACCACAGAATATTATTAGTTGTACCTACCAAGCAGAACGCCAAGCAGAATCATAGTATGAAGTCGATGTATGGAGGTATGCACAACCGTGTGCAGTCTGCGGGGACCCTGAGATAAACTTTTATATATTATATATTTGCTTCGTTCTAAACAGGATATCATCATAAATTTTTATAGCTGCCATTATGTACAATTTATCGCCAACAGAATCGTGTTTACGTCGATTCGTGATCATAATCGTAAAAAGTCATCGCTATGAAAAAAATCGATGCAAATCTATCGAACCGGTCATTGATCCTCGTGTTTCGGTGAAACTCGGCGGGCTGGTTTTTGTGTGTTTTACTTTCTCGAGCTCCGCCGCGCCCGACGCCGCGTCTGAGATTTCGGCACACATACTCGTAGCTCTTTCACCTTCAATGTATATTATACCATCGGAGAAATTGATTCATGCCAATGGCAGATGCACGTCGTTTCGTCGGATTGCCTCAAATGTAAGTTCCCATCTGTTGGCTGGGCTTGACATAACCCGACTAAATTACGCAGATCCGTCATCAATTCATCATAGTAGATATCAGTCAGTCCTCATACTCATAAATAGCGTGAATTCAAACTTTAGGCAAAACAATAGTATTTAGACAATGCGTTCTAAATACTAGATAGCAAAGGCTCTTTTGGTGCGTGCCAACAGCTGATAAAGTCGAAACTACTAAAAAAGTAGCCTCCATACTGAAAAAGACGCTTCAGATACACTTGTTTGACATTCGCCCAGACAGAACTCATATTACTAAATAGTTACTAAGCTATGTAAGCAGAAGACTCAAATATCGTTTTGCATGTATCTGAAGAAAACTAACTCTGGTATTATTTTAAATGACATCTTAAAAGTACCACCAATCATTCTTTCATACTAATATTATAAATGCGAAAGTGTGTTTGTCTCTCTGTTACCCCTTCACGCCCAAACCGCTGCACCGATTTTGCTGATATTTGGTATGGGAAAACTTCGAGTCCCGGGAAACGATATACCTAGGATACTTTTTATCCCGAAAAATTTACAGTTTCCGCGCGATTCTGGCGCAACTGAGAAGCAAGCGTCATCTCGTAATAAATATATTGTGTGCAGTAACTGATAATTGACTGAGACTTAGGCCGGTATAAATAGTCAGTACTCAAGATGCATCTCGGTCTCAAGACACGGTTTGGGCTGTGTGATTGGTTGGCTGTCAAAATTTTGACCAATCACAGAGCCGAACCGGGTCTTGAGATCGGGTCGCATCTTAGGTACTGACTATTTATACGGGCCTTAATGTGTCGATGTGTTTCACTTTGTACATTGGAATTTGGACTTGACGATTAACTCTTCAACTTCACAGCGGCCACCTACGCCGCCACCGCATAAGGAAAACACTTACTGCACTTAAACCACTCACTACTAACTTTTATCATTATCATTAATCACAATATTCACTACATATTTTGATCTCGTCTAATTTTTGTCGCACACGCACGCTGTACTTCACCTGTCGTTAGAACTCTTTTTATCTGTAAACAAATTTTATGCAGGTACAAATTTAAAATGTCACAAATGCTGTTCTGTTGGTGAGTCTATAAAATAAATAAATAAATAAACTGTTAGAAATTTCACGATCATTTTGTCTTTCCATCTTTAACATGATACTAGCAATGCTTTATCGCTTTATGTAGCCTTAGCGTTATAACATGAAAGATAATATGTGTCTCTTTTTTCTCTGAATACTTTGGGTACTGGATTGAAACTAAGTAGACATTGATTATAATAATTACTAATGCGTGCTGACTGCGCTGACTTAAGCATCCATTGTGAAAAGCAAATTAAGTTACTTGAATCGCAAAGCAATTCCAATCTACTGCAGAACTAATGAGTGTGAATGACGCCTAATTGTAAAATCATAGTTACCTCGGGGTCTCTACGAAAATTGTACTTACGTAGTCAGTTTTGAGGCGCTGTCAAAAGTAGAATAATCGTGAACAGTCAGTAATTATGTTGTTAGTCGTTTCTACCAATCGAGCACTGAACCAAAACGTAATTGTTATTTAACAATTGTTACAGAATTGCCCTTAAATTCATTTAATTGTCAAGAACATTTTCAATAGAATATGATTGTGAATATTTATCAATCTTGGAATATCTATATTATAAGTTAGGGACTAGGTAGGTTAGAATGTACCAATGTTCAGATTTCTGTGAAATTTAATATTAAATTGTACTCAATTCTAAGATTTTCCTAGTTCCTTTATGGCGCGGGAACCGTTCATTTTTCCGGGATAAAAAGTATTCTTTGTCCTTTCTCGGGACTCAAAGAATCTCCATACCAAAACAGCAAAATAGGTTCAGCGGTTTGAGCGAGAAGAGGTAACATACAGACGGACAGACACGCTTTCGCATTTGTAATATTAGTATGGTCATAGTATAAAGAGGGGAAGTAAGTTATCTTCATACAAAGGCACCGCGCGCGGCTTGTATGTGTGCGTCATAGTATCAATGCGTCGCCGCACGCACACATATAAAAATCTCGAGTGGATTCGGGGTGTACCAGTCGGGGCTAACACTGTACGTGGCTCGCGCGTTCACGGCTTTTCGGCGCCGCGACACGAATCAAAAATTTCTGATAATAATCGCAGTAGAAACTATTACTGTGTATTTGGGTGTTTTAATAATAATAATTCAATAATTCCATAATTATCTCTGTTTATTATGTTATTACCTATTGAACAGGAAAGGTACAATTACTAGTTAGTACTCACTCATACTAGCATATAATTTTTACTTGATGATGAGATACCTACTTACTTCTTTATTATTGTATAAGTAATTTTCTATGACACAGAGGAAGTAGGTAGGTCTACTTTCCCACTAGAACATAGTAAGTTTAGGTAAATAAGGGAATGTTTTAGGTACTTTTGATCCGTCGACTAATTTGCCGCTATTGCTTTGTTTACGTTAATTAGTAATGCCATTTCTCTATATTGTAGCATATTGTAGGTATATTACTATTTACTAACTACTTACAGTCAATTAAGTACTTATTTTATATCGTAATTAAAAATAAGTACTTAATTGACTAATTGTAATACATATGTACATGAAGCAAAGTTCGAACCTTAGTTCAACAGATTTGTTTATAACTTTATAGTTTATAGTTTAAGAGATAGGCGTAAAATTTGTAATGTTGTTTTACAGGGTATTTTTATAATTATTGTAATTAGACATAGGAATTCGGATTATATGCACGATTAAAGTGCCAAAATATGCATGCAAATATGCACGAAAAATGGCCAAAATACGCACAAAATATTATGTACAATCAAGAGTCACTTATTATTAAAAGTCGGGAGACCGCGACGCGACGTTGCCGCTGTTCATGCGGTGCGATTTGCGAACGAAGCGTAGTCAGTCGCGCGGCGCTCTCGCACCCACATCACACCACCCCGCCAGCGCCGCCGCCGCGCCGCGCCGTCGCCTAAAATTGACAGCCCTAAGACAGTAGGTAATTATCTAGCGGATTGGGCCGGAGTTGACTTACTTGCTCTCCTTTTACTATGGTATGGTTCTACCAATGTCATACTTTCATTATTAGGGCTATACTAACCTTGAACTGAGCGCTGTCGCGACCTACATACGTCATCGCTAGCGGTAACCGATCATTCTGCCTCCATCCGCAGTTCCCACACTCTGGGATTAACATCGTTAGCTCGTTGTTAGTTTACATATACATCGTTGTAGAACAGACTAACAGCTACTTTAATTAGGACTCAAATCGAGTGCTGATTAATATTCTTCCAATCAGTGACAACTGCTAATATAGTCTTAACTAATCGCAGTTGAAATTAAGCAATATTTTGAGATAAACCCACCCTTATTTGTGGGCCCAAGTGTTCCACTACAAAATATTATCAAATCAGTTTAGCGATTTAAGCAAAAAGAATTGACGATGTGAGTGAAATATGTGAGTGGGTAGTTGGATACTACTTTTTGAAGTTTTTGATCGATCATCGTTTGGAATAAAATTCTCTTAACACTTCTGTACCTTTAACATAAATAATTAATCTTTCTATCTACTATCTGCCTGTAAATTTATCTTTTGATTTATCTGATTGAACCTCTAGGTACAAAATAAAATCGGCCAAGTGCGAGTCGGACTCGCGCACGAAGGGTTCCGTACCGGTATAGAGCGAAAGTAGACAAAAAATTTTGATTTTTGTATGGGAGCCCCCCTTAAATATTTGCTTTACTCATTTCAATTTTATTATTAATTACTAAAGTACAAATATAACTTAGGATTTTGTGAAATTTTCAAGTGCCTAGCTGTTACCATTATTGATTACGAGCAAAAAAGGCAAAAAAATCACGTTTCTTGTATGGGAGCCCCCCTTAAATATTAACTTTATTTTATTTTCAGTATTTGTTCTTATAGCGGCAACAGATATACACAATTTGTGAAAATTTCAGGAGTCTAGCTATAGCGGTTCTTGAGTTACAGCCTGGAGACAGACAGACGGACGAACAGACGGACAGACAACGAAGTCTTAGTAATAGGGTTCCGTTTTACCCTGGGTACGAAACACTAAAAAAGCCCTAGGGCTACATTCATATATTCTTAGTAAAAAAACTATATATTTTGTATGTAAACTGTACACAATACACATTTACAAAATTACAATCGAAACAAAATTAAATCTTCCAAGAAAATATATTTAGAATGTCTGTTTCGAGATGAATTTCTTACAGTCGCCGGCTCGTGACATTGACATAAAAAATATCGGTGTTATTGCTTCAGAACATGAAAAGTCGGTCGTTGAAATGAAACTAGCATTAGAAATGAATTATCTGATTAACCGACTTACAAGAGGAAGGAAGGTTGTTAATGTTTGTCAATAAAACAGCAGCCGAAATTCACTTTCCTTTTCTATTAGTGTAAAACTAGATCAAGTACCAACTTAAATGGTAAATCAGTCCATAATTAATGTCTTAATGGAATAGGTCAAATATTGGATTAAATAGTATCCTTTTAAAAATAGGCAAGCAAAAATATTACTATGGCCGCTTTCATATGGTGCTATGTTATTTAATAATAATAAGTTTCAAGGACTTTTATTTTGAGCAGAATAGAAATTCAAACATGGAAAAAATATAATATTATACCTAAGCAGGTATATTAAACATATTTGACACTAAAACAGATCAAGAGTCTGTATTATATAGTTAAAAAAATGTTTTATTATTAGGTACGATAAAAATATAACTTATTAGTAACATTATTATTTCGTCTACGGACTTAAAATGGTTAGGTATTACCAGTTACCAGTATACCAGTTATACCATGGTACTACTTTAAAAAGAAAATCATATAATATTTAGCACAACTAATTAGTTGATTTATTAAATGTTTTAATAACATAGCTGTTATTAAATTTAACGCTACTAAAATTTAAGAGACAGTAGTGATATAATTGAAATCGGTTTGTCCGTGAGAGTGTCGTGGACCGTGGACCGTGGTTATAATTCGACATAACGTGGAGCTGCACACGCGTTGAACTCTAATGGCAGTTCGCCGCTCGCCTCCGAGACCACCCAGATGGACTACTGGTTTATATAATTTGTAAAGTAGTAGCATAATAATATAATGATTCGAATTTTCTTAATTAGTTTAGATACTAGTTGTCCCTGCTGCAATAATAAATCTTTTTAAAAATATATTATAAATATCGCAAAAACTTAATAAATAAATTTTATTATAAATAGAATATCGTTACAGCTAATCGGCAACATAATATTGTACAAAATTATAAAGTCTAGATCTTTTTTACATCTTTTTTCAGTAAAATCAAAAATCGTAGTAAGATATTTGTATGAAATTAATAATCATGAAAGTTACAAGCATTATTGTGCAAATAATTAATCCGATGAGAAAACGATTAAATTCTAATTTCCGCATTCAGAGACGAGTATTAGTTACGAAACGGTAATTTAATGAATATTTTGACATAAGCCTCATATTATAATATTGTCTTTAAGTCTTCATTAAATTAAAGTTTAATCGTCATTTAGGGCCTGTTTCACCACTTCCTGATAAGTGCCGAATAGGCTATCCGCCAATTAATTTGACAGATCGAGCATATGGAGAATCTGTCAAATAAGTTGTGAATAGCCTATTCAGCACTTTATCAGGAAGTGGTGAAACAGGCCATTAATGTCTCTGAGTGCGGCCGATGTATATCTTTATTAAAATTTAAATAATTTTACTGAAAGTACAAAATATGTATATGTCACCGTAAGATTGTAAACTCCGCGAGATTGTAATATGTCTAAGTGATGGATTGTAAACAGCCAGTTTTCCGGTGATTATAAATTAATTATTTTGTATTTAAAATAACTTCAATGCCCAATGGTGTGAGATGTACATAAAATAAAATTTTGATATATTTAAAGTGCTGTTTGAATGTTTGATTATTAAAATTAACCTAATTTATAATTCAAACTGCACTTTAAATATATCTAAATTTTATTCAATGTTATGACATCAAATTTTCAGGCAATTGAAGTTATTTTAAATACAAAATAATTACTTAATTTAAAATCACCGGAAAACTGGTTGTTTACAATCCATCACTTAGTCATATTACAATCTCGCGGTATTTACAATCTTACGGTGACATATACAAAACGATGTCCACTACATTGTACAGTAGTAGTAATAGTAGGTAGTGAAGTCGCGGCAGACGGCGAGCCACGGCCACTGGCCGCAGTTTTTGTCGCCAGTCGCCGGAATGAGGAAACTGCGAGTCTTCCTCTGCAGCTGTTTGCAAGTTTTATGTACCAGTTTGTTTTAAGCCTAATCTAAAAAGATAAACCGACTTCAAAATTGTACGTAATTGAGAATTAAAATTCCCTGAATATGCACACAGCACAGTGCACGTTTTAGTTTT
Organism: Plebejus argus; assembly: GCA_905404155.3. Taxonomy (NCBI): domain Eukaryota; kingdom Metazoa; phylum Arthropoda; class Insecta; order Lepidoptera; family Lycaenidae; genus Plebejus; species Plebejus argus. The sequence goes on from FR989933.1 coordinate 5,757,504, forward strand.
TTTTAAATATTACATCCAGTTCAAATAATTGCAGACGAAAGTAGATTATGTAGATACCTATAACTAATAATATTTTAAAACATAAAGAGAACTACTGATTTTCTCACTTATATTTTGAACAAACCTTGCACCTTACTACAGTCAGTACTATTATATATTCTGTGCTACAGTTGGTTAGTTTAGTTGGTCAAAGTCCCCCCGATGGTTGCTCGCCTTGTCGTGGCGGTGGGGCTCTAGTAACCGCGGCTTGGACAACCGCGGTGAAGCAAAGAGGCAACCAGGGCCGGCCGGTGTCGCCGCCTGGCCCGAGGAGGGCGCTCCCAGCGGACTGGAGGAGTCCGCTGCGGATGCGCACCGAGGTGGGGCCGCAGAGGAAGAGGCAAGTAGGTATTACGGTGCGCCGCTTGCCCTATCCTCTGCGGCCGAGGACGGATCGCGGGGGGGAGAGGCATTGTGGTAGGTTGCCGCTTTCCCTACCCCCCCCCCCTGCGAGCTGGCCGTTCCGTTTGAACGGCATTGGTGGGGCCGCAGAGGAAGAGGCAAGTAGGTATTGCGGTGCGCCGCTTGCCCTATCCTCTGCGGCCGAGGTGTGGTCGGTGGCAGAGCCACAGACCTGATCTGCCACATGGCCTCCAAGTAGCAGACTCGGGGGGCGTCTGCTACAGCCCTGGTGGGGGCCGAGGAGGAGGGCGCACGTGTTGTGCGCCCATCGTGGAGTCTTCGGACCGCTGGCGGGGTCGCGGATGTGTGTATCGTTCCCGTGGCCCCGTCAAAAGGCGGCGTGGCGGAAGATGGGGGGGGGTTTTTAGTGGGTATACCGTGGTCTCATTAGCTACGGGAGTCCCACATCACCGCTCGGGTCGCCCCCTGCGCCTGGGTGGTATGCGTAATGCATTTCCCCCTCCGGGAAAAAAAAAAAAAAAAAAAAAAAAAGTTGGTCAAAGTGGAAAGACTGCCTATTTCAATATCGCCAATATTATATTATCTGGATATACATGACGTTTTTGGTTTCAAATATTTTTTCCGGTCCTAAAGCCTCTATGTATGCAAAAATGTAAATTTTCGTATTGTTATACTCACCTACGTCTGTAAGTGTGAACAAACGTCCGCCCAAACGTCCGCCATGCAGTTCATAATATAGATATTATAATATTATGAAATGAGTTTTAGTATAACATGTAACACCTGTAACCCAGTTTGCTAGCAGTTTATGCTACGTGTATTATTAATACAGCTGACTTAACTTTAATATAATATGTTTTGGCATAACATTATATGTAGCTCAGACAGGTAATAATTTAATATAGGTACTGAAACAAAATTAAATGTATATTTTAAAACAAAACTAATTGCATCAACTTTTAAAGCTTTCTTTGTTTCTATACCTTATTATTTTGTTGGTGTACTGTAGTAGTAAAAGTAGCCCGTAGGTTCTACGTCCTTACTCCTCATAAACTTAATTCGCACGTAGTATATTTTTAACCGACTTCCAAAAAGGAGGAGGTTATATTATGTTCGTATGTATATTTTTTTTTGTATGTTCAACCATAACTTTGCCGTTTGTGAACCGATTTTCATGATTCTTTTGTTGTTGTACAGGGTCGAATCCGAATTTGGTACCATGTTCACAAAAGTGGTGATTTGATTATTTTAAATTTGGTACGGAGATTCTTTGAGTCCCGGGATATGGCCTTTCCCTATACTATACTTTTTATGGCGAAAAATGTACGGTCTGGCGCGATAAACGAATTTTTGCGCAACAAAGTTGTGAGCGTCATCTAGTTCGATATAAAATTCTTGGGTAAACCATGATTCGCTAATGATTTACACATTGATAAATGATAGACATTTGATTGAGCGCGACGAATATCTATGTACCTAGTCATCGTATCTATTTACATATTATCTCTATTCTCGTCATAGTATTACTAGTTTAATATTGATCGTTTATTCATTGACGATGATATAATCATTAATGTATGCAAAATGAAATTATAATGAAACTTACATGCGAGATTATGCGTGTGTGTTTACGTAGAAAGCCAATGTTCGGAACGTGTATTGACTCGGTCGCTGTCTTCGACAATGTTTGGAGATTTCTCTAGAAGTCTCTTGTATTTCTAGTTCCGGACGTGATAATGGAAATTGTTGTTTGCTTTGATTTATAACTACATGATGTAAACAATATGGTACTCACTACTCAACCTATTTTATACGAGCCACAAATAAGTTTTGGTCAGTGTCGCGGGCTGCAACCAAATTTTTTTAGGGGTAAAAGTAACTTTATTCAAAATTAACGATCTAAAAGTGGAAAAATGTTCCAGACGACTGCACTACTTTGCCACTATTTTATAAATTTCAAAGTGGTTTAATTTCACGTGGGCCAAATACCCGGCAGACTGCAAAGTTACTAAAATCGTCTTGAACTAAAAATAAAAAGATCGTTGCATTCCTTTTGTAGCCAAGCCGCGGACATACGCACACGTGACATCTATGTCGATCTATCGTATCAATAATGTATGCAAAATGATGCTTAGATCCTAGTTCATAAACGAATCCTAAAATTACCAGCACGTAAAAGTTCTGTAAATTAAAAAGATTTAAAAATACTAGCGCATCCAGCGGAAACACTAGTCGTCAAAGTCAAAAGTCGTATGCAAAAACTTCGTTTTCAACTCTTTTATAGCCACAACTCAGTAATAGGTACCTACTAGGTATGAGCTAAGCCTATAAATAGCGTCTCATTATAGTGTTAATTAGCATAGGAAGGCCCGCATCCTCAGTGGCTGTATACGGCGAACTTTCCAACCGAGCGGCGAGCCCGAACCTCCGCTCTGTTGCTCGACCACATTTTTTCACATATGAATTTCTAAACGCCGTTTTATCGCATGTTAAGCGATTGGCTTGCGATTGAAGTAATCTAGGGTTTCATGGTAACAAGATGTTGCCTTCTTATGATATCCTGCTGTCAAAAGTCAGAAACCGGACAAAAAAGATTTGAAAGGCTATCATTAATCTTTGTAACAAATTAACAACATAAGTACTATTCTTCTTTTTTTCTTCTGATTAACTTTGTCGTTGCCTGCAAGCCCCATGACTGCTCAGCATGTTAGCATATCTTTCGGTGTCACTTGAGATCAAGTTCAAGAGATTCTTGTAATTGCCAACCACTGGTTAGTTACCCCTATTGACTGAGTTACAACTTACAAGGAGTTGCAATGGAAATGTTCGGTAGGAAACGGTTTAAAATCATAATATAACTTAATTATTATATGAGCATAAATAACAAATCAATAATTGCTTACCTGCAAATTATAAAGTTATGTTTTTCTAATTGAACACATTTGTATTAATTGTTCAATTAAATAAAAAATAACGCAATTCCGCCTTAGATTAAATTTTTCTTACAAGAATATAACTGGTTGTTGATATTTTTGTCATAGCTATTATTAATTATCTTTGTACCTAAGTTTTTCGGTTTCGTTTCCCTCACGCAATACAGCTATATTTTGTATCACTGTCAGGAAAATTGTCCAATTTATGATAATTAGAAGGAAATGGATCGGCTACGATAGCTTGTGTTATTGTTTTTTGGAAAGAAAGTACAGAGAAAAAACTTTGTTACAGAGAGAGGTACTGGTACAATACATAGTTCACTCTTTTATCCACTATAAGGTCCACTTGCGCAGATCCAGGTTAAAGTTAATACCGGGTTATCTCTATCTTTATAATTTAGTGTGTTATCTCTTACATTCTTCATATATTTTACGAAAGAGATAACGTTTAATCCGGGGTTTACGTTAACCCAGATCTGCGCAAGTGGGCCTTAGTAACAAAAAATGATTATTTTGTAAAAAATCGGCCAAGTGCGAGTCAGACTCGCGCACGTAGGTTTCCGTACCGTTATAGATCGAAAGTATGGAAAAATGTGTGTTTTGTATGGGAGCCCCCTTAATTATATATTTTATTTTAAATTAAATACATAATATAATAATTAAGGATTTTTTGAAATTTCAAGTGTCTACAATCTACATGTTACCATTATGGTTTGCGAGTCAAAAAGGCAAAAAAATCACGTTTGTTGTATGGGAGCCCCCCCTTAAATATGAACTTTATTTTGTTTTTAGTATATTTTGTTGTTATAGCGACACCAGAAATACACAATCTAAGAAAATTTCATAAGTCTAGCTATTGCGGTTCTTGAGATACAGCCTGGAGACAGACAGACAGACAGAGGGACAGACATCGAAGTCTCAGTAATCCCGTTTTTACCCTTTGGGTACGGAACCCTAATAAAACTGACACATTCAAATCTGAAATCGGCTACTATTTAAAAGTAGAATTAATATTAATCTCTCTATCTACTTACTGATAATAGCGAATCATTAATAGCAACTTCATTCATAATTTGGACTTTTGATTAACTTCACTTATTAACATAAACACATGATACGTTGAAATTTCAAACTTACGACGATGCAATACGGTTTAAATTACCAAAAACGAGCAGTGGTCAATAGTGAAGTTGTAGCGGAAACTGAAAACTGTTTTTACCTCTTCTTCCATTCACACTTTCTTTTAGTCATGCGGGTAAATTACTCATTATGTTGTGTAAGTTGTAACACGGAACACGACACGTTACACCAGATTTTTTTTAAGAAATCTGTTGCTGCTACTTTTTTTACTTTTTTATTCAAGCTCTTCGTATATGGCAGGGTTTCTCAAACTTTCGGCTTCACGAACCCCTGTTAGAATTTCCAGGTGACAGCGAACCCCTTACTAAATACTAACTAATGAAATTCCCACTCCCCAAGAAAGTAATAAAATTCACTGTTGAAGAAAATAAGGTTTTTATTTGAATAAATGCTATAAATAACACAAAGTGCCAAAAGAGTGCAGCGCATGCCTGATAGTTATCAAGCCAACATTATGTAAATCTTGTCGCGAACCCCCTGCCGTCGAATGGCGAACCCCTAGGGGTTCGCGTACCCCACTTTGAGAAACCCTGGTATATGGTATAATGCAGCCTTTACCATAATCGGTTTTCCTAATAAAACCAATTTACTAGTGAAGAATTAAGAATTTAATTTTGAGACAAGGATCTCAGAGTAAGGACAACATTCTTTATACTAGAGCTATTTAAAAGGCTCCAGCTGTGCCCTTAGATATAGGTAAGGGGGGAAAAGTTTAATGTTGCGTTATGACTAAATACCTAATATTGCATTTAAGTTACCACTTAAATTGGCAGCAACAGTATACCTACAACATTAGAAAAATGCAAAGAGGCCAATTAATAATATTATCATTCTCTTTTACTCCTAAGGGTTTTTGCCTTTGATGTATTGTGCAACAAAGAGCTGCTTATGGTTTAGCTTTTTGAGGCGTGGTCGGACCTAGGGTTGCCAGGTCGCTAAACCGAAAATTCGTACAAAGCAGTCAGCTTAGCCAGAAATATTATGTACAAAAAACCGAAAAAGTAAAGTTAGAAGTTTTACAAAAGCCGAACACCTTTTAATTTTGGCCAGATACACAATCATAACCCTGACTGTGACCGGCTTTATCCGGACGCCTAGCAACCCTAGTCGGAGCCGTGACTCAACATAACCTAAGTCCTAACTTTAACTAACCTAACACAACTACAACGACACTAAATTTTGTAATTTTTTTAAATTCCGAAGGTATAATGTCATCTAATGATACAGACAAAAAATTCATGTCTACAGGATGTAACAAAACAAAGTGATAATACTTTAGGTGTCTATTATATTGAGTTCTCTGTGGTAGACGGTATTAGCGCTGAAAGTGCCAAGCGCCCCAGTGTGGCGAAATAAACTATACAGCTAGGGCACTCATAAACACCCTAAAGTAATATTACTTTATTTTGTTACACGGTACAGCCTGTATATATACATGATATTTAACTTCCTGACATTATCATCCCTCCGGTCACTTTGAATGGCGCATTAATAGATCCGGCCATACAGGTCCGACTTGAATAGTGTTGCCATACAATCATACAACATCCTACAACATCCATACCTTGTTTATAAACACTACTTGAGTGGCATGTATGAGATAAGTTATAAATAGTGTGAACTTATCAGATTGTGCACGTTGTATGATGTATGTATGGATAGTTGAATGGAAATTAACAAGTATGAGATTAATGGCCAGTTTCTAAGATTTTGTTAAAGAAGTTTATCTTCAGTGGGTATGTTAATTGGTCAACTTTTTGATGTTAGTCAATATTAAATCATATTATTCAAATAGAAAATGTCACAAACCTAACATTAGAGATGTAAGAAACGCTAATATAATATTATCTTCTTGACTATATGCCCTTATAGATATATGCCCTTTGACTGGCACCTATACAATTTTGTTCCTGTATCACCCAAAGGTTGACTGGTAGATAATGCCGCCCATAATATCACGTTTTGCACGCAAGCAATTTAATACAGACATATACCGAGAAAAAGTTACGTATCTGGGAATTGATGGTGGAATTCGCAATGGCGTCCACAAGGAAGCAATAGTCTATGGTTGCGGCGGCTTGCGCAACCCGTTACGTCAGCCGATCACTCTTTTATCTATGCGTGTGACCTGATTGAAGTCGTGATTTTTTAAATTGCCTTTTTGAATTTAGAACTTGAATTATTTTAATAGACTTCGTCACGACAAAGTTAGTTAGAATAGCTAGTGAAATTTTTTAACTAAAACTTTAGAAAACGTACACTTAGAGTGGGTTGCACCGGCTTACTTTATTAACTATAACTTTAACTTTAACCTTAGTTTGAATTGCACCAGAAGCGAAGTTAAAGTTAAGGTTAAGGTATCCCTATGTAGTTTGTGGTTAAGGTGATCGTCAAATATGGCGACTTTTGCTAGGGATTTGACAGTTCATTTCACATTTTGTTATGGTTAAAGTTATAGTTAAAGTAAGCCGCGGTGCAGTGCAACCCACTCTTGAACTATTTACTATTTAGGTTATGTTTACAAACTATTCAGCTTTTCAACCTTTCAAAAATAAATCTTATTTATAGAGATTCAATTTTTTTAAATAATTATTGTTATTCGTAAACAAATACATAAATTAATAATATTTAAAAATATGAGTTTTGTACGTTTCTAACGCTATTTTAGAATATTAACCTGATAAATCCAAGATAAATCAAAGTTATAATGTCCATGTTTCTTTATTATATCACACAAAAGTATTTAGAAAGTAACATATTAAATTCGACGCGTTGAACAGTTATATAACAGAATATAATGCAGTGAACATAAAATATAACGCGGCAAACAAATACAATGGGGTTTAATTACCTTAGCGAATTAGAAGAAAACAAAAAGATTTTCTACCATTCTAACACAACTATAGAAATACTAATAGAAACGGTGGAGAGAGGCGCAAATTGTTTAACAACTATAAAGGCCGTCACAGACTTAGCTATAATATATATATTAATATACCGTACTAAACACACTGAGACCAGAAATATATATTATAGCTGAGTGTGTGGTCACGCGCAAGTTGTATAGAAAATATATATTAATATGCCTAGCTATAAACATATTAATATATATTATAACTAATATAACTAATAGTCTGTGACGGCCTTAAGTAATAATTTTCTGTTTATTGTGTGTGAAATCGAACGTTGGACTCGTATATGGCCTATTTTATTTTATATTATTTTATCAGGAAAACAAACAAGTATACTAAGAAATCACAAAAGAAATTACATACTAGACTTAAAATAACAATAGTATACTCCACTAAGTTTTCACATATTACTTGAAAAAAAGATTACATTATACTTAATTTTAAATACTTAATATAAAAGGTACTTAGTTGCTAACAGTGCATTAAAACTTTCTTAATTTCGTTTCTAAATACATTTTTACCCTTTGCAAATATATCTATGTTAGTAAAGTGATCATTATATATTTTAACTAATCTATGTAGAGGCGCGCGTTCACCAGCATTTGTACGACATTTGGACGTTGCAAATAGTGGGTAAACGCGCGTCTCTCTTCTTATTACTGTCCTAGGGACAATATAGAAAATATTGTTAACCAGTTCTGGACAATCAATTTTATTGTTTATTAACCCATGCAGCATCATAGTTTGAAGCAATAAACGTCTTGACTTGAGAGTTAGTAAATTATATTTGGCTAATGATTCCTCATATGGTAATATAGTCTGATGATGATTTTTATTATGACATTTATATTGCAAGGTTTTAACAAACTTTCGCTGGATTCTTTCTATTTTTTTGTCATATTTAGCATAAAGCGGGTCCCCATAGATGCGTATTCTACTTGTGGGCGAATCAATGAGTTATAAAGAAAAAGATAGGTGTTTTTAAGTTTAAAATCAGATGATGCTCTCATAACGAAATTGTAAATTTGGAATGCTTTAGAAACTATTTTATCGATGTGTAGATTCAAGTGTAACTTACTATCTAGAATGATGCCGAGATCGCAAATTTGGGTGTCTCTAACTAATATTGCATTACATAGTGAATAGTCAAAGTAAAAAGTTTTTTTATTTTTTGTAAAATTAATGTATTTACATTTATTAATGCTTAACTTGAGATTGTTTTTAATGCAGTATTCTGACAATCTATTTAAATCCTTTTGAAGAAGGCAGCAATCCTCAAGGGATTTAATGGTTTTAAACACTTTAAGATCATCTGCGTATAATAAGAACCTGCTATTGCGGAAACATGTGTTGAATATGGGCTATGGATGATAAAAAATATTGTAAATGCATACTAAAGAAGTTACTGCCAAAGTCAGAATGTTAAAAATGAAGGTTTTGATATGAAGCTCCATACATTATCTGCCAAACTCTTCATTAAATTGAAGTTTTTTTTAAGAGCCTATGCTGTCCCACTGCCGGGCAAAGGCCTCCCCCAAGTCCTTCCATTCATTCCGATCCAACGCCACCGTCGCGTCGCGTCGGCCAGCCCGGCTTGTATACAGTGTCATGTTCATCGCGCCATCTTTTTCGAGGTCGGCCGCGGCGGCGTCGTCCATCATCAGGTTCCCAGTCTGTAGTGAATAGTGATATTTGCCCAGCGGTCAGGATGAATGCGACTAACATGTCCCGCCCAATCGGCCCAATCACATTTTAGTATGCCTATGTCCGTTGTACCAGTTGAAGTTTTATCATCATTAAGATATGTCTCTGTGTGCTGCAGATTTACTCACAATAATATCGTATTTAGGGTAGATCGACTGCTGGTTTACGAATCGTGTGCCTATGATGCATATTTTTATTTGGATAGATAATATATAAACAGACTAACAACATTTTTACACATTTTATTACAAATGCCTTTACTTTGCATTAATAACTAAGGCCGCTTCACGTTCAGGCATTGCAAACTATAGGTAAATATGTTTCAACTTAGTCTAGTGTCCAGTGTAGACTATTGCTTACATTGATAAAGTGCACCCAGCGCCGGAAAATAGTGTTGTTTGCATCCACTATATATATGTCTCTCTCTCTCTAATCTCTCCAAGTATCTCATATACAATCGATCAGCTGTTTAAGCGTGAAGAAGTAACAGAAGATTGTTCCTATGTATTCGTGTAACATCAAACAACTAATTAAGTTACTAAGTTTCTAACCTAACCCTTGACTAGTATTTAATGTGGTATATTATTCTCAATTCCAGGTGGAGACAGGTCGCGAGGAGCTGAAGAAGGAGCGCGAGATCATGCAGCTGGTGGCGGGGCTGCAGCTGTCCGACGACGAGCGCCCGCTGCCCCCACACGTCATGCGCATGAGGCACGGACCCAGGTACTTGACTATATAGAGTAAGAGCCAGGGCATGGCAGTGGCGGCCCTAGTGGTTGATGAACAGGGCAATCGCCGGGGCCTCCCGAGGTGTGTTTTTGGAAGGCAAAGACCTGCCGCCCAGAGCCTCTCAAAGACCTTACGCCCGGGGCCTGCAATGGGTGAGGCCACTGAGCCAGGGTTTCCATTTGGTTCCTATATGCATTTACTTTTGGAGGTTTTCTAAAGTAACTGGAACCCAAACTCCAAATTTCCTGGTCGTTCATACCTCTAATAGGGGACATAATATACAGAAAAACTTTCAGCTTTTGTAAAATAACGAAAAGCTACTCGCTCTTGAGCCATACAGAGGTTGGATGGATGGATTATAATATATCAGCGATTTGAGTGTGAATTTTTGTGACTCGGCGTGCGCGTGAGGACGTTTACTAGAATTTGTATATAATGTCGTCGAAACGATGCCCTTTGCAATAACGGTGCCTTATTAATTCGATACCGTACAAAGTATCGTTAAAGTCCTGACGCCTCACGGTGTCGAGCTTCGTATCACTTTCCTCCTAATATAAACTTTCCCTGGACTTCCACGAATATTCTAAGGCTAAAATTAGCCAAATCAGTTTGGCTATTCTCGAGTTTTACCGAGATTAACAAATATTATTTTTTATTTATATAATATAGATTCAAAATTACATACCTAACAATGAGAAGAAGCAGAAAAATTTGAAGAGCTATCCTGCGTAGAATGTCCGTAATTGATTTTTTGTCGTAGCCATGATCTGAATTAGCGAATTTTATATTCCCACAATAGATCTAAGATTTTGAAACATCAAGTTATACATAGATAATTAAAATATTTTGTAGTCGTCATATTCTCTGGTATTTCCTTTATCAAATTGCGTTTAATTTTGTTGATTTGTTGAATTTACGGAATCAAGGTTAAAATCAAGCTATTGGGTTACATTATACATAATACATACTATAGTATGCTATTAGGTAATTTGATCTCGTAAAAATGTGTTGTAATGTCCCATGATCTTGTTGGCATAATTTGGTAATTGTAAATTAAGATTTGCCATTTGGAAAGTGATTCCACATCAGGGTATTTACTTTGGTCAAAACGCAATAGTTAATTTTGAATGTGAAGTTATATGCCAAACATAATATTATATATGAGATTCGACGTAGGATTCCTCAAGGTATCGCAAGCCATGCCATGTGTTGCCAAATTCTATACATTTTAGATTTCGCTATTGAAGCTATTCGAATGAAATTCTAGTAAGGTGCGTTAACAGGCTTAGGGCTGTTTTTTGTCTCATATTTTAGTCTTACGCCGACTGCACCTGCAGCGGCTCTGATACAGATGGTCTGAGAAAGTGTTTCTGAATAACTGTAGCAGTTGGCGTTGATATTTCATACATTTCGGTGTTGGGGCCGACGGCCAGCGCGACACAATCAGCCTAAGTTTTTCTCAAAATACCTTTAACTTCTACTGATTCGTAGAAATGTGTTCTCCCACGTCTTGGTGATATTCTCAAATCTCTACGTGTCTTATCATTGCCATTACACAGGCTTGGAGAAACTGAGATGTATATGACGCATAATATATACTTTGCTATGTACTGTGTTATCGGAAACGACGAGGCATTGAAACTTTTTGTTTAAATTTCATTATAGTTCTAGATGCAGATGTCATCGTTCTTCTTTACAGTACCTAATAATTTAGAATACAAGCCAAACAGTCACCTTAAAACACGTCATAATATACGAAAAGTATTTACAAGTTTGCTGCAGCGTCAGCAAATAACTTTAGTTACTTATATTTCTTATTGTTCGCTAACATAGCTCTTATTTTTAAAATCTGTTGAGGTAACTCTATGTTAACTTATACCATTTATACCAAAGGAACTCAGTACTGAGATATTATCTCAATATTGAGTTCTTTTGGTATAAATAAAAAGAAACAGAATATAATTGCGCCGTATGTTTAAAACAAGTTGTATAATTATATATTTTGTTTTTTTCAGATAACACAACACAACAGGCTGTTTGGCCACTTCCCGCGGACCAAGGAAGAGGAAAAAAGGCGAAAAATAATTAAAGATTAAACTACGTCGACTGTGCTATAGCGGATACGTTGGCGTAAAAAGTCTTCCTCGATTTAAATCGAAAGATATTTAGTTGTATTACCAATTTTAAAATATAAAACACAACGAAATGTACGTTTGAAGCTGGCTATACACGAGCCGTTAATTAAAATGGTTTTTGTAGATCAAAACTGCACCGTGAATGGTTGAAAACCGTCATTTTGTAAACTGTATTATTTGGAGTCATGCGGTGTACAGCCATTCCGAATGGACGGCTCTTATGTATCCAGCTAAATGGAACAGCAAAAACAATGATAATAAATTGTAATTATTAAGTTAGGTTGGGGCAAAAGGAGCATACTTTTTATAACTTGCTCTAACTGACAACGGTTTTTTTATTGTAAATATTTTTTTACGTAAAAATGTATGGTAATTAATCTATTGCTACTAAAGTCTGGTCACTGGATAGCGAGAAATTATGGTAAAGGAGAAAAACTACTTATTTTTAGGCCGACCTGCGGAAACATGATGATTTCGTGAGCGAGTAAACGTGGCTAGAAACTTTTTTTTTCTTTATTCGGCAACCGGACATTAGCACGCTGCTACTGTGGCGAAAACCTAGTTAATGTTAGTCAAAAAATTAAGTTAGTAGCTATCATTAACTCGTAAAAGTTGTATTTACAATAGAACATTGCCAACTATTGGAATCTCAGTTATAAGTACAGTGTATTTGTTTCATAAACACATAGAGTTAAGTTAAATTACATACAGTGAAATTGTATTTCCCCTTATCTCAACACTCGTTCTTATCAATATATTAATATCACCTTAATATTATAGAAATACAAAATGGAGTATTGAGAAGCTGATGGCCGGTCTACGTTATTCAAATTTAATGAAGCGCTGGATCGCTACTAGAATAATGTAAACGGCTACTGGTATGCACTGGAATACACTGATGGACCTATCAGATGGAAAGCGGTCAACCGTTCAAGTGATCAGTTTTGAGTTCTTTGTGTTGTATAATGTATTACGTTACATAGATATGCTCACACAGTGGGAAGGAATTCTGACGCGGTCTGTGTGAGTATATCTAAGCGTTCTGCATTCGCATTCTAGTAGAAACTAGCAGCAACAGCAACTAACTTCGAGCAGTCAGCCGGCTGATCAGTGATAGCTCGAACGTAGAATGCGACTAACTTCGAGCAGTCAGCCGGCTGATCAGTGATCGCTCGAACGTAGAATGCGACTAACTTCGAGCAGTCAGCCGGCTGATCAGTGATCACTCGAACGTAGAATGCGAACGCAGAACTCTTGAACGCGTGACCGTTATCTGTCTCATAGGTCCCTGAATTGCATTCCAGCGCCCATTTACATCATTCCAGTAGCAATTCGGCGCTAGATTGGATTACTGGATTTGAATAACGTAAACCTGTTACAAAGGTAAAAAAAAATTTCAAGGTATGAAACATTGATAATTGATATGAAATTATTGTAAGTAATCTCTTTATTTAAACACCTTTATGGTCCAATTGTGCCAGTTTGGGTTACAGTTAGTTGTGTTTTCGTCGCAAATTCGTCTAACTTCAAGAATAGCTAAGGCCCAAGTACGAATTAAAAAAAGGAATTTATGTTTGAGTGGATCGTAGTACATGATAAATGATAATATTATTATCATTCTTAAGGCGAAACTGTATTAAAATGACTAGTGCGGTCTCACCTTTATCCTGGAAATGATAACTGGATAACATGATGGCATAGTAAAATTAATAAGCTCACATCGGCACAAGTGGCTTATTGTAGCGAATCTTACACAGCAAAATGTTTGACGAAATAGAGTAATAAATATAGTACCTAATATGCGGTTTCTTTTTACTTTTGGAATGCATTGCTGGGTAGAGTTAAAAAAAAGAAAAAAAAAAAAAACTAGTCACCTGATTAATACATAAAGTTATTAATAGATCCGCTGGTGTGCTTAATGAAATAAATACTACGTTTTATTTTTTATTGCTCAAAATAGCAAGATTTTAGTATGGCACCGATACGCCATCTACTCTGTGTCTCCATAACAAAAAGTTATGGGCAAATGTAGATGGCGTCTAAGTAGTATTTTGCAGTGTAAGAATCGTAGAATCGCAACAACAGTACCTAAAACAACTTGAAGTACATAACATAACCTCAATTATTATAATAATAAGTACCTTAACGTAGTTCAAAAGTAGTTAGCTGGTTTGTAAGGTTATATTTAATGTGTACCACGATATTCTATTTTATTACAACGATATAAAAACATTAATGTAGTGTAAATACTTAGATATTGAAAATAATAAAATATTTTAGGCTACGAGTGCCATTATGATGTATTGTTTTTATTGAATAATAATCAATATAAGGGTAGTTTTCAACGTGTAAGGGTTGTTGTATATACTCGTAAAGTCTTCTGATTTTGTTCAATCAACTATTTATGTTAAGTAATCTATTTTTATAATATACAATTTAATTAAAGCGAGTTTTTATTCCTAACTGTCTACGAATAATAAAAAGTAACGAAGAGTAACTGTGTCAATTTGTTCCGTGAGTCTACAAAATGAGACCCGAATACCTACATGCTGCATACTTTATGCATGTATTCGGTACACAATTTTGTGTATTTATTTGCCAACGGCCTTATTTCGTAAATTTGAGTGTTAGTGTTTCGTAGCTATTATCATATTATTTTAGTGTGTAGGTAGGTATATTATTTTGTCTTCACAAGCATCCGCGCTAGCTAGCGAGATGACATGTTTACGAATTGTGTATTTCTGCTCCCGATATTACAACAAACACAAAAATAAAGTAAAATGATTAATCTATATATCTATATCTATATCTAAATATATAAAACTCAAAGGTGACTGACTGACATGGTGGTCTATCAACGCACGGCCCAAACCACTGGACGGATCGGGCTGAAATTTGGCATGCAGGTAGATGTTATGACGTAGGCATCCGCTAAGATAGGGTTTTGATCAATTCCACCCCCAAAGGGGTTAAAATAGGGGATGAAAGTTTGTATATTAAAAAAATACTTCTTAACGCGAGCGAAGCCGCGGGCAATAGCTCGTATGTATATAAAACTCAAAGGTGACTGACTGACATGGTGATTTATTAACGCACAGCCCAAACCACTGGATGGATCGGGCTGAAATTTTGCATGCAGGTAAATACTATGACGTAGGCATCCGCAAAGAAAGGATTTTGGTAAATTCCAACCCCAAAGGGTTAAAATACGGAATGAAAGTTTGTATATAATAATACTTCTTAATGCAAGCGAAGCCGCGGGCAAAAGCTCGTTAATTATAAAATTGAAATAAAATAAATAATATTTAAAAAATATAATTTAACTGTAACATTGTCCTACAAATAGAACAATCATCAAATCGAAATATTTAATCCATTCTATGAGTTTCTATCTCTGTTAGCTACCACTTTCCAGAATATTCTCAGAGGAAATTGTCGTTCGTCTTATCAAAATGAACTCACAAAAAATTTGCTTGATAGTATTCAAATGAAAAAGATGTTCTAGGGATACTATTATAGTCTGTCGATAGATGGCGCCTAGGGCGGTACTATAATGACTTATTTTATTACTACCCACCTGAATGAAATGTAATGTTATGTTAATTGCCAAATTCGAATACAACTAAGAAACCAACAAAATGAAGTTTTTTATGGAATTAAATACATTATAGGTAAGTATGTATCAAGTAAATGCAACAAATTGCAATAATTATTAAATAACGAAAAATTCCTCAGCGACAAAAACCTCAATTTTCCTATTCCAACCAAACAACCACACATTTTCCCAATAAGTTTGTGCATGCGGGCAATAATAATAGTAATTGCTTGTTGTAATTGCACCCAACTTTCTATAATTTTATTATTCGATAGGATCCGACGGAATTAGATCAAGTCATGCAAGGATAAATTGCGAAAGAATCATGTTAGTATATCGCAGGCGAATTGCATAATATTATGGATTTGTACATATTATTCTTCGACTGGTATGCGCCGGCGCCCGGCCTTGGATTTATAAATAGGTCGTATAGGTCGGTAGGTACTACTAATCATAGAACACATTTACTCCTAGTACTAATATATTATATTCTGTGGTATAGTCATAGGCCGCGGCCCAGGGCAGGGGCGGCGGCATCCTAGGGGCGAGGCGGCGGAAATATTATGTGTTTCGCCGAGTGAGTGAGTTTACCGGAGGCCCAATCCCCTACCCTGTTCCCTTCCCTACCCTCCCTTATTTCCTTCCCTACCCACTCCTATTCTCTTCCCTACCCTCCCCTACCCCATTACTTTATTCCCTCGTAAAAGACCGGCAACGCACCTGCAGCTTTTCTGATGCTGCGAGTGTCCATGGGCGACGGAAGTTGCTTTCCATCAGGTGACCCATTCGCTCGTTTGCCTCCTTTGAAACTACCCCATCCTTGGAATCCATTCTATTATTAATGGCAGTAATTGGCACCTCAGATTTTTATTTGAAAATAGGTACTGTGAATGCCAATTTTATAAGATTTTCTGCAGTATGAACTCTTAAAGCGCTATTTTTGCGTTACTTGGGGAAAATGAATTGTTAACATTTATTCAAACGGTAAGACGCGAGTGCAGCGGCGTGTGCGGTAACGGTCTCGTTTACGGCGCAGGCGCAGAATATTATGCTGTGATACACTCGGTACAAATAGTATCTACTAATGGGAGTTTCAAACATCAACAGAAATATAAAAAAGTAGACCATCTTTACATAAGACCAGCGCTTGGAAAACTTTCGGCCGACAAGAGCCACAAAAGACCTGAGAGCGACACAATATCAATTTCAAATCCTGCGTACGTAAAAGTCTCTACTTTGTGAGTAACTTAACGCTTTAATTTGTTAGTTGAAACGTTTATATTAATAATAGTTTGGGGAAAAGTGTTTTCGCATCATAGTATGTATGAACTTGTAATAAAATCTCTTGGGCTATATCAACTGTAATATTTTGTATCTGGCTGATTTTGGTATCATTAAAAAGTTTTTATTTTACTGAAGACAATTCCAAATTAAAATTAGGTAAATGTGATATTTTCATTTGTTTTTCTATTGTTAAAATGAGTGATACTAATGAAGAAATTGGATACATTTTAAAATTTTATTACAAAACAGGTAAAAACGCAACACAAGCCGCGAAAAAAATGTGTGATGTTTATGGACCTAATGCAGTATCTGTGAGCGCGTTTTCAATGCGGAAATTTTGATATCAAAGGTGCGCGTCGCTCTGGTCGCCCTGTTACGGACAAAACTGATGCCATTTTTGAAAAAGTGGATCAAGATCGGCATATTAGTAGTTACGATGTAGCTGAAGAACTGGGGATTGACCACAAAACGGTTTTGGCGCATAATTTGAAAAAAGCTGGGTACACAAAAAAGCTCGATATTTGGGTGCCTCATGAGCTCACTGAAAGAAACCCAATGGACCGTGTACTCATTTGTGATTCTTTATTACGGCGTGATAATGAAATCGAACCATTTTTGAAGAAACTGATAACTAGTGATGAAAAGTGATCACTTACGACAAGAACGTGTGAAAAAGATCGTGGTCAAAGGCCGGTCAGGCTTCACAGACTGTGGCGAAACCCGGGTTAACTCGCAAGTTGCAACAAGGTGATGCTGTGTGTGTGGTGGGATTGGAAGGGCATTATTCATTATGAGCTGTTACCGCCAGGCAGGACCATCGATTCAGAACTGTACTGCGAATAACTGATGAGATTATAGCAAGAAGTTGAGAGAAAGCGGCCGGAATTAATCAACAGAAGTGGTGTGGTTTTTCACCATGATAACGCTAGACCTCACACATCTTTAGCTTTAGCCACTCAGCAAAAATTACGGGAGTTTGGCTGGGAGGTGTTAATGCATCCGTCGTATAGTCGGTAGTCCTGACCTTGCACCTTCAGATTTCCACCTGTTTCGGTCGCAGCAGAATTCCTTAGGCAGTGTCAGGTTGACATCACAAGAGGTCTGCCAAAACCACTTGTCGCAGTTTTTTCATCAGAAGCCTCAAAATTTTTATAGCAATGGGATTATGTCCCTACCAACAAGATGGCAAAAAGTTATCGAACAAAATGGCACCTATATACTTAAGTCAATTGTAAATAAACTTTGTAAAAAACCTTTTGAATTTTTATAATAAAATGTGAAGAAACTTTTTCCCCAACCTAATAATATTATTATGTTGTTCAAATGCCGCGTCAGGAACAAGCGTAGATCTATATTTCCGCGAAACAGTATGTCTACGCATAATGCAACGTCTACGCCCGCCGCGCCCGCGCCGCGCCGCGCCTGTTACGTGCGCGTACGCACTGCTGCACTGTGTTACGTCCATGCGCGATAATAACACTTTAATTAATTAATAAATAGTAAATACCTAAATAAATTATATTGTGAATTATTCTTCCTTTAGATGCTTCTTGCTTGAGGTGGGTTGATCGTGCCTGGAACTAGCGGAAAGTGGAGCATCATGTTACTGGGTAGATCCTTCCTGTAGTCCCACATACCCCGGCTGAGGTCCCCAACACCCGCGGGGATGCGCAAATCTCTATGTAAAAATAAAGATGCTTTTTGTAGTTTTGATGTGCAGAAATTAGTTTTTGGCAGGAAAACTAAAAATTACGCAACGAGAACTCTTCTATCTCATTTTCTGGGACTTATCACTAAATGTATACGGTCTACCAAATGTCATCTAAATCAGTTCTGCGGTTTAGGCACATATTACTTTCAGGCGTGAAGTATAAATATATAAGTAACAATTATACAGATATATATTCGCATTTTTAATAGCATATCTAAGTAGGTATGGATATGAACCAAGTCATCTTTTTAGAACTCTAGTAAAACACAAGAAGTCAAATAGAATTTAAATCTTATTTAAAATTGGAACAGCAGATTATAAAATTGTGTATTTAAATTACTAATTATTTAGATTAACTTGAGATTAACTATAAAAGGTGTTAGCGAACATTTTACTAAATATTAAATAAAACAATTTAGTTATTTCGAGTGCTCCGAAACGTAGATATATAGTTGTATTTGTTTAAATTACAATTAAAATATTTCTCTTATGCTTAATTCATGAGATAATTAGCGCTAATAAGACGTAAACGTTATAAAAAAGTAAATTAATCATTAAAAGTACGCGCTTTCTCAGCGCAAACTTGCGAAGAAGAGGCAAAATATACGGTGACTTTCTCGCCAGTGATTTACCGCTCTGCGTTTATATATCAGATTTCAGTTATTTTATACAATTTATACAATTACTGCACGTTGCTCGTCACTTTGTTGTACATTTTGTTAATATATTCTAACAGTTGCTTCAAAATTTGTTAAAGTCTGTGATGAACAGATCAGTATTAAGAAATATTATCCTTTGTTCTTCTCGAAGTTTCTTATTATCAAATTTTACCAGAAACGGTCAGTGCAGGTTCTAGCTTAAAGAGGTAGCAGCAGATACTCTTTCGCTTTTGAAGTTTTTCATTCATTTACATACGAGTTATAGAGAGAGAGAGACAGAGAGTTAGAGAGTACATCTACAATTAGAAAACTCTAATTACAAATAATAATTTAAATTTAATATCATTTAAGTAAGTAATATTGCTTTTAAAACCTGACGTGTTATTTGTTTCAACTTTGAAACTACCAGCGGGCTTATAAAAATCTGTTGTAAAGCGATCAATCAATTTTAAGTACCATGCAATAATAATAATTAATTATTTATAACACGTTATAGAGTTGAAATAAAAAATAATATTATTGTTTATTTATACAAGCAATTTTAACACTCCATTATAAATATTAATTAATTTTAGCTCAGCATGAAACGTAATTTGAAAATTAGAAACAGCATCATTCTCCACACTAGAATGACTTTTTACGAGCGATGATTGATTCCACTCTGTGTGTCATGTTATAGTCACTATGGTGCCATTAATTTTCTAGCTCTATTCACTATTTAGGTACACAGTTATGAGTTATGAGTTATGACTTAATAGAGTTTTATATATTATCGATCATGATTACTTTTATCAGATTTATTATATTTTCCTTTATGATAATTGATAAATATTCTTTGGTTAACAGGGAAAGTAAAAGTCTTAATCCGTAATACGCTTCAAGTATGTAGAGTCTGATTCAATATAATATTATGACAATTTGCGTCATACTATATTTAATTAAGTTAAATATATTATTATATAACTCATTTAAATATTATAGAGACTCGTGCGTATAAATATACAACATTTTTTTGACAGTTAAAGCATGCTGAAGTTGTTTTGTCTTTAAAAGCCGTGTCAAAGCCGAGCATCTGCATGTCTGGTAACCCAGATATAAAAGAAAACAAGCATTTCTTTTATGAAATGCGTCTAGTTGTTATTTTTTTCATACGGTCGGACCGAATAGAATAAATTGTTATGAGCTTTATACAATAATTACACTTACCTCATTATTGCGAGAGCAACATATTGTGCAAATACATAAATAACAAAATAACTGTAAACTGACAGACAAAATAACTGCACATCGGCAATAGACTGATGGAAAATCTTATAATTACTTACATGTTGAGCTTTAAATAATATTTAATTGATTGCATTTTAACTGCCCTATACCTTACACCAGTTACTCCTACCACCTACGTAGTTTCTGAGTCTGTATTCAGCCATCAAACTCTTTGGTGTGAATCCATATTATACAAACTCCTTTCCACCGAAGAGTTTGGATTTTGAAAAGTTGGTGTTGCCGCTGATTCATTGAAAAAATAAATTATGAGTGGTAATAATCGGCCAAGTGCGAGTCGGACTTGCGCATGAAGTGTTCAACTACGGTTATAGAGCAAAAATAGGCCAAAAATTGTGTTATTTTTGTATGGGAGCCCCCTAAAATTTTTATTTTATTTTAATATTGTTTTTAATTATTTAAGTACAGAATTAAGGCATTTTTGAAAATTTCAAGAGCCTACCTGTTTCCATTATTGATAACGAGCAAAAAAAGACAAAAAATAACACGTTTGTTGTATGGGAGTCCCCCTTAAATATTAATTTTATTTTGTTTTTAGTATTTTTTATTACAGCCGAAACAAATGTAATAATACATAATCTGTGAAAATTTCAGAAGTCTAGCTTAAGCGGTTCTTAAAATACAGCCTGGACGGTGGACCCACAGATGGATGGACGGACAGACGCGGACGAACAGACAACAAAGTCTTATTAATAAGGTCCCTTTTTTACCCTTTGGGTACGGAACCCTAAAAATGAAGATAGTCAAAAAAATGTACAGTACAATAAGGACGCTTCGACATGATCAACTTTACGTAGAGCCTACCAACATCAATGCAGTGCGAGCATCATAAAATTACAAGAAGATATGTCCGAGATATTTCTACCCATATATCTTCAGCATCTATCACAGATGAAATGAAAGAATACAAACGATGCAGCGTGCAATATATTGTGCTAGTGACGATAGAGTGCTGTGGTACAGTTGACCAAAGTCCGGCGCCGCGGCCGCACGCGTCTTTACCACCTGACCAATTAAAGAAAGAAAATATTGTCTATGACTCGCGCGCGATTTGGAATGTGATGAATCTGTGATTTATTAGGTGCTCTCTGTTTTCACAAGTTTCAGTTACTTTCATTTAATTGGATTTTTTGTGGATTCATACATATGGAGATTTGTAAATATCATGGTAAGTGAATTATTTTAGTGATTTGCTTATTAATTATATTTTACAGTTTACAGTTAGATAATATATATATATATATATATATATATATATATATATATATATATATATATATATATATATATATATATATATATATATATATATATATATATATATATATATATATATATATATATATATATATATATATATATATATATATATCTATGTACAATGCATGATTTGGGACTTGACAATTTGGGGTGATAAATTCAAAGCCTGCCACCCCCCCAATTGGGGGATGCAGATATTTTCATTTATATGAACCATTTGCCCAAGTTATTACAATTTTCGTACACAAAGTATGTTTTGAAACTTCAGAGACACAACGTGTGTTTTTAGGTCCATGTCCTTAAATTAAACGGTGGGTAAATTTAAACACGCACACACATGCATTTATACGAACGTAACGTTTAATATGGAGACAAGACCTCATAATAAACATTAAGTATAAGTAGGTGAAGAAATACGGCTTAAGTACTTATTTACAAAATAATATGTTCACATTGCGAATCGTATTTGGTAAAAACTCTGAAATCCATATCTTCTAGACTAAAAGCGTCTAGACTCTAGAGACTCATGACATGAAACCCGTAGGTATACGATAAGTACA
This sequence comes from Plebejus argus, assembly GCA_905404155.3. Lineage (NCBI taxonomy): Eukaryota > Metazoa > Arthropoda > Insecta > Lepidoptera > Lycaenidae > Plebejus > Plebejus argus. The sequence continues at coordinate 5,779,812 of FR989933.1, forward strand.
ATGCCGACTAAAAAGGCATTAAAACAAGATTATTATTATAAATATTGATTTTCTTATAGCCGAAGCATGATAGTACATGGACGTGTGACTACGGCTATTTATTATTATTTTTAGGATTGTTGTAGGTTTGTTTTGTGTTTTTATTTATGACCACGTAGAGGATAAACGGCGTACGTCGGATTTTGACAAGTAGGTAGGTACCATAAGCTTACAAACTGAAAGTAACTAGGTAGCGGCGTCACGAGTGTAAGTGGGCGGGTAATGGGTATCTATGGCGTCACCAAAATAGGTACTTAAATAATAGATTGTACCTATCCATATTTTATCTGAATAATCGTTATTAGGTATTCAATACTTCGTTCGCGAATTCGCCTGCGTGGAATATGAAACATATTAACGAACAAGAAATTAAAAACTCTTTTTTTAACCGACTTCAAAAAAAGGAGGTTATCAATTCGACGCGTATTTCCAGAACTGCCCAGTTTTTGTATATGTTAATCTATAATAGCTTCTGAACAAATGTGCCAAATTTCAAAATATGTATGTGTGTGTATGTATGTAATATGTATGTATGTATGTATGTATGTATGTATGTATGTATGTTTTTATGTTTGTTCGCGCATATCTCTGAAACTACAAGTCCGATTTAAGTGATTCTTTTTTTATTGTACTAGGTATTGTTCAACTTAGGGAATAGTGCAAGTTTCATCAAAATCGGTTCAGTAGTTTTGGAGATAGGGAGTTTTAATTCTCAATTACGTACAATTTTGAAGTCGGTTTTATCTTTTTATAAAATACAGTTTTATATTAAGAATGCTCCAACTTTTTAATTAGCAGGTCGGATGTCTGTCAGTACGAATATCGACGTTAATGACATTAAAATAAGATTCATATTAGCGCGCCTTGTACAGTGGCGGGTACGATGCTGCTGAAGCTGCTATAGATTAACATATTATACAAAAACTGGGCAGTTCTGGAAATATTACATACATACGCGTCGAATTGATAACCTCCTTTTTTTGAAGTCGGTTAAAAAGAGACGTGTGATAGGTACATGATAGCATCACTCTTTTTTTTGACGACCGTCAGCCCGGGGCTGACCGTTGACAATTTAATCTCATAGAATTCATGTTCAATCGTGTATACGTACACATATTTTTCACACAGATGAGATTTGAGAACCAATTTCGGTTACGTTTGATAGCTCGAGTTTGTTGCTCTATTCCGCTAGGTATATTAACTTTATGATCCAATCTCTCAGCAAATGTCAAAAATCTATGATCAAGGAAGAAATGAATCATTTATCTATATTACATTATCCAATATAAATGACTCAATGATCTAGGATCCAATATTTAAAATGATAATCTAATACCCCCCTTAGCGTTGAATGCCCCCCGAGTTTGAAAGACAGATTATATCCCCAAACTATGCTTTGTGGTCGGGAGATGTGTATGTACATACATACAAGGCATGATTTGGGACATTTGGGTTGATATATAGTGGCGGCGCAAGACCAAAATTTTATGTGGGCAAAATATATTTTACGAGGTCCCCTAATGGATGATGCAAGAATACGGATTTTGTTGGAAGATTTTTTTGATACCTACTCGTTAATGCTAAAAAAGCGGCCAAGTGCGAGTTGGACTCGCCCATGAAGGGTTCCGCAGCAGCAATAAGGTTTATTTTAATAATTAATGCGGTTCACAGACTACATCTACTTACCAAGTTTCAATAGTATAGCTCTAATAGTTTCGGAGAAAAGTGGCTGTGACATACGGACGGACAGACAGACAGACAGACAGACATGACGAATCTATAAGGGTTCCTTTTTTGCCATTTTGGCTACGGAACCCTAAAAACGCGCCGTCCAAGGGGCGCGACTCGCGAGGCCGTGTGCGGTCGCCCACACCGCCCACGCCTTGCGCCGCCTCTGGTGGTATACCTATTCAAAAAACTTATTCAGGGTGTGACAAAAAGGGGGTTACAAGCCGAAAGGGGAGATGAGGAAAACTAAGTTGCTCTAATCCCGTGGTCCCCAACCTTTTTTCATGCGGTCCACAAACATGTCTTGGTCTTGGTGTAGCGGGCCGCAACAAAAATTTTTTAGGGTTTAAAAATAACGTTCTTCAAAATTAACTATTTAAAAGTAGAAAAATTTTACGTCTTTCACGACGACTAAAATTATTTTGCCGGTGATCGTGAATTTCAAAATGGTTTAACATCACGCGGGCCACAGTCCACAGATAAAGTCCCGGCGGGCCCCGGGTTGGGGATAGCTGCTCTAATCAGATTAGTTGTTAAGTATGGTGTCCCTAATAACCTCATTTCGGATTGTAACAACCTTTTTGTTAAACCCTGGGTCTGGAGTTTCCCCCCTATAGGAATTATAGGTACTTATGGCTAATATTATCTGAAGTTGATAACCAGTAAAGTGAAAAAAGTTTAACGTGTCATAACTTTTATTGAATGCAGGGGCTCAATGCATCGATTACTGTAGGTACCTACTTATTGATTTGAATCAGGTATGCACATGCATTAAGGCTTTGAAAGAAAAAAAACATGTTTACTTAAGGATTTATTATTACGTAGGTAATACAAAAACACACTAGTTACATAAATTTCTCATTTCGACAAGCATGTATCAAATACTATCAAATAGATCTCTTCCTAAAACAGAAGTTTTATTTTAGACTAGATCCAACAGATCGGTGATCGGTGGTAGCCCCACCGATCACCGATCTGTTGGATTGAAAACATGTTTACTTAAGGGCCCGGGTTACCCTCGAAATTTTCATACATTCTTAATACCAAAATCATTTTCTCATACGAAAGTATTTAACATGTTTGAGTTATTTTTCAGCTTAAGATAGTAATTACCTAGGGTCCTGAACAAATTTTTTTTACAAAATATTTAAATACTAAAAAAAAATTTTTTGTGTTTAAATATTTTTTTGTAAATTTACTACTAAATATTTAAACACCAAAAAATAGACAAAAACACTAAAAAATATATAAATAAATAGTAAATTTACTACAAAATATTTAAACTTTAAAAAATATTTTTTATTATTTAAATATTTTGCAGTAAATTTACTATTTATTTATATATTTTTTTGTGTTTTTGTCTATTTTTTGATGTTTAAATATTTAGTAGTAAATTTACTAAAAAATATTTAAACACAAAAAATTTTTTTTTAGTATTTAAATATTTTGTAAAAAAAAATTGTTCAGGACCCTAGGTAATTACTATCTTAAGCTGAAAAATAACTCAAACATGTTAAATATTTTCGTATGAGGAAATGATTTTGGTATTAAGAATGTATGAAAATTTCGAGGGTAACCCGGGCCCTTAAGGATTTATTATTACGTAGGTAATACAAAATCACACTAGTTACATAAATTTCTCATTTCGACAAGCATGTATCAAATACTATCAAATAGATCTCTTCCTAAAACAGAAGTTTTATTTTAGACTAGATCCAACAGATCGGTGATCGGTGGTAGCCCCACCGATCACCGATCTGTTGGATTGAAAACATGTTTACTTAAGGATTTATTATTACGTAGGTAATACAAAATCACACTAGTTACATAAATTTCTCATTTCGACAAGCATGTATCAAATACTATCAAATAGATCTCTTCCTAAAACAGAAGTTTTATTTTAGACTAGATCCAACAGATCGGTGATCGGTGGTAGCCCCACCGATCACCGATCTGTTGGATTGAAAACATGTTTACTTAAGGATTTATTATTACGTAGGTAATACAAAATCACACTAGTTACATAAATTTCTCATTTCGACAAGCATGTATCAAATACTATCAAATAGATCTCTTCCTAAAACAGAAGTTTTATTTTAGACTAGATCCAACAGATCGGTGATCGGTGGTAGCCCCACCGATCACCGATCTGTTGGATTGAAAACATGTTTACATAAGGATTTATTATTACGTAGGTAATACAAAAACACACTAGTTACATAAATTTCTCATTTCGACAAGCTTGTTCATTACACCATCTTTTAAAGCAGAGTTTACTCCAACACACTCTGACATTGGCGATTCACAAAGGAGCCATAATTAAAAAGAAGAAGAAGAAGCATGTATCAAATACTATCAAATAGATCTCTTCCTAAAACAGAAGTTTTATTTTAGACTAGATCCAACAGATCGGTGATCGGTGGTAGTTATTTTCCCATTTTTTGTCACAAGTACAATCCAATGTCCTTAAAATTAGACGACGAATGAACAACTGAACATGCAGTGGAAAAGTTTTCGAATAGTGACTGAAGTATTCCCAAACTTGTTAAGTTGTAATACAGAATATAATAATTAACAATGGTTATGAACAGCGACGCGAATACATCTTGATTGCATCATAATTTGGTTTATTTGTATGTATTTCTTTTTATCTTGATTTTCCTACACATTTTGCTTTTTGCGTGGATTGGTATTTCTTTTTTCTGTTGTTCATGCTCATTTGTGTTGTGATTTACTCATTCATCTAAAAGGACATTTCATCTTTTTCGAGTAGCCTAAAAGGCGAGTCGCCTATAAGATTTTTTTGTCGCCGAATTCCAACCCGAGTAGCCTAAATGGCGAAAAATCGCCTTCGTTGGCAACACTGTTGACTGCCACAACGAGGGATCCAAATATTTTTTCGACGCATTCGCAGGTGTTCGCCGAGCGAGATGCAATATATCGCATTGTCGTGTGGCAGATGAGACAGTAAATCGTTTGCGATTCGCAGCCGCTAGCGTACGCGTCGGTGGACTAGAGGCGTAATTGGTCGCGACTCGCGGCGCATACACATGCTGCCCGCGTTAGACCAATCGACGCGTTTGATTTTGAGTCTAAGAATGAAAATCCACGTTGACTACAAAAGGCTGTAAGGGTGCCCCCAGACAGAAGTTATATAACATTTTTGTACATTTTTTTAACAAATTATAACAAAAGACACGTTTATTTTTTGACATGTTGTAACTTGTGGCGTGTAACATTCGATGTTATAAAATGTTATCGTGTTACACAATGTTTTATAACGTTATTATATGTATAACTTCTGTATGGGAGCACCTTAACTCAACAATTTTTTTAAAATTTTCTCTCTAAAATTGTGTGACTTTTAATTTAGGCTTAGTGGTTGCCTAAATCGATAATCATACCTATTATACACGTACCTAACTACGTATTCTCCGTAAATGTCCTCAAACTATGCTGTAACATTCAACATTGGCCGAGGGTCGTGACTCGTGGAGTAGGTGTATTGATGTGATTAATAATATTAATAAATTTATAATATTAGTAGGAACATAGGAAGTTGGTTAGGATATAGGATAGTAGGAAATAGGATTGTTGTAGCCTGTAGGTTTGTTTTGTGTTTTTATTTATGACCACTTAGAGGATAAACGGCGTACGTCGGATTTTGACAAGTAGGTAGGTACCATAAGCTTACAAACTGAAAGTAGGTAGCGGCGTCACGAGTGTAAGTGGGCGGGTAATGGGTATCTATGGCGTCATCAAAATAGGCACCTAATTATTGTACTTACCTATCCATATTTATCTGAATAATCGTTATTAGGTATTCAATACTTCGTTCGCGAATTCGCCTGCGTGGACTAAAGAATTAGTAGGTACCTAAAGACAACAGCACGTAGACTGTACACTTTTGTTGTAAAGTCACGCATAGGTCCATAGAATTAGAACGTATAGGTCTAGCAACTGTGTCATAACTTTTATTGAATGCCCCCCGAATTCGAAATACAGATGTCCCCAAACTATGCTTTGTGGTCGGGAGATATGTACCTATTATATTATGTGTTACGCTCAAAGACTGAAAACGCTCAGTGAGCGGAAAAATAGCTCACAACGCGTTGTGGTCACGGTGAAACAGCCACGACGCAAAATTCGCGTTGTGGCTCTAATGAAAACGGCCACGACGCGTTCTGACTTCTGGCAATCACAAAAATACCAAAAAGCGTAATTCATGTCGTGGCTGATTTGTTATTCGTTTTTCTTGATTTGTTCTTGATTAATCGTCCATAGGTATGGAATATTAGGTATATTTAATTACCACGCGTACTAAAAAATATTTTTTCTTTTACTAAATCACTGCATAACGTGTTTATCATTATTATTATTGATTTATAAAATATTTATATACTTTAACCCCTATTATTAGGCTAAGAAGGATCAGATTCGCGCTAAACTTCCTACGGGCCAAGGGGCCAATCCCAAGGGGAATTTACAGTACAACATACATACACAGTTTCACGATTTTTGGATGGGGTAACAGAGGCACCCACCCATGTTTAGCTAATGTGATTCTTTTTTTGCCCAGGATAAGGGGCTAGCCCATCACTGCTCGGAAGAATCATCAACCCACCATACCCAACGGGTCACTGTCGGGTGTGTTTCCATATCAGAAAAATTTGATAATAAAGGTTTTCTCACGATGTTTTTCCCTCACCGGAAGCAATGCCTAACTGTGGATAGAACCCGGGACCTCTAGTTCCGTGGTCCGATGTCTAACCACCAGGCGAAACACGCTAGGTAGGTAGTAGGTACCGCTGTTTATATGAGGTACTCCTACATAACTTAAGCAGGCGCCTATAATATGACAATTGAAAAGACGGTAGGTACCTAGGGTTAGTTCGCGAGGACCTCAGTCCTTGAGAAACCCGTACCCGAGGACCTCACTTTTATTTTTCCTCTCTAAAATGATTTAAATGCCAGTACCTATAGCTGGTACTACTAGTATGCTGTGGTAGGTATAGCTTAAAAGTGCCGTTGGATAGAAAAGTGTCGAACACAAATCGGAAACAAACTACCACTACCTACATTACGAGTAGGTATAATAAATATGGATATCGGGCCTCGGGACATACATAATATTAAACATCATGTCATATCTGTCACTCACCAAGTGAGTGTTAGAGATGACATGATGTTTAACTCAGAGTTAACTTTAACTCAGATCGGTGCAAGTGGGCCTTAGGCGGACTTGCGCCAATCTCCGCCATCCAAGTCCGCCTTAGGGGACAAAAGAGGGGGTAAAATATGTTGTATCAACTGATGATGTAGAAAATATACTTTAAATGGCAAAACAACGTTTGCCGGGACAGCTAGTACATAATAAGAAGTTAAATAATACGTTTCAATACGTATAAGTTTTATCGTATTATTTAATTATTATTATTTTTAACAAAAAATTAAAACCGACTTCCAAGGTAAAAACAATAATAATAACCTTATAATAAGAACAATCGTGGTTTGTTACAATTTGTTAAAAGTTACACTCATGCCAATAGACTCATAAAAATCAAACTGAACTAGTCAAAAGACGGTATTGTTTTATACAAACAATCGCTTTGCTCATGCCGACACTTGTTTCTGATGCCGCAAACCAAAAGCACTATGAGAATTAAGGGAAAGGTTAGACAATAATTATTACGGTAAATTTTTGCATAGGAACTCAATTAGTATAATATTATGTATGGTAATAAGGAGCAAAATCGTGTTAATAAATAAAAATACATACATAGGTATTTTTTTTACTAATAAATGCGATTGTGTTTGTTATTCCTATTACGATGTAGATTGTTTTCCTATGTAAGTACTAAGTATTTTCATACTAAGGGTTCAATTTAAATACTAGTGTAGTACTAGTACCTATCGAATCAACTTACTTCTTAATTATCTTTCGAATCTCAGAAGTAATGTCAAATGATTTTAAACTTTATCTTCATTAATGTAATACATAGTATCGCTTGAGAAATCTACGGCCCCGATTTAAATTGTATAAACTTACATAGGAATTCGATCTGTATATGTATGATATTAAGGTGCAAAATCTGAATTTGTTATGTTCAATTTTGGTGACATTGGTGACGTGGTAATGATGATGATGATGATGAATGTGATTTGCATAGTAGCATATGCTTTCAGTTCTTAAAACAGCGCCTAAACCCCCAAACTTGTATCTATAAGGAATCCGGAGTTATCTTAGTATCTTCGGAACCATAGTATACCTTGGTGCAAAATCTTGCGTTTTGGTAGCATATGTTTAGGATGCTTCTCATAAAACCAAAATCACCATATGTTTCCATATAAATTTTGAGGAGTTCCCTCGATTACTCATGGATCCCATCATCAGATCACCACTTTTGTGAACATGGTACCAAATTGAAGTGAAACCAAATATAACAAAACAAAAATTTTGAAAATCGGTTCACAAACGGCGGAGTAATCGTTGAACATACACAATTAAAAAAAAATATATCCACAGCCGAACATAAATAACCTCCTCCTTTTTGGAAGTCGGTTAAAAATCACAGATTTTTTAAATTATTATTATATATAATAATTATACAGATTATAACTTCAAGCGCAAATTCTTCCATTTATATATATACATTCTTCGTATAAAACAGTTTGGGGACACACACACTAACAAGCAGAGCGTATATAAATCGTAGCGTATAAAAATCGAGACCCAATGTAAACGATTAGTAACATTTTGTATAAAATATTTCGCTGACCCCATATTATACGTTGTATATATGATTACTTTGAGACATGTCCCTAAACTATACAAAAGTCCTCAAAGCATGCTTACACTAAAAATTTTGTCCCCGAAGTAAACCTTGTACATAGATATATATATATATATATATATATATATATATCATAATAGTAATAATAAATAGGTAGATTTACTTATGGCTTTTGGGGTAGTTGAAAAAACTAAATTTTGTTTTGGAAATAAAGTTTTTATAACAACTCTGGTTTGGGCACATGTGAATTACATCAATATCTTCGATTGTACTCTTTCACATCAATATCTTCGATTCTGGGGACATGCTTATGTCCCCAGAAGATATTATTATGTTACTAACATAATTTATAAGCCTCTACTAAAAATATGAGTTTAAGTTACTTGGCTAAATAAAATATTTCATTTTATTATAATATAATATTTTTAAGTTATAACTGCTCGGTCCTGGGGCCGTACCACGAAACCGTTTTGAGACAAACAATCGTACGAGAATGGACGCGGCATTCTCATTTGATTCTTTGACTCTCAAAATCGTTTCGTAGTAGGCCTATAACAGGCTGTGCAACGCTGCGTTTCTTTGATTAGTAAGGGATTACGGTACAAAATAGGTACATGTCCTCAAACATATGTAACTGTACGGTCCAGGTTGTGCTGGTTCAATATGATCCAGTAACGTTAATCACGAGGAAGTGTTTCGATCGCTGGCTCTCGTCCGCCGCCGCTTCCTGCTGCGGACCGATATTCCGTAATGGAAGATTGGCGACTAGCTTTTACCGCGGATTCGCCCGAATGAAATACTATCTAGTATACGTACTATTTCACACTCTTTTAGGGGTGGATGATTTATACGAGAACGAAGTAACCACTCCTCAAATACTGTAGTGCCTGGGACAAGATTTAAATGTCCGTATGGTTGCCCAAGCACATACGGCATTCTCGCTACATAGTTGGCCTAGTCCAGAGAAAAGAACTAGTAAGTCACAATACGTCTGGGACCAATTATATTATGTGCGAATTTCCTCACGATGATTTTCCTTCACCGTATGATCGTCCGTATTATGTACTTGAGATCAGAAAATATCTCATTGGTACACGCCACCTGGGATCGAACCTGCACCCTCTACGAGTGCGAACCAAAGGTCTACCCAATTAGGCCACTGACGCGCTTAGCGGTGGAGTTTAAAAAATAATCGGCCAAGTGCGAGTCGGACTCGCGCACCAAGGGTTCCGTACCTTTATAGAGCGAAAATAAGGAAAAAATTGTGTTTTTTGTATGGGAGCCCCCCCTAATTATTTATTTTATTTTAATTTTATAATTTAATATTAAAGTGAGGATTTTGTGAAAATTTCAATTGTCCATATTTTGCCATCATGGATTACGAGCCAAAAAGACCAAAAAAATAAGGTTTGTTGTATGGGAGCCCCTCTTAAATATTTACTTTATTTTGCTTTTAGTATTTGTTGTTATAGCGACCGCGACACTAGAAATACATAATCTGTGAAAATTTTAGAAGTCTAGCTATAGCGGTTCTTGAGTTACAACCTGGAGACAGACGGACAGACAGACGGACAGACATCGAAGTCTCAGTAATGTAATAGGGTCCCGTTTTTACCCTTTGGGTTCGGAATCCTAAAATGTATTTTGTTAATCTATATAATATATAAAACTCAAAGGTGACTGACTGACATGGTGATCTATCAACGCACAGCCCAAACCACTGGACGGATTGGGCTGAAATTTGGCATGCAGGTAGATGTAATGACGTAGGCATCCGCTAAGAAAGGAATTTGATAAATTCCAACCCCAAGGGGTTAAAATAGGGGATGAAAGTTTTCATATAATAATACTTCTTAACGCGAGCGAAGCCGCGGGCAAAAGCTCGTCTACATATATATATATATATATATATATATATTTTTAGTTAAGTTATATATATATATATATATATATATATATATATATATATATATATATACATCCCGGTATAGTTATTACGTCCATGCTAAGACACCGACTTACGGTGTCCACCATTTCCACTGGCATTACCGGCAAAGTTTCTGTGAATGTTGTCTTCTTTATTACATGCCATATTCCTGTGCATCTTATATTTACAAAAAATAAGAAATTGTGGATATTCACACTCCATTTATTCTGGTATACTTGGTACGTCATGTACATTTTCACGTCCTAGCGTATATTTTTTATATATGCTAATTAATACTGATGCTCTTATTGCGTCCTGGAGTACTTAATATTGATTGCGCGTCCTCAAATATACCTACTGATTTACGGCGTCCACTATTTCCACTGGCATTATCACCAAAGTTCATATTATAATTGAGGTACCTAACAATAGGGTATTACGGAATACGGACCATGCAAAAGAATAACCCACCCCTCTTCGGGGACAAAGAGGGGGTAAGATTTTGTATCAACTGATGAAGTAGAAATACTTTAAATGGCAAAACAACGTTTGCCGGGTCAACTAGTTACTTAGATAGGTCTGATCACTATCACAGAATAGATAATAGTATAAGTACAGAAGTTACTCTGCTTTGATCTTCACAAATGCCACCTGTTTATGTGCCTATAATATAATTATTATTAACATACGGACCGCACGCGAGCAGCCGACTTTGAGCTCTCTGGCGCCGCGCGAAGGCCACTTGTCATAATATCTCATAAGGATCTTTTGTCAATACCTATTGTACTATCACATAATTATTATGCTGTTTATATTATTTACTTAGCGGTTGCACTTTTATTTATTTATATGGTTAAGGAAACTAATTTTCGTTATTAGTTTTTATAGTAATTACATTAACATTTAACATACATAATATCTAGAGTCTAGACACGCGGTAGCGTGTCAAGCCAAGTTCAAGTATATGCGGTTCACGGACTACATCTACTTACCAAGTTTCAATAGTACATATTATAGCTCTTATGGTTTCGGAGAAAAGTGGCTGTGACGTGACATACGGACGGACACGGAGCAGACAGACAAACAGATAGACAGACTGACAGACATGACGAATCTCTAAGGGTTCCGTTTTTTGCCATTTGGCTACGGAACCCTAAAAAGTAAGAATTACTGCTGCGCCCCGCAGTTTCACCCGCGTAAGTCCCGAATCCCGATTCCCGATCCCGTGGAACCCACTCACCAAGTTTCATCGGAATCAGTTCAGTAGTTTTTGCGTGAAAGAGTAACAAACATACATATATAAACTTTCGCATTTATAATATTAGTAGGATTAGTAGGAACTAGGAAGTAGGATTTACACTCTACCGTATATTATTAATTAATGTTACGTAATACGTTCAAGAAAACAATTAAAAAATAATGTAATAAACAAATTTATTCAAAAATGTAACTAAGACCCACAGACATATTATTTTAAGATTGTTTCTGTGCTAAGATCTTATTATTTGGTCAACTATTCTGGCTGAAAACTTTAATTTTCAGACCAAATTAAACAATAAAAGTATGTAATAGTCTTAAACGACTAGTACTAAAATAACGTTAAAGTAATTACTAATACTTTATATTTGGTAAAAACAATTCTGAATGAAAATCTTAATTTCCAGGCTAAATTAAACAATAAAAGTATGTACTAATTATTGTCAACGTCTAGTACTAAAATAACGTCAAAGTAACTAACACTCAGGGTTGATTCAGACCGCAACGCCGTGCCTCGCCTCGCCTTGTCGCGTATTTTTCAATCAACATTTTTATGGGTTTCTACTGAGTAAAATATTAAAATATTAGTTTATTTTGTGACAATGAATGATTAAGAAGCGATTAGCATGACGAAAAAAATTAGGTCAAGTAGCCTATTGACCCTAACGGTCATTTCAGACCGCAACGCGACGCGCAGATGCATTTCTAAATTTGTACTGAATTGATAGATTTCAATTGCGTGAGACGTCACACAAATCTGTCAAATCCATACCTTAAAAATGCATCTACGCGTCGCGTTGCGGTCTGAATCGACCCTAAGGGTTGATTCAGACCGCAACGCCACGTTTAGATACATTTCTGAATTTGTACTGAATTGACAGATTGGCACGTCGCCTCGCGCAATTGAAATCTGTCAAATCCATACTTTATGCCACGCCGCGCCTCGCCTCGCCTCGTCGCGTTGCGGTCTGAATTTTGGATGTATGTATGTATGGATGTTTGTTACTCTTTCACGCAAAAACTACTGAACGGATTTTAATAAAACCATACAATAATATAGATTATAGCTTATACATCAGAATAACACAAAGGCTACAATTTTAACCGATTTTCGAAATGGGGGAGGCGTTATGTTCGTTTTTTTATGTTCAACGATTACGGGTCAATTTATATTAGCACAGAAGCGAAGTATCAAAACCGAACATAGCAAATCCAACCTTAACTCCAAAGCGTTAACGCACACCTTACACCTTACATCTGAGCGCTCGAGACACTGACGCGCGTATTCCGCAACGGAAATTCTGCCGAGTAATTTTGGTTCTTCGCGTAATTTATAGTTTGTCGTATCAGACGGATGCCACGGAACGTAATTTTGGCCACGGAAATTACGCCGCGTAACTTCGGCATAGTGTGTTTAGACACTTAGACGTCTAGAACAATTTTCGGGCTAAATTAAACAAAAAGGCCCTTACTAATAAACGTTGTATAAGCTTTGAATAGTTATACAGTGTTTTGTTCCTGTCACACAAGTGACATTTTTAATTGGATTGAAGAAGACAAAACACTGTATGTAAGGAGGTAAAATTATAATATGGTCAACGCCTAGTTCTAAAAAAACGTCAAGGTAACTAATGCTCTAATTTGGTAGCTTGAATACTGACAGATAAATTTTGTTCATAAATAACGTCAAAGTAACTAAATACCTACTTATATTTGGTTATACAATTTTGAATAAAAACTTTAATTTTCGATAAAATTATCACACAGAAAAAAACCTGCTGTAGCCTGTAGGTAGCATAAATTTTGTCGAAGGAACACTATAATCTATTTATTCTAGATTTTTTAGCGGCAAAATTTGTAATTGAGTTCTACTACTGCTATATAAACTTTAATGTGACTAGATACTCCAGTAGGATGATATATTCACGATATTCATCACAATTTAGTCAACGCAAAATTAGTCACAACTCACATCCGTTCGTACAGGACACTACAGCGTCCGCAAAGTTCACGAGCATAATGAAATAACGATGCATGGTCGCACGCGGCAAGGTAAACGCGCCCGAGCGGCAACGTCGCATTTCTTTCGTTTCTTAACCACACGCACTGCACGAAGTGGCAACATATCATATTTGGGGGTAGACGCAACATTATCGGCTAAATGTACGGAAATATACACCCAAAAAATATACGGCGGCGCAGCGCCGCCATCGGACGATTGGCGAACTATATTATACTCGTCCAGAGACTCTGGAGGTGAAATTGCGTCTCGCTGATTTTTTTACCATAGATACCCAATACCTATAGCTATGTAATAGAGGTGAAATTAATCTTGCGTCCGTATACCGGACGCGGTAAGTCGGTGGACGCAATATTACTATGGGATTTTTTGAGGCTGGACGCAAGAAGTCTATCAAGTTATATATATATATATATATATATATATATATATATATATATATATATATATATATAAAACTCAAAGGTGCAGACTGACTGACATGGTGATCTATCAACGCACAGCCCAAACCACTGGACGGATCGGGCTGAAATTTGGCATGCAGGTAGATTTTATGACGTATGCATCCGCTAAGAAAGGATTTCGATAAATTCTCACCCCAAGGGATTCAAATAGGGGATGAAAGTTTGTATATAATAATACTTCTTAACGCGAGTGAAGCCGCGGGCAAAAGCTCATGTGTAAATAAATCCGTAGCACTAAGGGTCTGGTCGGTGAATAGATTTTTAAATCAATCAGCTTTGCCTTTCATTTAGACTTACCCTTTAGGGTGTTGTCACATCGTTTTGCTACATTATATATTTAAATGCATGCCTGATGCTGCAATAGTAAAATTTATATCTGGTACTACGTTCGAACATATATAAATTTAATATTTATATTAATATATTATACTACATAAATACACACACAATCTGCCAAAACAAGTCCATACTGGCTTCGTCGCAGTCGGGTAAAAATCACCAGCTAATCCCTGAGTCAGCAGTTTTGGGTGAGCCCGATAAGTGTTTTTGTTGCGCGCTTTCTCTGTGTCCTCACGTCTATGCTCTATGCTCAGATTGTAACCGAATTATCACTTTCATTATAGTGAATGTGTATTTATTAAAAGGTAACTTTCGTCACTCAAATTACGAAATGCATGTGCAGTGATGAAGAAACGCATGTCTTAAAAGTAGAGAGATACGAGAAGTTATTTTAATTTTTTGAGAAACGCATTCTTTAAGTTGTCGTTTAAGAATGCTCCAACTTTTTAATTAGCAGGTCGGATGTCTGTCAGTACGAATATCGACGTTAATGACATTAAAATAAGATTCATATTAGCGCGCCTTGTACAATGGCGGTTACGATGCTCGCCGCGTTCTTGATATGGCGAAAATGTATGAAAAAAATTGAGAAATTTTCTTATTTTTCTTATAACTGGAAAAGTTGTTTATTTTTATATAAAATTTTTAGCGGACTTTATAGAGGACTAAATAAGCAAAAATTTTTTTGTATATTTATTTTCCTCAGTTCAGTGTATTTAGATATTAAGGTACCTAATCAGACCCCATTTTTTTCATATTTTGCGATTATTGTGATGGTTAAAACGTATTTTATGTGAAAATTTTGTATGCGGCTATAGAATTTTTATGGTACAGTCGTGGAGATGAATATATTATCTTTCATTTGAAACCAAAATATCCTCGCAGTTTGACTCCTAATTCTTTAATAGGGTACCGGAAAATCGCTGATATTTGTAATAGCGTCCTTAAGTGGCAGAAGAAAAATGATAATTTTAACAACGAAACCGACTTCAATCAGTATTTCTTTATCTAGGAACCATCTGTAAAGAATCCTCTTTCCAACAAAAAAGAATCATCACAATCGGCTTACAAAAAAAAAATTTATAACATATTCGTCTAGTTGAGAACCCTCCTTTTTGAAGTCGGTTGAAAATTAGGTTCCAACCAACTTTACTAAGGTTAAAACAAAATTAGTATTAGTGACAGCCATGCGCGCGTTGAGCTCTTCTCTACATATAACACGGCTAAAGACGCTGTAAAATTTTAGAACGCTTAGGCCCACTTGCGCCAATCTGGGTTAAAGTTAACTCTGAGTTAAACATCATGTCATCTCTATCACTGACTAGGTGAGTGACAGATATGACATGATGTTTAACTCAGAGTTAACTTTAACCCAGATTGGCGCAAGTGGGCCTTATTCTAACGGATGGTGAAAACTAACGGCCATTTTGATGTAAACTTCATACATTTTCTGTTGCTTAATTATACACTTCATACATTTTCTGCGAAACTCCTCATTAAATTTAAGTAATCATTAAATGTCTCCGAGTGCAGCCGTTACTACCTGTGTACCCATTAACAACTCTCAGTCAGTAAAAATTTAAGTGATATTACATATTATTTAAACTTTGTCTTGATAAACACAACCAGAAATATTACAAAATGTTACTGCCTACGTCGAAAGTCTTTATAAGCATAATCTGATTAAGCAGAACATTTATATAAAGTTTGCGTTGAAACATAGTAAACTATAGTTGAAATTACAAAATAATGTACAAGATTCAGGCTCCATTTAACGGTTAAATTCGGCGGTTATAATGATATCATTTATTTTGCAGGTCAGTATTTAAATGTTGATATGCAATTTACGTGTGCTCTGGTTTCGAAGGCTGTATTTTGGTTATAAAAGTTCAGTTATTTATAAATAACAATCAAATTTGGATTTCAAAACGGTATCTACCTATTTATTTAAGTGTTTATTTTATATGGGATTTACAATTTTTATATTGTAAAAATATTTTTGACAACGTTGATACATAATGGTAAGAAAAGATGAAGTCCATTAAGTACTTAAAAAAAACTCTACTGAATAACTCAAATTATATAATAATATTTTATTTATGGAGAGCTAAAAAAACAACTTTTCACGTAAAAAAATTAAATAGCGTATTCTCTCTTGAAAAAAAAATAATTTATTATCAGACAAAAAAGTCCATATTGAGAAAATTAATACCTCCAGTGTCAGTAATCGCTTTCCATCAGGCAATCTGTTAGTTCGTTTGTCCCATATAATAAGTTTAACACAATGACATACAAAATGTTCGATATATAAGAATATGGTGCGAAGTTGCACCTTAGTGTAGTTAGCGCCCTGATTTGCTAAGAATTTTTGTCTCACTTTCATACAAGTTATTTTACGTGTAATATAATATGCAATATTTTTTATGGTTTGTTAAGGTAAATGTCATTTTTTGGGGTCGATATGTACAGAATTTTTGCATTAAACTCTTTAGGATAAAAAACCGCCTTCACCGCTAAGGCTAGGCTCAAGATGCGAGAGCTGACCATGAGAAAAACTTTTGCTCCTAATGTTAGTGTCTTAATGCCTTGAAAAACATATTCCCCCTTACTAATACGCAGACCAAGTTGCGGGCACCAGCTAGTGTAATATAAATATACACGATTGTACTGTCAAACTCTAAAGTATAAGATTAGGTGCACACAAAGAATAATAATTAATTGATAATGATAATTATTATTAAACTTTAAAAGTACATTGACCAATTGTAAGGATATAAGTTGCATTGAATGCTTTTTTTAACCGACTTCCCAGAAGGAGAAGGTTCTATGTTTGGCTGCGAATTTTTGGTCTATGAAGTGTATTCATATGAGCGAAAACACTTGTGTAGATATAACATACTTTCTGAATGACTCGTAGAACTCGCTTCACATTTGTTGGTTATCGTTCACGATATAAATTCAAAAGATTCGAAGGTGAAATTTCTTCTTTGTATATCATAATTTTGTTTTTAATATTAATTATATTAATTATACTACTATTATTTAACACACTTGAAAATTAATTCATATTGTTTTTTAAAAAAGCTATTGGATTAGAATTGTAGGAAAATTAATGTACTATTATTTACTACTAGACTAGCAAACAACCTTGACTGACTGATGATAGCACATCTACACATATAAGTAAATCATAATAATATGCTAAAGCAAAAATCAATAGGCATGATAGTTTTTCCGTAAAGTGTACCACAAAATGTTCAGGTTGTGGGATATTAAAAGTATCCTATGTCCTTCCCGGGACACAAAGTATCTCCATACCAAATTATATCAAAATCGGTTCAGGGGTTGGAGCTTGAAGAGGGAACAGACAGACAAACTGACAGATAGACACACTTTCGCATTTATTTAATTAGTATAGAAGTAGAATGTAGATATGGATTTGTGTCAAATATTTAAAAAGTATCTCCCAAATTAATGCACGGTTTCGAAGATTTTTTGAGAGGAATTTGTGATTTTATTGGCGTGGTTAAAAGATTAACGTTTGAAACGGAGCTTGAAAACTCTCTTATTGGATGATTATAGAAAGGAGGCGAAAGAACATATTTTTTATCCCTTTGCGATTATAAATGATGATTTATACGGCCAACGTGTGTCCTATGGACATTTCTTAGCCAATTCAATGAAATTTGTGAAGAAAGAAAGAAACTGAAACTGAATTTTCAGTGAAAGAATAGAAAAATATGGTAATACGAGTAATACCAAAAGTCACTAATTTTCACTCAATACTGCATAGCTTTTTATTCTACTGTTTGAAAGGACTGCTGACATGCAGTCTTCCTCGTTTAGCTTGACTAGAAGCTGCCACCATGATGTTTTCCAATCTTTCAGGCATTAAAGTTAGCTTTAAAACCTGCATTTAACGAAACAGCAGTGCTAATAGCCAACGCCGAGCAGTTATTACAAAAGTCGACAAGAAATCCAACGTGTGGTTACATGAGCAAATCGCAGTTTATAATACAGTATTAAAGCACGCGCGGAAATTATTATTATATGTTATATTATAGACCGTGTGCTTAATGACAATATAGCGATATAGAATTGCACGTTAGGTAATGAAGAAAATGTTCATTTTCACGGCTGACGCGAGAGACGCCCCTGACGACTTTTTATATTAACTAGATGTTGCCTATGACTTTTTAGGGTTCCGTATCCAAAGGGTAAAAACGGGACCCTATTACTAAGAATTCGATGTCCGTCCGTCTGTATGTCTGTATGTCTCCAGGCTGTAACTCAAGAACCGCTATAGGTAGACTTATGAAATTTTCACAGACATGTGTATATTTATTGCCGCTTTAACAACAAATACTAAAAACAAAATAAATTAAATATTTAAGGGGGGCTCCCATATAACAAACATGATTTTTTTGCTATTTTTGCTCGATATCAATAACAGCAATACATGGGCACTTGAAATATTCACGAAATACTCAGTTTTATGTGTTCTTTAATAATCTATAATATATATAAAAATGAATGAAATGGATTTTAATGTCATTTACGTCGATATTCGCACTGAAAGACATCGACCTGCTAATTTACGAATAACCTGCCCTTAAGGTATAATAACAATTTCATCAATGTATCCAAGGACCAACATGAATAATAATTTACAAACATGTGCAATGTGCATGAGATGGCGAGCGAAATTATTATCTTAAAAGCGATCTTTTTCTCCTCTCGTTAACAAGTTTCTATTTTATGCAAAATACCTCTAAGTGTATGGTAATTGCTCGGTCTAAAATCTAATTTTACATAAGGTAAACATTTGCAGTCTCGGATTATGGAACAATTACGGAACTTCGTGTTAATTACTTCATACCGTAGGCGAAGATGATATCAAACAAGTCAATAGATATCTAATAATATATTAGTTAATTACATATTATTTGTACGATGTTTTGTATGTTTGATTTACCATTTATTTGTCAATCTAACCTGTATCCCTGTTTTCCCAATTGTTAAACAACTTCTAAAACTGTTTATTTTTCTGATATTACTATTTTGGATCTTGTGATACCGAGACTACATTTGAAATAAATTGTACGTTTAACTTCTTTAAATTGTGCAAGGCGTATTGTTATGCAATAAAAATAACTTTTGTAAATTATTTTACACGTTGAAGAAATTGATTGTACTAATGTACTATCAGAGAAGTTGATTCCTAGGCAGATGAGGGACCTAGGTAGGTTCTATCGTAGCCGCAACTCTGCCTTAAGCGCTGAGTGGAGCACCATGGGGTTTGCCGGCAAATTTGCGGGCACGACAGAATTGAAAAGTAGTCTAGTTGCAAAAACTTTGGTGACTGAAGCTGTCTACACACCAAAGCCGCCGGCCCGGTGGCACGAACCCGGCGCGGCGGCCCAAACCCGAAAAAAACTAGAAAAATAGAGTAGGTATAGGGAAAAGGCGGGGGTTATTGGGCAATCGTGAGTTTATTATAGCTGTCTACACAACAGAGCGGCGGCTTCTGAATGTGCAATTCACAACGGGCGCAGGCCGCTGCCGATGGTTTGTTGCCCCGGCCTTGTCCGGCGGGTTACGCCGCCGGCCCGGCGGCTATGGTGTGCCGCTGGCAAGCTTGTTTCGAAATGAGGCCGCCGGCCTTGCCCGTTGGGTTGTGCCGCCGGGCCCGGCGGCTCTGGTGTGTAGACAGCTATAAACTCACGATTGCCCAATAAAATGACCCCCACCTTTTCCCTGTACTCTATTTTTCTAATGCCCGAATGCTCATTGACTAATGCCTTTTGCCTATCACGCGATGATCCACTTCTGCGTAAGTAACAGTAATTTAATTATTAGACCGAAAACCTCTTACTATGGTGCATATATTGTTGAATATAATAATTTCCTTGTTAGTGAATATAATATAATACATCTTTTATGGTATATATATGCAAATTACAAATTATGTGTTTAACATTTTAATTAAAGTGTGGTAAGTATAGCATAACATAATTAATGTACGACTACATACTACATAGTGCCTGTTTCCTGAACTGAAGTTTATTGACCGGAGATTAACTATTTAACTGCGTTTTTCATTTGCCCATTGAACAACTTAACTTAACGGTAACCTAAGCTTAGCACTTATGAATAAATCTCTTGCTGATAAAAGCATCAGATACCATATTATTAACTCCACAGGCATATAAAGTCCGCGTTGGCAACGTTTCTCACAGAAATGAGAAAAAGAGTACGAGACGGGAAAAAATAGCTTGATGCTGCTTTAAATTTCAATAATCTTGGTAGATCTAAAGTATAAACAAAGAAATACCTTGATTGATTTTCAGGCGTAGGTTGCAAAAATGTCCAAAAGATAGCAAATGCTAATGCAATTGCTATTTTTTGCGTAACTATATTCAAAAACAATTTTGTCTTACCGAGGCTACGAAAAAAGTAATTTTAGGTAACTATTGTATTTCGAGGTTATAACATGCAATTAACATTGGCTTCTCGACTTTTTTACCCTTAAATCTTTATAATCCGATCGTTAATATTGCACTGAGTCTCATCTCGTCTTGTTTAGGCCGGAGACTATTTAGACTTTCACGAATTTGTATATTTTGGTTATACCCACGCTCAGGCGTCGACATTCCATAGCCTAGCTAATAACCATACGAAACCTGTTACTAATTTCAGTAGAATATTTTAATTTAGGCAGAAGTTAATTACTATGACATAACTGCTGAGTGTGCATCACGAGCTGTTTCATATTTTATATTAAGTGTCGGATAAATTATTATACAAAAGCATTGTTTCTGCATATTTTATTTAGAGCGATAGAGACAAAACGTGGTTATAAGTCATGATTGTAAAGCAGGCCCAAACTCCTAACTCTTTCTTCACGTGACGTTGTTTTTGGTCGCCCTCGACTAGGTATACCGTATATGTAGGTATGTCCACCTATGGTGAACGCTATTTATCGTTCAAAGTTTATCGTATAAACTTAAGTATTAATGTCTATTTCTTATAATATATAAAAATGGATTTTCAAATGTGTTAGTCGCGCTAAAACTCGAAAACGGCTGAATGGATTGGGCTGATCTTAGTCTTAAAAATTAAAATATTCATAGAAGTCCAGGGAAGGTTTCAAAGTGACACGAAGTTCACCGGGACAGCTAGTAAGAGATAAATGTTTATGTGTAAGTGTTGACATTGTAATCGATATGTAGATAAATAATACGATCAGCTACCGTAAAATTTAATTCATAAATTAAATTTATGAGTTAAATTTTACTATGTGAAGTGGTCACCGAAGTGTATTTACTCAAAACTCATCATCGGATTTAACGAAACACCCAACATGATCTAATCTGTGAAATAACTTTTACTTTTACTAAGAAACAATGTTGGGCTCATTAAAATTGCTAATAAGCAAAATGATTGTCGAAAACTCGATTGCTCAAGCAATTTTCTCTTTGTCTGCCTCACGTTGGCGCTGGTCAAGTTCAGAGTGACGAGGCGATTTCAGCGAGAAAGTAAGGTTGGGGTTATAGTTCGTTACAATACTTCCTTTGTTGTATTTGTTATCGTAATTTCTAGTAGCTCGGAGAAATTATTGGGAGTGTTGAGGTTGCTTTCGTAATTTTTAGAATCCCAGAGAAATTATAAGGAGTTAGTATAAAGGTTGTTATCGTATTCTCTAGGCGCCTAGAGATTATTATTAGGAGTGTTCTTAAGGTTGTTCTCGTGTATTTTGGAAATCTCGAGAAATTATTATTAGAAGTATTGAGGTTGCTATCATATGTTTTTGATGTCGTTTACATTTATTAATATTTTATAGAAGACCTGATAAATTAATTGGAGTTATGTAATATGTATATTATTATGGTTGTTGTAAGTATGTTTGCCCAGAGAAATAAAGCCTGTTGCTATTTTATTTAATATAAGCTCATACAAATTATTGCAAGTAAGACATGACTATCAAACAAACATACTACATGTAATTAGCAAATTGTAGCAATATCCACAGAATTCAGGCTACTTTCTATGTCAAGGAAATTAATGCTTTCCGCTAGATCTCCCGGCCGGCTAGAACATAGATTGATTATACCTAGGGTTGTCAGATAAGAGAAGAACGACTACCAAGTTATTTGAAGATACATAGGACAATAATATTGTAACAAATTTTCTAACAGCAATTTGAAAGTTTATTTTGTAGATCTTTGTTGTATTATGCTATTTTATAATCAGCTATCGATATTCTAACCCTATCGATGTTAACTGACAAAAAGTCAGTAAATAGAGTGTGCTTCAAATGCAAAAATCCTGAAATTTTTAAAACTGAATTTTTAAATAAATATCCTGCTGTAACCATGCTGTAACCCTAACCTGTAACTTCACTCTTCAGGCAACCCTAGTTATAATGTGAATGTAATGTATTGAAATTGCTGGAATTTTTATATCTACAGCGAACAGTTACCTGAACATTAGATTACAGACGGACATAGGTGATTGTTTTTGTATAATATATCTTGTGCGATTTAGTTCTGTAGGTTACTGTTGATTATATTACTGTACTACTTATTTTAAACTGTACTTAATGTTACTAGAATTGTTATTGGTATAGTTCACTATCAGATTATTCATTTATGTAATGGAATAACTGTTACAGCGCAATATGCTTGTGAAATAAATGAATCTTATTTAGTGTTTTCAAGTGCTTTCGCACCAAATAGCAACATGGATTATAAGTTGATTTTGGTGTAAAATAAATAAATTAAGTACAATGATTAATAAGAAAAGAAATGAAAATTAATAACCTGCTCTATCTTTTTAGATGCGTCCAAAGTTTTATAGTAAATTTTTTTACGGTAGCTAAAAAGTACTTTTAGGATCATGCACCGTTAGAAATTTTAGAATTCATAAATTATTTGTTATCGAGATCTTAATTGTGGTACGAGTATGTACAATTTTATGTACAAAAAACCGTTTTGCTACCTTTCTATTTTTTAATTGTAACTATAAACTGCTCACCTCTTTTCTTTCCCTCTTTATTTAAAATTATTGGGATCACTTTAAACATGTTTTTGTAATAAAACGGCGGCGGGTAGGCGGCATACACCGCGAGATTACAAGGAAAGCGCGATCGCACCGCTATTTAACACATCTTACATCGTCCATCAACTCCGAATCGGCACCCCGGTGCCGCATAACGATTGAAGACTATTGTGTCTGCGATTCCCACGATCGAGGTATTAAATGAATCGTTACATCGAGACGCCTCCGTGGTCCAGTGGTTTAGAGTGCGGCTATTGGCGACCTCCGTCGTAGGTTTGATTCCCGCGTTGGAAACGTGTTAGCTCCAAGTTTGGTTAGGATAGTGCAAGCCACCTGATTGTCTGACAAGTAAGATGATCTATGCGTCGGATGGGCATGTCGGTCGTGTAAGTCGTATCGGTCTTCCGTCGCACTGGATTATGAGAGCAAAGGAATATAGAGTGCTCTTGTGTTCTGCGCACACATCTGGGCACTACATAATTACTCCTGCGAATTACTGGGCTGATTTTCAATGAAACCGGCCACCGTCGCCGAAACCGGTGTGGTATATAGTAATTAAGTATATTTTATATCGTTACATGATAATAATTATTACCTATATTTGTTTGTACGGTGTATCGGCCAAAACCACGCCATAATATAAATCCAGCCTTATGTCCGGTTCATCGATTTATATGTATTAGTAATATATAAGTCTATGGTCCGGTTTCTGAGTTTTCTTTTACAGAATTAATCAATAGCGCACTTGATTACATAACGTCAAACGCTTAACCAATTACTATAAATATACATTTACTCCTCCCCAAATTGACCTCAGAATCCTAAGAATAAAAGTTGCTCAAAAATCCGGTGTCAGGTCAGGTGTGTAACTGGAGTCACCGAAAAGTGGAAAGTTTTGTAGCCGTGTATGGTAAAAGAGAGTTAGAACCGATACAATTACGCCCATAACGACGTTTCATATAGTTTCTTACCATGATCTTATATAATATTCTCAGATTACAACTAGAGTTAGTTATAACTTTGAATATAACTGCCGCATTCAGTAACAAATATAAGATTTTGACATAATGCCACGTACATTATCTATCAAACTCTACATTGAATTGGCGTTTAATATCATCAAAGTCTCTGAATGCGACCGTAATTACTATTAGGTAATGAAATCCGTATTTAGTTTGGAATATCAAGCTCAGCTTTTGTTAATATAGTCAAGGTTCCCTAGAACAATTTTTTATTACTATCCCGGAGCAAATTTTTCGTGAGTAGCTTCATTTTGTTAAGACGAACAATAATAATTTCCTCTACGAATTCTCGTATTAGTGGTTGCTATTAGAGATAGATTTAATATTTCGATTAATTGATGGTCCTAAATCCTTTTTTTAAATCCTTTCTATCTCTGTTAGCACTTAGCTACCACTTTCGAGAATTTTCGCAGAGGAAATTGTTGTTCGTCTTATCAAAATGAAGCTACTCACGAAAAATTAACTTGATAGTAATAAAAAAATATTTTGTTTTGTATTATCATCAGGTTAAAATAAAAGTGAAAAAATACAGGTGTCGGTTTTTACCACGTTTTTACCGAGTTGTGTTTCAAAGTTGACAATTTAAGACGTGTGTGGAAGAACCACCTAATAACTCAATTATTACTAATTTTCCCCTTATAATTTGAACAAACTTCGTAACTTATCTACTTCATCATCTGGTTAAAATCTGGCTACACAAATCCACAGTTTTTACCACAGGGCGCACACCTCAAATAAAATGTACCGATCGTACATAGTAGGTATTTATTAGTAGGTATTTACCTACTAATAAAAATTAGCAAATAAAAATGATGTGTATGATATACAAGTAATGTTTTATTATGATTCTTTGTAATATTATATTATTTAAATCGGATTTTATGGTAACCTAATATTAAAATTTTTAGCCTTTGCGGGGTTTCCAAATCCAAATTAAATAAGTATACATACTTATTGGGGTCAATCGCGTATCAGATTATGTTGATTGTTCTGATTTAACGATGAAATTCAATATCATTTTACCGGTGCTTTTATTTCTTTGAATAGAATATATTTTTTTCTTTAGGTTTAACAATACAAAAATCACACACTAGTCTTCATAAATTACGTAATACTACTATTTTTGTATGAAAACGATTAAAGTGAAAAAAGTTACATAAATCGGCACTATAATAGCTACAATTAAAGCTAGTTCATTGATCCCAAACAATATTGGAAAATACATAAGCGATTAAGCCCATAACTAACGATTTTACGTTATGCCAAAATTGAAAATTATAATTACGTGAATTTTATAATATTATTACGAAAACTCGATAAGAATCTGCTTTCTACTATAGGCACGCGGTAACAATTATTACCGAGCAGCTGCTGGATATGCCATAAATAAGGCGGAAAGTTGACGTATATGGCAGTATGGCATATTTTATGTCAAAATAATGCGTATCGCTCGGTCCGCTCGCTAAATTATAGCAGGCCTCGACCGTGGCAAATGTATCTAATATTATATTCGGGTTTTGATTTTATAACTGCGTGACTTAGCAGTCTAGTTTATGATAGTCATAGTATTTACTGCCAATGCAAAGTTAAAGAAAGTTTAAATTTTACTTTTACCCGAATTGATTTATTATAAGTTGTTACATTGATTAAATTAATAAAAAGTAAATACCTCAAAATAATATTCGAGCCGACCACATGAGGAAAATGCGAGACAAAAATGTGTTGAAGCATGTTGAATTTCGGCATAAGTAATTAATTTACCACTCAAGTCAGCATATCACAATTTTTGTACAAATTTTGAAGAATTTTGTTTATTAATTTCGTAATATTGCCAGATAAGTATATTGCCAGATAAGTAATAAACTGCTAGATTATATACAGTTTTTTAAATAAAATGTTTGAGTTACAAAAGATATTTAATTATAAGTGGTGACATTTTATAAAACCTAAATTGCTAATGGTAATGACGATTACCAATTTCGGTTGATAACCTTTTGTTTCCTTAATATTATTTTTGTGTATTCTCTGTCCTGTCAAGGTTGTTGTTATCTATATTCTATATAAATATTAATCGGCCAAGTGCGAGTCAGACTCGCGTACGAAGGGTTCCGTACCGGTATAGAGCGAAAGTAGACAAAAAATTGTGTTTTTTGTATGGGAGCCCCCCTTAAAAATAAACTATTTTATTTTTAGTATTTATTATTATAGCGGCAACAGATATACACAATCTGTGAAAATTTCAGAAGTCTAGCTATAGCGGTTCTTGAGATACAGCCTGGAGACATACAGACAGACGGACAGACGGACGGACACTCATTGAAGTCTTAGTAATAGGGTCCCGTTTTTACCCTTTGGGTACGGAACCCTAAATGAATGAATCTAAAATTTTGTTACTCTCACTAAAAGTAGAGAGCTGCTGACCGATTTGGCTAAATTTAGTCTTAAAATATTCGTGAAAGTCCAGGAAAGGTTTATAATATTTTGTATACCCGAGGAAATTAATTCCTAGACAGTTGACAGACCTAAGCAACGTCGTTTGGTCGGCTCAAGTTAATTCAGTGTTAGCTGTGATCGGTCGGATGGGTTTGACTTAATAGTAGGGGAGGGGAAGAGGGGATTTCGGGAGTAGCTAGAGCGTGTCAGATTAAGCTTGTATAGGCTTCCGAGATATGTTTAGTTATCATGGTATAGAAATCAGATTTCTCACGTGGTGGGTTATTTTTTTTTAAATATTGAAATGTCATCTGATCTGTCAGATCGGGAACTATGGGTTTGCTAAAAAGTTGTGTCCGCATTTACCCAATCGTTTTTATATTCTTGCTTGACAGTACTTATATGAAATTTTGTCTGATATTTAGAAGTACTAGCTGTTCCGGCAAATGTTGTTTTGCCATATAAATTATTTCTACTTCATCAGTTGATACACAATCTTACCCTTGTTTTTTTGTCCTTAAAGTAGGTATGACATTGGCGTCGCGTCGTTAGTAACGAGCTATGTATGAAAAACCTACATATTTTTAGTAATAGTCACATCTACACTCAGAGACGAATATTCATTTATTTAACTATAATTAAATTACGTCAAACTCTTATGACCCAATTAAACCGGGGTTAAATCATTAATGGTGGGTTGCATCAACTTACTTTAGTTATAACTTTAGCTTTAACTATAACAAAATTTCAAATGAACTGTCACATCTCTAGGTAAAATCAATAATATAGGTAATGAGTGGCCATATATGACGATAACCTTAACCTTAACTATAAGTATAACAATAATTTACTACACCTCTGGTGCAACCAACCCTAAATGTTCATCTGAGTGCACCACTAAGTCTATGTCCCAAACAGGATTTCAAGTTTCAACTTAACTAAATCTATTCCCGTTTATAATAGGCAATAACTTGAAGCCTATTCACTCACGTACAGGCTTGACAGATGACAGTAATGGCGGTCTTGAAATTAAATTACACAGTGGGAGCCTCTATGTCATTATATGCGGTAAGTAGGCTCGTGCGAGCGCATGGTTAATGATCTTGTCAAATTGCATGATGATAATAATTTATGTACTACCAAAGAAAGTGATTCGTAGGGCCTACGTTATTTGGCCGCGTTATGTCAAACCCTGCCGACAGATCGCGATTATTTATTGATTTGACATAACCCGACCAATAGACGTGGGTCTGTAGTTTGTCACCCGCCTATGAATAAATTTTTCCGATGGTATCTTCGTCGGATTATTAGCTAGTTATAGATACTATAGGTACGAAAAGTGTAGGTTTTAACATGCAAAAGGCCAAGTATTGCGTCCAAAGATTATAAATTTATTCTACCGATAATCCAAAAAGTTGTTACGGTAATATTTGAGAATGTGAGTGGATGAAGTGCCAGATATGTTAGCCAGATGATGAAGTAGGTAGTTAACAAAGTTTGTTAAAATTATAAGGGAAAAATTAGTAATTGTCATTATCTTACAAAATGTTAGTTACCCACTTTAACCACTCATATCTTCATTTGAGAGGAATATTCCTCGTCTTCCTCTTATATGTTTTCCTATTCCTCGTCTTCCTCTTATATGTTTTCCTATTCCTCGTCTTCCTCTTATATGTTTTCCTGAAACATGGAGTATCTCCATACTAAAAATTGAGAATCAGTTAATGTTCATTGTTCAGTGAATCTGTATAATGGTACAGAATATATAGAATATAGATGTTTCAATTAGACAGACGGACAAAATTTCTCCTTATTATCAGTATGGATGCAAAGTACAGACTACCGGCTATAAGACTTTATTGCAGTTTACAAAGTATTTTATGTATATGTGACCGTTAATATCGAGTTATCGATAACAGTTAGGGATTAAGAGATGATGCGTGGTAGCCTACAAACCCAGTTTTAAGGCGGCGCAGCCTGCAGCAGATATAACGGTGACAGGCATTACGATTTACACGCTCATTTTAAATCGCGGTATAGGCTTACAGTACGCCATTCCCCTACGCCCTCCCCCTAGCGAGGCTCTGTGTAAAACAAGAAGACGATGAAAGAGAGGACTCGCATTCGAGTACTTTAACAGGTTCCATAGAATGCTGTATAACAAAAAATCGGCTATAAAAACATTTTGAAAACGTAAATTAAAATATTTTTATCACGCAAGATGTCTCATAGCGTTTTCGGCTGTGTAACAAAAATAAGTGATGATACTTTAGGGTGTGTACGTGTTCCCTGTAGAGAGTTCACTGTGAAAGTAGCAGCGCTGAAAGACCAATTTTTTTTCACTTTTGTATGGGGAAACTCGTGACGCTCGGGCCCTTGCCCATACAAAAGTGAAAAAATTAATCTCTTTCAGCGCTGCTACTTTCACAGTGAAGTCTCTACAAGGAACACGTACACACCCTAACTAAAGTATTATCACTTATTTTTGTTACACACCATGTAGAACTGCCCCAGGGCAGGGCGGGCCGAATGGATACGAAAATTGCCGAAACTAGATAAACTACACAATTCCTAGGACCTAGTACTATGCTAAGTGCTTCGTGGATCATCGGTTTGCCCGGATTGCCTGGAGGGCCTGCCCTGCCCCGGGGCAGTTCTAGATGCCGAAAACGCTATAATAATATATTGTGTGAAATTATTTGACCAACACTTTATATTGTATACTTCATATTATTCAATTAACAAGTTGTTGATTTCTTTTTCACCAAATTTTATAAAGAATGTTGTAATATTTTATATTTAGCTACTATTTGTGTGATATTTAAATAACTATCGTAATTTTTAACATTACACACAGCCTTGATTTTTAAGCTGCCGTAAAATTTTGTAATTAAATGTTATTAAATAGTAGTATTATCCACTTTGGTATAATCCTAAAGGCATTGACATTTTCAAGCAATGAAATTGTGCAATCGAAAATTCGAAATGTAATGTTTTTGAGGTTGATTGTTTTGATTCCAAGGGTATTTATATACCAAAAGATAGTACATAATAGCTGTAACTACAATATTTTATGAATTTTTACAATATTTATTTTGCAATTTCAGGATTCTTATTTATATTAAGATCAGGATTATACTATTTATTTTTTGTCTCTAGACATGGAAAAATGACTTTAAGAAACAGTATTACAAAGATGCCGTTTATTATTTCGATTAAATGAGTCATTTGAGGTCACAGTTAAAGATTTAAATAACAATCTAATAACAGTCTTGTTTGCTCCTTGAGTCAAACGCGCATAACTGCAAAACTTTCATTTTTAATATTTTCTAAACAATCCGCTATTTAGCAAGTACGATTTGGCGCTGAGTTTGTAACGGGGACCGCTTGCGGTTACCGTTTACCCCACATAACCACACGTACATAACTAGAGAATATACTAGCACATAAAGCTATAAACTTGGCCATAAAATTACTAATCTCTTAATTTTTTCCACAAACAGTTTTTCTTGGAGAAAGTGTTTTTGTGGACGATAATTTATTTTTATGACATGCCACCTCGAACGTCCTTGAACTAGAAGGAAAGTAAAAACTACTTATAATAAGAAAACATAATAATTATTACGGATGAACTTTAAAAAATATTCTGCTTCCTCATCCGAATATTTCCTTCATGAACTAGCAACCATAAAAGAACAATAAAATGAAGTTTGTCTAGTGAACCTAAGTGATAAAGCGAGTTAATATTGACGAGTTCTCTCGTTTCGTGACGCGTGCGCTTTCTCTGTTATGTCCGCGGATCCAGATTATGACGATTTTGACTTACACCACTTTATCGCCGAAATTAATGCGAGAGAAATTTATGAGTACAAGATTCCTGTAATGTTATGAAAGCAGTAAGAAAGTAAGCTGTCTTTTGTGTATGGTTCTTGAAATATCGTGAGTTATATTATGTTCCTACCACAATTTTATTGTTTATTGCTTCATTGTGTTTACATGTTGTTTTTTTTTTTTTTCTTTATTTAAAGGCCTTACATCGTAAGATTAAGTCGGCCTAAACATGTTGTTAATGTCGATAAATTTTATTATTGAATTTAAATTGCTTATAAAATATATATTTTTACTATCTATTTCTGTGCCACTCTATGTATGCTAGTTCCACAGTGGTGCCAAAACTGTAGTTATATTTATAATGATAAAATATTAAAGTGTATGCCGTATGGTGTCAAGTGAAGTATTTCAATAATTACTCAGTACTTTCTCAATACATCCCAGGTGAAAACCGATACTTTCATATTTATAAAATCCATATTATGAATAAATGCCTATTTCGATTCTAATTTAAATAAAATCTGCATTGTGAAGCTGGATTTTACCCATTAGCATATTTTTTATCTCAAAATTTCGTTTGACTTATAGTCTCGGCCATTTCCTGTATTTCTTTGTTGATTGCAGCATTATTTCATTAAAAGCTTCTGAATTATTACAAACAGTGAAAGTTGATTAAGTTTGCAAGTCACTTCTGAAGATTGATTCGATTCTGCTGGCGTACCTACTGTCTCTAGATAGTAGTGACTCAATACTACTGTCTAATGTCGGACATTTGTTCGTAAAAGTTGGTCACTAATTAACGTCATTCAAAAAGAGCTTTTTTCAAGCAATCGAACTTTGACCATGTGTGAAATTGTTATAGTTACAATTCACATTTTTTGTTTGTGTACTGAGATAATAATTGTACCTATTTATTACTCATTATAATTATGTAATAAAATTAGGTTCTTAATTTTTTTCCGAATTTCCCAAAAATAAATGAATCATGGATACTAAGTAAATTACGCGGCTAGGCAAATAGGCATACTATGCGGCCGGTGCAGAGGCGTGCGCTACCAAAGAAACACCACACAACTACCCCTCCCGCTCGCGGTGTCCATGCATTTGGTAAATAATTATTTAACTTTAAGCTACATTTACTCAGTGATCAATTGATATTATTTTTATACTTTTTTTTTCCAACTAATATAATAGCCAAATATCACGTCCTCGAGTATTGAACATGTCTCACCAGTCACGCAGTATACTATACTTGGATGCTAATAAAGTCTTTGAATCTTAATTGGTTGTTTTGTTTGCTTGCGTCGAAGCTACAGTATTGATTTTTATAAAATTCGGTAATAGTTATTTTGAGAAAGAAAATATACTAGTGTGCTACGTGTACAGTAATTCCTCCGGGAATACGAGTATAATATTATCTAGATGTATATATATATATATATATATATATATATAGGTAAACCTTTGTTTATGCTCCGTGATATTTGAAACTAAGGTAGCTACTATGACATTTTTTCTAATATAATTATCGAGTCCGGGATCCGGATTGTCGACACGATAGGGGGATATGTGACAAAAATAATTAATTTTGATTAATTTGTTACAGAGGTTCCCGACATGAAATGAATTAGAACAAAAATGCAAATAATCTTTGGGCTTGGTGCCCAAACACAAAACAAAAGGTACCTAACTATAATATTTGATTTACTAATTGTAATATGTTTATTATTACAATTATTAGTAAAATATTATTTAACAATAAATAAAATATGTATTAATATCCATTACAATATCATATTGTATTTTCTTATTAGATGATTTATTTATTATTGTTGCACTCATAAACGTTATTAAAAGATTTTTATTTAAATTTATAATATGTAACTTTATCTATATTCATCATGAAATGTTAATAATAATAAATATTATTATAACATTTCAATTACATCATAATATAAATATCCACAGCTGTAGGTAGGTACTGCTTGGACCAAAGCTCACAATGCGAAAAGAAAGTTCTGTTATAAATAATATAACCAACTTAAAAGTTATTATCATCAATATTAGTATTTGTTGACAATTTATTACTTGTAGATGGTGACCAGCGACAGCGGTGGTTCACCGATCAACGGTTTCCACCTGGGACCTCAAGATGAGGAGGCTCGGGCGCCCAGCGTCTCCTCACTCTCGGTATACAAACAGAAGATCGACGCGCTCTTCGACGACACGAGGTCCCTCATAAGTCTACCTCAATATGGAACTATATCGGAGACCCCGCGAAAAGAAAGAGTAAGTGAGCTACTTAGACCAAATTTCGCTGTTATGTAATGCGACTGTTAAGGGCCCGGGTTACCCTCGAAATTTTTAATACCATTTCATACATTCTTAATACCAAAATCATTTTCTCATACGAAAATATTTAACATGTTTGAGTTATTTTTCAGCTTAAGATAGTAATTACCTAGGGTCCTGAACAAATTTTTTTTACAAAATATATAAATACTAAAAAAAAAAATTTTGTGTTTAAATATTTTTTTGTAAATTTACTACTAAATATTTAAACACCAAAAAATAGACAAAAACACTAAAAAATATATAAATAAATAGTAAATTTACTACAAAATATTTAAATAATAAAAAATATTTTTTAAAGTTTAAATATTTTGTAGTAAATTTACTATTTATTTATATATTTTTTAGTGTTTTTGTCTATTTTTTGGTGTTTAAATATTTAGTAGTAAATTTACAAAAAAATATTTAAACACAAAAAAATTTTTTTTAGTATTTAAATGTTTTGTAAAAAAAATTTGTTCAGGACCCTAGGTAATTACTATCTTAAGCTGAAAAATAACTGAAACATGTTAAATATTTTCGCATGAGAAAATGATTTTGGTATTAAGAATGTATGAAAATTTCGAGGGTAACCCGGGCCCTTAAAGTTAATCCTCAAATTAGTATCACGTTAGTTCGCTTTTTAGTTTTTCATATGAATGAAAGAGAAGACATAAAACTTTAACAAGCTGTTAATACTAACAGACGTTGGTGAAATTAGGCCTTCAGTTTGTGAATAAAAAATTGAGAATCAATGTTTATTTTAAAATTTATTTTGTTACAGTCCAGTTTGAACATTATCTCAAAAGGAAAATGTGACGATGACAGCATCTACGCCCAAAATAAAATTAAAAAAATTAACAACACGGTGCAGGACCGCATAGAGAGGATGTTCGCGGACATGGCCGGGGACTCCCCCCAAGTCTCCGAGATGATCGGTGTTCACGTATTCAACGTCCACTACCTCGGCTCCACGCCGCTGCAGAGCAAAGTGACTAGTCTGTCGGGACTTCAGGATCCTCTCCGAGATCTGTACTTCGCGTACAGAAGAAATTTCCGCAACAAGAACGCGTTCTCTGGACGTCTCGAAATATCCAAGAGCGGTCTCAAGGTGGGATACAAGGGGGATAAGGGAGATTTGGAACAACTCAATCCCTTTCCGACGATAGCCGTTTGGTCGGCCGTCAAATTCGTCGTGCAATCTTTTGTGAACCAAGACCGTCCGAGCTACGCGTTCGTTCCTTTGATTACGGACCCCGATAACATCGACCGACAGTCTCTCTTCAAGACGTTGGAGTCGTCCGATAAAAAATACATCCTCTCTCACAACGAAAACTCACATTCACCTCTTTTCGCTGTCGTGATGAGGAAAATTGGCGTCGCGAAACAGCTGGAGTGCCATGGGTTCGTGTGTCAGACGACCGAGGACGCCATAGTCATAGCGGCCACGTTGTACAAATCGCTCATGTCGCACATGAGCAGGCAGGGCCACAACGACAAGAAGTTCAAGAATCGCAACGGAGTCAGCTGTATGAGTATAGCGAGCAGTATACCGGCGAACGACGTACCGATGCGACCGCCGCGAAAGAAGCGGAGCACCTCCTCCACGAGCGGCGACAGCGACCGGGCCGACGGCGTCTCCGCCAATGGATCCTTCGTGGAAAATTCTAAGACCGATAAATCTCTATCGGATAATCAGTTGGATCGATTGGAACCTCCCAGCCCCCGAGAACAGAAAAGAATAACGGTCGACCTAGTTAAGGCAAAATTAGATTTGATTAAAAGTAACGATACGAGCGGTAGCGACACTCGTAATTCCAAAAATTCAGCCGCAAACGATTATCGAAGAATGAGTCGCGTTCAACCTCCACCGAACCACACGAGCAGCGAATCCTCGATGAGAAGTAAAGTTTCGGAGCGGATAGAGATGTTTCGCGAGTTGGAGAGGAAGAAAAACATTCAGAGGCCACCGACGTTACCGCCTCCGATACCGACTAAATCTTTTTTACACTCCCAGGCCGAGATGCCGCAGGAGTCTTTAAAACGAAGCCAAAGTCTTAGGAAATCTCTTAGTGAGTCTGGTGATATTCTTACAAAAGTGGCCATACCACGATCAGGAAGTTTTTTAAACGCCGGCGGCCTGACTAGGTATAAATCGATCGGACATAGGTAAGCAAAAAGTTTTTATTAATATATTATATTGTGCAAAATCAATAATTCATAATATTATGTTGAGGTATTAAAAATTATAGCTTTTAAAAGTAATATTCGAACGGTGTTGATAGCTGGACGATGATAGTGACTATAAATAGTTTGCAATTTCTTATTCCAATTAACTAACAGCAAAGTACTTTATTAAGATCGAATTGAACACGCTTGATGAGTTTCGACATCTTGCGTGAACATAATTGTGCTAATGTAACCGCGTCCGCTACATTCCTCTTGTCCAGACATTTTATACCAATTAATAGTAAATTATTTCAGCCTTAGAAATTACAAGTAACATTGAGCAAGGGAAATAATTAAAACGTGCACTCCTTTTTTCAGAAATAATGGAAAGAAAGGAGGTGGATCGCCATTGGGGTTTAATGAACTTTTTAATGAATTCAAAGTTCAAGAAAACTTGCATTCGATGGACGAAATACTAGATGCCATAATAGATCCGGAGGGAATGTCTTTCAACGATTTGAAACCCATATACAAGGAGTTCCTTTTAAAATTGGCAGTGACGCTCACAAAAGACGAAATATTCCAACACAGTAAAGCTATAATGAAGAAGCAGAAGAAACGAGTCCTACGAAAGAACAGCACGTTCCAAATCAAAAGAAAAAAAATATTCAAGGGGGCCAGCGGCCTTCGAATGGTATTTCGTCTGCCGTTCGGAAAAGATTTTCAGAAGAACGACAAAAAGAAGTCGCAGATAATATTCAACGCTCCCAAGCCGACGGAAAGCAAACAGATATCGGAGAGTTCAGTTTCGACTTCGAGCTACGATATACGACAGTTCAAGCCGAAGGAGCCCGAGCTGCCTCCACCGAGGAGGCAGACGATGAGGGAGAGGAATTCCAAGCGCTCAGAAAATCCGGTGCATGTTTCGAAGCGGAGCGGCAAGCACAGACAGGGGGAAAGGAATTCCGCGTCAGAGGATTCAGACTTTCTTACGTTGAGCAATCGCCTGGGCTGCCAGAATAGGAACAGCTCCAGTGGATACGTGTCCTGCTCCGAATGTGAGTCGGAAGGTTGTGTGGACCGATGCTACTGCTCCCTGAAGACTGGCTACAGACCGAAAGATTCCAGTCAAACTAAACTACTAGGGAAGACGACGTGTAAAGATTGCTTTAAGTGAGTACTTAATATTGATTTCTCTAATATGGAACAGTAAATGCTGCTAAAATATTGACTACAACTTGCTCGTTATAACCACTTGTATTGGAGCTAGTCGAAGCAAATATTTTGGCAGCGCGCGTATTATTATATCAGACTCACTCAAACAATAGACAAAAATTAAAAAATTTCCTCAGAAAGTAATTGAATTCTGTAGCTCACGACGAGCGCCCGTCGCGAGCCGACGATTTGTCATGCTCTAGTTCTACTACACACATTTCATTTCTGCATCGAGCCAGAAATAA
This sequence comes from Plebejus argus, assembly GCA_905404155.3. NCBI lineage: Eukaryota > Metazoa > Arthropoda > Insecta > Lepidoptera > Lycaenidae > Plebejus > Plebejus argus. The sequence goes on from FR989933.1 coordinate 5,816,686, forward strand.
TTATTAACCTTAGATATCAGCTAAATTAGAAATATATTTAACACATTATTGTCACGAATTCATTGATGCAGGACGTATAGGTACGTGTAAGTTAAAAGTAAAGAGTTTCGTGTAAAAATTTCGCACTTAATTTTGTCTAGTTGTAAAAATTTTACAAAGTATGTATTAATAAGTACACTGAAGCTGTTGTTAGACTAGTAATTTAATAACCAATGTTAAAAGCTATTGTAAAGAGAGTTTGCATATTATTTTAAAAACGTTTTATTTTATTTTATTTATTTTTTATTTTTATGTAGTATTACATAGTTTTGATAAAAAAAGGTAGAAATTTATATGGAGTTCCACTCCTTTAAGAAAGCAATTTACCTAATACCTACGTGTTTCAGAAGCTATAGAAATAAATGAGATTCTTCTTCTATAATTAATAAACGAGACCACCTTTTCTTCTAGAATTCCTATAATGTTGTCTTATATTTGCTGCAACCTTTTGAATATTTTGCTGATCACCTGATTGTCCAATAAAACCGGCCACCGTTACCAAAACCGGTGTGGAAGTTTTTTTTTAACCTTTTTGTATAATTTTCCAGGGAGACGTACGACGGTGACTACAGCGTGTGCTCGTGCGACTCGGAGAGCTGCGCCGACAGCAACAAGTGCTACTGCAGCGGGCCGCGGCGGCTGGCGGCCGCGCACAGCCTCGACTATCTCAAACCCGCCAGGAAATTCCACTCCGACCGACTCAAGTCCTTCGACGAGTACAGCGGCAGGACGAAAACTAGGTTAGTACTCCAAAAGCTATTTTCGGGAACATGAAAGAAATCAAAGAAATTGTTACATTATAGAGCTACTTTATTTGGTCGGGCTCTGTCGAGCCACTGTCCACCGTGATCTGTCTTAAAGGCCATGACATAACTTGGCCAAATTACGAAGGACTTCTGATAGTATGTATAATAATAATAGCTCCCACACCGGTTTCGGTGACGGTGGCCGGTTTCATTGAAACCAGGCCAGCTACGCAGGAGTAATTTTATAGTGCCTAAGTGTGTGCGCAATACACAAGAGCACTCTCTATTCCGTTACTCTCATAACCCAGTGGGACGGCAGACCGACACGACCGGCGAGAGATTAGGCGCAGGACCGACTCTTTACATGCCCATCCGACGCATGGATCATCTTACTTGTCAGACAATCAGGTGATCAGCCTGCATTGTCCTAACCAAACTTGGAAATAACATGTTTCCAACGCGGGAATCGAACCCACGACCTCCGAGTCAAGAGCCGCGCTCTGTACCACTAGACCACGGAGGCGTTTAAAATATGTATGTATGCAGTATGTATGCTGGTATGGATATAACATTGTCAATTGTCATCCTCTATGCTGGAGCTCCAAGAAATATAATATGTAATACAGTTGACTATCTTCATCTAGACCACCCAATTCCATTTCCTCGCACACATTACTGTGTTTTATAATTGGACGCTGTGTAGGTACTAACCCACAAAAAATTACGTATTGAGCTATGAATGCAATTATGTTCTTTAGATTATTTAGAACAATACTGCATTTAAAATTCAACAAGAATTGTTTGTGGATTAGTATACAAATGCTTAACAACGGCCAATTATTTTAACTTAAAGTAGCGAAACGGTTATGGTCACCACTAATCGATCTCTATGCTTACTTCTCAGTTCTCACCACGGTTCTCACTAATACCTGCACCAAATGAAAAATTCTTGAAAATCTAAACCACTGGTTTGTCGGATTATTTTCCGGTTCCAACTGAAGCCGATACTTTATCCGATTACGAAATAACGGTCAAGTGCGTGTTGGCTATCGAGCGGCCTGCACTTCCGTACTACGAACTTGCGATTTATGAGTGCACAGAGTTTTTTCGTTACATCATTTTTAAGAGCTATTCCTTACACTTATCATTGTAAAGGAATTCTTATTTGTGTTGCTTGCATTACGTTATGAAAAACAAAACTATTATCACTCATTAAGTTTGGTGGTAGTTATCCAAATGGGCCTTAAATTTTCTGCCGCATAATAAACTTTGGGATGTACTATCACCAGCAGAATTTCCGCACTAACGGCCGTTCCCAATATTTGATCTATCTCTTACTTGCGATAGGAATAGCTCACATTAGACATTAGCTCCATATATTTTATGTCAATTCTATGTCAGCTGCGATCGGTTTTATGTCAAACTAGAGATAGAATATAGGGAACGGCCATAAGATGAATCTGCAAACATTCTATGAAAAAGCAGATCTCTATTAACAACGGGAAGCACTGCTCTTTGGGCAATTTCTTTGTTCAATTTTATTTCAAAAAAGTAGAGGAAGTTAAAAAAATACCATTGCGCAAGCCTACGAAAGATTTACATTTTATGACTATGACACTAAAGTTTAATATTGCATGTTTTCAGGAGCAGGTCGTCGCGGTCGCGGCGCGCGCGCAGCTCGGACAACCTGGCGCTGGACTACGAGCTGCTGCTACAGAACCGACCGCAGGACAAGCGGCCGCGGAACATGCAACGGCTCACCGGTACGTGTTAAATTTCTAAATTTGTATAATAATACTCCCCACACCGGTTTCGGTGACGGTGGCCGGTTTCATTGAAACTAGGCCAGTTACGCAGGAGTAATTTTATAGTGAACAAGTGTGTGCGCAGACAGCGCAGTACACAAGAGCACTCTCTATTCTTTTACTCTCATAAGTCATAACCCAGTGGGACGGCAGACAGACACAACCGGCGAGAGATCAGGCGCAGGTTTTTTGCATGCCCATACGACGCATGGATCATCTTACTTGTCGGACAATCAGGTGATCAGCCTCAAACCAAACTTGGAAATAACATGTTTCCAACGTGGGAATCGAACCCACGACCTCCGAGTCAAGAGCGACGCTCTAGAAGTCTAGACCACTGAACCACGGAGGCGTATAAATTTGTATGGATTTGACGTGAGATGAGAAGTCTTGCAAATCTGACAATTCCATACAGAAATGACAAAATATGTATGTGTTTTGACATAAGGTATTGCAAGCACCTGCGATGATGTGAAATCGAAGGAAAGTAGTAGTGGTAAACTACTACTATTTTTATTGAGTATGCCACTATAGCGGAGTACTATTATAATATATTCTGTGACTATAGGTCGTGCCGCCCTTAGGCCGTGGCCTAAAACGCTTTTTTATAGACCCGGAGCTGACTCTTTGAAAGCCTTTTCGTGGATTGGTAACGCTTGTGATTTTCCTTCTGACTTATTTTGATATAATAATATTATTTTCCACGCGTGTATATTGCATATTCCTTGATACTAACTGTTTCCGTCGTTTATTTCAGTTCGCAGCACCGGTGCGGGGTCTCAAGACGCTCTCAGTGTGAAGAAGTCTGCGGAGATGGCGGCTCTGTTCGCGGACGTCCGGCTGTCCCAACGGACGGACGTCCGGTCTCTGGCCGGAGGGCGCCGGACGAGCCTCCAGGCCGGACCTACCACCCCCTCCTTCGCGAAGATGTTCGACCACAGACCCCTCAGTAGGAACGCCAGCCTGGAGGATACGCTAGGATACTTCCCGTAGTGTGTTCAGAGTTGTTTTACACCCGAAACATATGAGTCGATCTCGGTAATTTTGGAACTCCCAACTTCGACGAGATCATTTCGTAAATCCTTTGTCGAAGTGCAAGTTCGGAATCCAAAATCTTATAATATTTGATATTTAAATATACTTCATTAATTAATGTCAAATTCTATACATTTTTCACCTCGAATTTCGCTGTTTAAACTGTTAATAATTATGTATTTTGGCCAAGCATCGAGAATAGAAGTTTGATGTGTTTGCCCAACACCATTACGATTTTGATTCAAGGTTTTTAAGGAGTACGGATCGCGATCGAAACTTAATCAAAAATGACAAAATTAATCGTAATTCGAAATCGAATTAGTTTCGGGAGTAAGGCTGCGTGAGTTAAATTACTCGTCTCTGTCTCTGAACGCACTTGATGTAAATTTTAATCGACAGCACTTTGTTTCTATAATTCATTTACAGAACTAATTGTGCAGCATGACCGTTGAGATTTAGGCGTATAAGACCTCATTTTCACGAGAATTTTAAGGTGTTAGTGAAAATAGAATTATGCGGTAATAGAAAATACAACTAATTAGTAATTAGTGTAATGGTTGTTACGTGTAATCGATTTACAACTCATACCATAAGCGCAGAATTCCATTATTAGCGCGGAATTCAATTTTCAGCACAAAATTCCATTTTTAGCGCCATTTGAAAGTGCTCGTGGAAAAGAGGCTAGGGTTACTTGTAATCTGTTACTGTGCAGGTAACAAGCTGTTACTAGTGACTATTATCTGTTACTTGTTATTATAAATCTACTTTGCCATTGGGTATCGGATTTGGGATTTTTATCAAAATTGATAATATCATTATGTTACGAATTCTGGGGTATTGTTTTAATTTTTTATTTATTTTAGGGGCACAGGAATGAGACGAAAATGAATTTCATACATGTAACATGTAGTTTTATTCGGGAGACTTGTTTTATTTTTTAATTCCTAAAATTTCCTAATTTGTGTTTAACTTTTTGTCATCGATTAGATTCATGAATAGGGTTTGTCATGGTATTTTATTTTTTTAAGCCTAATTTACTAAATGTACATTAATAGTCTCATCGCAATTTGTACATTGATTTTATTAGTAACTTTTATTTATTTGATTGTATCTCACGTATACCACCTTATTTGTTAATAAGGAGTTAATATAGGTATTGCGATGTAATTTTGTATTAAACTATGTGTGTAGGTATTTATTTATAAAATATCATAATACATAATATTAGTTTTCAGTCATAGTCTTAAACGGAACGAAATTAAATTTACTGTAGTTAGTCTGTAGTATTTTTGTGCTAATTTTATATATTGTACTTTTTTGTATTTATTTTGCTGATTTATTTCATTTTTAAATGTCGTTTTGTTGTAGTTATAAAGTATTCCTATTTTCTACGATTGTGCAATATAAGTGCAATATTTTTATACATGTAAGGATTCTTTATTAAATTGTAAATAATATTTAAAAATAATGGTTTTATTTAAAAAATATATTATAAAACATTTCACGTCGTCCATAGTCAATTCGTATATTTCGCCCTAAATCCTAACTTATAAGGCATAATCTGCATAATAATTACAAAGGTATCAACGCTTTTTGAATAGTTCCTTTTAACATTTAATTAAAAAGTACTAAGGTAACAGAAGCTAGTTGGAGGTTATACAGTTCTATTTTGCAACTACCCGCATAATATTTTTAAAAATTATTCAACATTCCTACTTATTTTTAAGTCCAATAAATTGAAAGTACTAGACTAACAGAAGTCAGTTGAAGTTATTCAATTTGTATTTTGCAACTACACGGTATATTTATAGCAATTATTCAATTATATCTATTACAATACCAAAAAATTAAAAGTAGGTACTAGGGTAACAGAGTAATCAGTTGGAGGTGTGTTGGAGGTAAGGCAGTTGTATTTTGCAACGTCACGTTTTTTGTCGCGATGTTTGCTAACTGGGGTAAACCAAAAAACATAAAAGACTTTTACATATTTTTATTAACATTTTCAGTTAAATTGCCAAAACTGATGGACGGATTTGTCTGACATTACACTGGTTTATCGAGCAGGCTTTCGAAGGATAAAAAAAGCTTTATTTTATAATTAAAATCTAATTACTTACACTTTATGGGATAAAATGTAATTAGATTTTAATTAAAAATTAGATACATACAGTATATGAAGCCACTGATTATTTTAAGCAAATGAATACGCATACAGCTCTGAATGAATAGACAAGAAAAAAAATCTTTATGATTTTTGTCAGTCTTTCAGATGTTTTGTTTCAAACTTAATCAAACATAGTTTTTACTAAAACATTGCTTAATAATAAATAATTGTGGCATTCACAGTCATACACAATCTGAAAGTATTAAACATTAGGAACCGAATTTATAACGATTTTAATTTTAACAGAATTTAGTAGAAATATGAAATTACTTGTTAGCACAATTTATTTTCGGTAGTTCCCGTAATTTTTGTGCAAAATGATATTGTAATCAAGACTTGGTATACATTTCTAAACTTTAATAAGTAATAACAAAATGGCCAACGATTTAAATATTATCGTATTGGTCGAAAGCAATCAAAACAATAATGATTAGAACAGCACCCATCACATAGTCGATCTGCTAAAAAAGTGCTAGAAAATATTGAATAAGAAATATTATGGGTGTCATTGTCTTTAGCACTGGCCTAAGTTCTGCGGATCGAACACATGTAAAAAATGCCTTATTCCTAACATATTTCGTCTTCTTGTAAATTCTAAATAAGTAGTAGTTTTGTCTCTGAAATCGTTCGTCTTATTTTACCAGCGTTTACTAAGAACATAATAGACAATATAATACACCAATAATCTCTAAAAAGGACTAACAACTTTATTGTACCCGATTCAAAATGCAAAGACCATACATTTTATACTTACATATAATATTTCGTTTTATAATAATATAACTTAAATATAATTTATATTTACAAAGTAAGTATATGAATTTCTCTGAGTATTAACTATTTTATTCGTTGCGTAAGGAATGTATAAGTACCTACGTAGTTCTTTCGTTTTGTGCATTACTATCATATTAATTATACAGATAAAATATATTATAAATCTACTTTTAACTGCTTACCTATAGGGCGTTTATCCAACATTACAACCATTCAAAATTTTGTAAAAGATAAAAACCATCAAGTTGTAAATCTTGACAATTAAGGGTGGGTTGCACCAGAGGCGTTGTTATAGTTATTTAGGGTAAAGGTTGTCGTCAAATATGGCGTCCATTATTCACTTTAACTAGAGATTTGACGGTTCATTTGACATTTTGTTATATTTAAAGTTAAAGTAAGTTGATGCAACCCAGGGTGGGTTGCATCAACTTACTTTTGTAACAAAATTGTCAGCTTGTAATGTCGGTTAAATAAGACCCTAATATAAAATTTATTTTATGAACTACTCCTAAAATGTGTTCAGTTTTTGTACATGACTACATTAGTACAGTAGAAAAATAATATTTTTGTAAACTCATATTGAGCAGGCGTCTTTGATTTACGTATTTGAGACAAGTATAACAACGTATCCTATCGATATAATATCTCGTATATTGGGTATATATTATACAGTAAACATTCTAATCTAGGTCTTTCGGGGCTCGGACCGGAAGTATGGCATTCAATAGGGGCGGACAGCGCCGAGGCGCGTGCGCGGGAGGGGCTCGGCGTAGCTGTGGCGGTACTTGGCCTGCTGGCGGTCGGCGACCTCACGGAAGTCACGGAAGTCGCGCTCGTAGAAGCGGTCACCCTCGGCGTAGGACTGACGCTGCTCCTCCACCAGCCGCGAGCGGCTGAACCCGCGCTGCCGGTCCGACCAGTCCCGGCGCCGCTCGTCGATCACCGGCTCCACTACCTCGTCCTCCTCGATGCGGCGGTCGAGCTCCCGCCTCTCCCGGTAGCGGTCGAACTCGTCCCGGTGCGGCTTCGGCTCGATCCGGCTCAAGTAGTCCTCGGAGCCGTACTCGTACCGCTTCACGTCGTCGCGTTTCCGCCCGACGCGAGGCAGCCGCTCTATTTCTCTGTGAGCCAGATCCGGGACGCCCAGATCGCGAACTCGGTCCTCCTTTCGGCGCTCGGGCTCCCTGAGCGGACGCTCCGGTTCCCTGTGCGATCTTTCGGGTTCTCTGAGTGATCGCTCGGGTTCCCTATGTGCGCGCTCGAACTCCCGGAGCGAGCGCTCGTTTTCCCTGCGGGTGCTCAGATCCCTCTGCCTGTCGGGTCGCTCGTCCCGTCTTTCTTCCTCGGGGGAAGATGTGGAGCGACCGTTCCTCTCGAGCATGCTCCGCCGCATCGCCATGTGCGCCTGGAGCTCCCTGTTGAACCTCTCCCGCTCCAGGTTCCGGAACTTCTCCTTGGCGACGTTGAAGCGCTCCTTGGGCGACGTGTCCGAAATCTGGAGGCTGCCCTCGCTGGCCCCGCGCTGCAGCTTGCCGAACCGCCTCTCCTCGGCTCGATCTATGCTCCGGTTGGAGTGCTTGGTGTCGGGGACGAACCTCCGGACGTAGTTGGGTCCGTCGTCGGAGTACTTGTCGGCCTTGTCCTTGCTGCGCTCGAGGGACTCGTGTCGGAAGCGCCTCTCGAACGTCTGCTCGCGGAAGGGCGCGAGTTGGTCGCGGAACTGCGCGGCGTAGTCGTCGGGGAAGTCGGCGGCCATGTTGTAGTTGCGGGGGGAGTGCGGGGAGAGGGCGCGGCGCGGCGGAGAGGCGCGGTGAGGGGAGGCGGCGCGGCGCGGGGGGGACACGTCGAAACCCTCGTGCATCAGGTACGCGGTGCTCTCCGCCCAGTCTTCCTCTGAAACACCACAACATTGGCATTAGAATAAGTCCAACTCGAACACGTCTTGTATCATCGTCATGATTGGGTTATTTTTACCATAACTTGGTACTACAAATATAATACAGTTTATATATAACAGAGAAAGGGGACTCGCAGAGATTGTGATTTGATATAAATGTTATGTTAATTAAGATGACGATTGAATTCTTGTCAAGAAAATAATGGATTATTTATACTGATTAACTTTCTTCCACCTGTGAGAAACATAATATTAATTATGTTATCTGTGTCAGTGTCGCGATAAACTATGCTGCTTGTCTCGTTCGTCGCCTACTTAGACATAATATATGCGCGATATGGCTAACAATACTTGACCTATTGTCAGTCACTTTTACTAATAACGGTACCCGGTCACATCTCGTAGTGTCTAAACGTGTTCTCCGAATTCTCGCTGACACGAAAAGGAACCTGTCCTCCAATTTTAAGGCTAAATTTGAGAGAAATTCGAGGACTCTACTAATTTATCTCTTCTGATTGAAAAGTGAAAATTTTATTAAGGGAGTGTATAATGATTGGCACGTTTCGAATTGTTAGAAAACTATAAATAGAATTTAATTGTTGCTTAGTTTCTCTGGTTAATGACGGCGATTTTGATTAAAACATGCGAAGGTTGGTTGCACATTAGATTTTAGATTAATATTTAGGATTGCTATTATCATGGATTTGTTAATTAGAAACATCTGTAGCACGTTAGCAAACCAAAATATAAAAGTAAGAAATGACAAACAGTAATATTACAATATCTAAATCTGTTAAATAAGCGAAAATCGATATGTGATCACTGATCACAATGCAAAATGCAAATACAATAATTAACATATAACAATGTTTTGAGAGTAAATTTCCAAGAACGTTTGTATGGAGAGTCGACTAGCGCAGCAACGACATTCATACTACAGGTTTCTAATTATAATATTTATTATTGTTTGCGTATGTGCAATAGTCGAAGGCGTTGTTGAGGTATTTGAGGGCGAGATTGCAATAATGAGATACATTATGTTAAACACGTTACATAATTTACTTCTGTAAGGTTACCTACGACTTACAACATCTGGTTACAATTTATAGAATAGAATGCAGATAGAAAAGGTGCTTGTTTTAATTATCTAGGTACTTACTTTTTGATATATTAATATTACTAACAGAACTAACACAAAATATTAACATTTATAACATAAGGACAATTACTATTTTTTTCAAATCATTTTCGAATCCAAAGGCTCCATTTAAGCAAAAGAGTAAGCAAGCTAATTATCAAATTTTTAGAAGTTGATTATCAAATTTTAGTTAGGTACCCATTTCATTCATCAGTGCAATAAGCACTAATGCGTCGTGCTGCGTGCATTGAAAATGTACCAAAATAATACGAATTTATATTCACATATTTTACAAAAACTACTTAATATGCAAAACGTAATCTGCAGATTGGAGGAAAAAGGTTTGTGTTCGTATTTTGTTCTCAGTTTATTAAAATACGAAAATCCTTATATTATGTCGGCTTTTATAGCACGTAGAGATTCAACCGGTAGTATAGTTTGTTATTCATATCGCGTATCTACCTCTAGTTTATAAATAGATAAATTATATGAGGCCTACGATCCTACGAAGTAACCACGTAAGTAAGCTGTTTTTTCTAGGAATGTCAGGAAGGATAAAGTTGCTTATGATAAGGCGATTTATTTTTTACTTTTTATTTTATTTATTTAACCTTCATGTAACAATATATCCATCCCAATATTGAGGGAGGCTTAACGTTAGTAGGTAGTAGATAAAAGTGAACCCACACTGCTCTTTTGCGTTGCGGTTAGTTGCGTTGTGATGGTCGCTGCGTATTTCACATCTGCGTTGCGACAATTACTAGCAAATCCACAATAGAAGTGACAACTATGAGCTTCTTTCACTATCCTATTTTTAACCCCCGACAAAAACCGAGTTATATTATTGTGAAGATGATGATGATGATGATGATAATGATGATGCTATTTATTTATAAAGATTGTATACAAAAGCTATAAGTTAGCGGATGCGAGTCGGTCACGACCGTCGTCGGTCGATGACGTGATGCATTCAAATTCCTACCGCAAGAGATTCTTCACCTTTACAACGTCAATATTACATTATTCAAATATTGATTGTGATAAATATGTAATATGTTTGTGTACTAAAGCTATATAGTATCTAGCAGAATAAATATGATTAGTTTGATATAGTGCCAGTTAAAAACGATATTTGATTGCCTTAACATTTAAAGTAAGTACTTAATATAATAGCACGACGATAGACGCTGTGATAATAGTGGGCAGGCACGTTGTAAGTTTCCTAACTTTATTATGGAACCCTTCGTGGCTGAGTACAATTTTACAGTTCACAACACTGTATTGTGGTTACAACGACTAGTAACTAACTTATATATAGCTTGTATTGCCAATATTCTAAAACCACCGTTACACTGATTGGGTTCGATGACTTCCAATAAAGTAATTATAACTAGTTATGGCTAGAGGCCTACACATATTTTTCAAATTGTAAGCCATAGAATTACCACGGAACGTATAAAACTATAAACTATAAAATATTTCTTTAATAAAATTGGTAATAAATAGAATACATACGCCTAAATGGAATATAATGGGCACAGACGTTCGGTCTACGAATTAACACATGGGTCATAGGCTATTTCTTAACCAAAAAAAAAAACTTTCGCTTCAAGGCTAAAAGTTTTCACACAGTACGTCATACCACTAGTGCTATGGTTGTCGTGTTGTCTCGGGTACTCGTTCCTCTCCGGCGAGGGTGCCAGGTCGCTGCCAATGCCAGAGCTGCCGCCAGACGACTCCAGCTTGCGCCTGGCATTGATACCAACGATGTTCTGGTTGAGGCAGCGCCGGGTGTCGATGTTACTCAGGTTGCCCTTCTGCCGGTGGACCGTGTCATAGTCCCGAGGAGGCAGCAGGATCGGACTCTTTCCTGCAAAATCACCTTTTCCTGTAGGATTTATGGCCTATTAATAAATATAAAAGTGGTCTTAGGGTGCCTATGCAAGCATGTGTGCGGGGGGATGCAATAAATAAATATACGGATTATAATCTGTGGACAAATGCTTTTATAATCTACCGTTTATGCACTAGACGAGCCTACAGATTTTTCGTGCAAGTAGAATTATAATAAAATATTATAATTATATTAATATTATACGTACTAATCACTATACTAGGTACGGGAAAATTCAAGTGTCTTCATTTCAAAATTAATAGGCATTTTAATTAAAATATGGCGTGACAAAATAAGCACAAAAATATATACCTAACAAGCAACTGCATAATGCATTATATAATGAAAGTATAATTAACGATCACCCTTGCATCACTTGACCACTAGTGAGCAATTGCTTGAACATACATTGCAGTTTGCAGCGGCAATTAGATGATATAATGATATGTCGAAAATATTACAGGAAAAGTTAAAGGTAGTTTGTAATGCTTTACCAATTATTAGCCTAGTTGTTAATTCCAATTTCAAAACAAATAAACTTTTGAGGATTGTTCAATACATTTGATTAGCCAAAAATGCATTACAAATTTCTACAATATAGTAACGAAAATAATGCAAATTCTTAGGTAAAAGATAGTTTCAGACGCTTTAAAAATTCAAATTATCGACATTGGTATACCAATTATTACATACATATTTAAATACGTTGTACATACATTTACATAATATACATACCAGCAAAGCATAAGCTTTAGGACCTATAGAAAAAATTCAACTAACCTATACCCTTTTTACCTGTAGACAATTTCTGTTTGAGCTCGGCAGCGAGGCTATCGTATAGATTGGCAACATTTCTGTCCTCATTACTGCCCGAGTCTGATTCTCTGGAGATCTCGGAGCCCAGGGAGGAATCTGGGGGTTTCTTGGAGGAAGGTAGAGCGCCTCTCATCTGGAGTTTCCGCTCTATGTCTGCGAACTTCTTCTGGTTTTCCGGTCGCTCTATCAGCGCCAGAAGATGCGTGTACAGCATCTCAGCCGTGTGGTCTGAGTCACATCTGTGGACGAAAGGAAATAAATTTTAATAAAGACATAGAAATATTTTGTTTTCATACGCAGTTTAGTATTATGCAACATCTGTAGACAAAAATAAATTTTAGTGTAGATGTTCTTATGATATTACCTATACTAAATAGTATTCAGTACGTAAATACCCATTAGCACAGATTACTAAATATTTACGGTCTTTATGTACCCAAATAAGAAATTAATATCACTAACTTCTCCAATAAACGGATTCAAGTTTTTATTAGAAGTTAAGTAATCGATAATACCTCACTATATTTAGAAGTATCTAGCGATTACAAGTATTTCAGTACACATTCGTTTACAAACATTTTTATCTCATATTTGGTCAAACTACTGCATTAACCTACATACCACGGGTTGACTAAACTATTAGTTACTTATATAAGCTATATCGTAAACTAGCTCGTTTCTGTAGCTTTCTTCGCGTGAGTTACGTCTGAAGTCTAGATATAAACTAACAAAAACAGCTTTAAACTCGTTTTCTAAAAAAAACTTTTCTACAATTTTTAAGCAATTTATGCGTTCTCATAGTAAATTATTTTATTTCAGTAAACTAATAGATTTCATTTATAAAGTTCTTGTTCTTTATCTCCACGAAGTTCTAAAACGAATTTTTAAACAGACAATTTCCACCATCTTGGAAACATAAGTGCAAAATTGACTTTGGAAATACATTGCGATTAAATATTTAATTATGCAAGCTGACCTTGGCATTTACATTATTATCGCAAATGCAAATACAAAAATTTAATGTTGTATTTCAAACATTTATGTAATTTTCTTACGGCATGCCTAATAGACTATAGAAGTGGCCTCCTGCCGGCTGCCGTATAGACCCTAATAGCCTAGGAGGCCATACATAGCATTAAACTAGCTGCATTTTATGGCTATGTTTGGTGGTTTTGCATTTTATGATTTTAAGGTTGAACAATTGCCAAGTTGCAAGTAAACAAAGATGTTATACGGCTACATTAACAGCTAGCCAAGTGACAATAATTGATAAGCTACATAGGCTATTTTCGGATCGCATATTTTTGTCTTCCATTGAACTTGACTCTCATTTTACATAATATTATTATGTTATGTTTTTGATATGATATCATTACTTTCTGTTTGGGTAAGTCGTTCTTGTGTTTTACCACGTTTTACTTATCTATGCAATTTTTAATTTCCTCTTAATTTCTTCATCTCTCTAAACAGATACTTACTAACAGAAGGTAAAGGATAAATATTCATTCTGCTATCTGCCAAGTGCCATACCAACTTAGTTTGTACTAAATTACCATTCCTATTGCGCACCAATAATAATTGAAAGTTCACCAAACATTTTTATGCAAGGTATTATGTATGCCCTTAAGTACCAACAATGAAAAGTTACTTTACATACAATAGACTGATCGTGGCTCGACTGCTCGGTATTGGGGCTATGGTGGTCTAATTACTCAATCAGGTATATGACATTACTTGTCGGCTCACCGCCCCTGATAGCTGATACTTGCGTCATTGAATAAGCCTAGGTACTTACATTTGAATACACATAATTTACATAGCTATTATAAAGAATTTAAGGTGTTTTTTAGGCTTTTTTACCGTTTAGACTTTAGACTATGAATAGAAAATTGTTATTCATATTTTCTGTCTACCTTCATCTCAATAGATGGAAGATTGATTAAAGTCAATTCTTCATCTTCAATCTTCATCTTTTAGAAGTATCTACCTTTCGTTGGTTGTATTACATATTATTACAACAACTATATAATGTCTGCTTAGATCTAAATTAATCCTAAAACAAAATAAGCGAAAAAAATGGCCAAAATTTTTGCAGACTTGTGTGTTCCTTTTTCTATGATCAAACCGTGTATTGTAGGTCAAAGTGCACACATACAACTGTAAATACCCGATCGAATCGTCGTGCGATAAATCGATTAACTCGGCGCTATCGGCTTGACACGTTTTCATAAAACAGTTACCGGCGGTTGTCGGTTGCGCGGACCGGATTCGGTAATGTCTCGCAGTGGCGGGTTGCGCGGTCACCCAGGTTCCCTTATGTGTCCGCAACCTAATTCCCGGTACTGTTATGTACGAGTTTTATGTACAGTGTACACAGTACACAATTAGAGGTAAGCGAGAGATGTAAACTTTATGTAATTTTCAATTGGCACTATTGGTGGAGGCTATATTATTATACTAGCTGTCCCGGCAAACGATGTTTCGCCATATAAATTATTTCTACTTCAACAGTTGATACAAAATCTTACTCCCTCTTTTGTCTCTTAAGAGGGGTGGGGGAGAAAATTTTATACACCAGACAAAACACAGTAAATAATATGAAGTACTATTAAGTCCAATAAAGAAAAAAGTTTGATACAAAATCTGACCCCCTTTTTTGTCCCTTTAGAGGGGTGGAGGGATAAAAATTTATACACCAGATGTTAAGTTGGAAGAAGACAAATATATCTGCGAAAACCGCATTCAAATCGGATCAGTAGTTTTCGTGTGATGCTGGAACAAACATACAGACATACAGACAAAAAACTAACCACATTTTTGGTTTCTATAGTTAAGTAGTGACACCCCCCGCTTATTATTTTTTGAATTTATATTTAATGTACAGAATTTTCATTTCTACAGTTTTATTATACAGGGTGCAATTAAACCTTACTGTCAATTTTTTTCCAGGGCTCTGGTATCATTAGGAGAGTCCATATTTTAACCAAAAAGATTGGTGTTATATTTTTTTTATTAATATTTGTATGGATACTACTTATCACAGAAGTTGTAGTGTAAGTAAGATTTAGATTTTCATGAAAATTTCACTGACTTAATTGCAATATTGAAAGTGAGTCCAAATCGCCGGTAACTTTTCCAACTTTTTGCAAATCAAACCAATTACGAAAGAAATTGTGAACATTTTGTTTTTTGCGAGTCTCACAGAAAAAAAAACTACAAAATGGCCTGGCGAAAAATGAAAGTAATATTAAAGCGGTTTCTCTCTGGCACATTTTTAATTCCAGCTTTACGCTTCGTCAACCATCTATTCAGAAATTTAACACCCAAACGTGTTTTTCACATCTACAAAAATATTTTATAACAAAACTACCTCAAGAATGCCGGAGAAAGTCGAGTTTAGTTGGACATCTTAACATGATAGATACGCCCAAAATATTGGTGCTAGAGGGAAAAAATTTTTCGGCAACAATAACTTTATAAAACAGCTTTATCTGCTTTTTCCTCTAGCAGCTAATATATTTACAATGTGTTTAAACTTTGACTATATTCCTATTGGATGTTATACAAATTTTGCAGCCCTTGGCTGTCAGGGGGCTTTTTCTCCGTATCGGACATGGGCTAAACATCGTGTATAGCTATAACGTCTGCAATCTGCATGTTTGTCAAAATATTCTGTACTAGATGACACCCGCAACTCCGTTGCGCCAAAACTCGTTTATCGCGTGGGAACCTTTTTCCGGGATAAAAAGTATTCTATGTCCTTTCCCGGGACTCAAAGTATCTCCGTGCCAAATTTCAGCAAAATCGGTTTAGCGGTTTAGGCGTGAAGAGGTAACAGACAGACAGACAGACAGACACACTTTCGCATTTATAATATTAGTATGGATGTCATAATTTTAGAAGATACTTAATGCCAAACGATTTTAATACTTATGGATTTATGTATTTTTGTACTAAGCTGCTACTTGTTTTCGTGTTATAAAAATATACATATTACGTAAATTCGAGTGAAGGCTAACGGGTCTGCTAGGCCGTGGTAACTGACAAACGAAACTTAATGACTTTCCGTTACTACTGATATCATGGCAAAAGCTATAATTAAAACCAAATTGTTTTTCAATTACAAATCTTATAGAGAACGTTTAATATTAGGTTTCAAAGAGAACGAATGTTTCTACAGATCAATGTTTTTCTAAATGGTGTCAAACGCACAGACACACAACATGTTTTAGAGTTATTATTACTATAACAGCCTAATGAAGTAGACCAGCGGTTCTCAAACCTATTTTGGTGGCGGAACCCTTTAAGGAAGTGTAATTTTTGCCGTACGTACCCGAATAAAAATGTTTTGTCTTTGAATGAATTAACTATAATATGATAATATTGAATGTTCCTACTGTAATTTTTGGTGGATATTCATGTTTCACAGAATAAATTGTCTCCATGCTTGTGTCTGACATTTCTAAAAACAATTTATGAATCGCTCGCGGTGCCCCAACAAGACCTTCGCCCCAGTCTACGCGGATCCCTAGGGCTCCGCGAATCACACTTTGAGAATGGCTGAAGTAGGTTATATAAGTGTTGACAGGGTGAGAATAAACGTCAGCACGTTTGCCTATTCATAGATCTTTTGTAATAACTAAATTCACGAAGCATTTGCATTTCCATTAAGAAATTGCAAAACGCAGCCTTACAGCCTTACCCAACTATACTGAGAAATATTTGATGAATATGAATGTTTCTAATGCGATTTTTTGTTTATTTAGGTATTGCATAGAATTCCCTTCGAATTTCGTTTATTAGTTAAAAAGTATACTAGTTTCATCATTTCTTAAAATATTACAAACTTAACTACATAATAATTATACCTATTTTGCAATAGACTATTTTTAACTCATGTGAAAATAAATACAGCAAAGTATGTAGTATATATCCTACTTTTTTGTAGGATTTTTCGGTTAAAATGACACTTTCATTTTAACGGTAGGTACGCACACGAAATACACAATTAGACGAAAATAATAAAAAAAGTGTCATAATCATAAAATATCCTGTAAAGGTCTAAAAACAATACCCAATTGCTGCACGAATCATTTAAAATTATTTAGACACGATGTCGTTTAAAAATCGATTGAAAAAATCCTTTTACATAGACTAAAACCGGTTGTATGAATAGTATGTAGCAGGATGGCCGCGGGCGGCTCGCACCGAGAACTAGAAAAGCGAGATCTGAATTTGCAATCAGTGCTAAACGACCACGAGGTCAATGCTACTAAGTTCAAGATTGTATAGGGCCTCAAATAATTACTGTCCCCACACGGAAAAGAAATTAATGCTTTATTTTACTGTGCTTGTATTGCATTAAAGTTTAAACTATAGCGTCCTTATCGCATTATAATATTATGTCGTCTTTATCTCTGTTCCGTCAGTAAAAAGAGCGCCATTTAGTTTTTGTTAAAAATATAAAAAATACTGCGTGTCACCCCATCTACATTGCGTTGAAATTCGGTTAAATATCTTTCCTCCGCGAAAAAATCATCCTACGTAAGGAAGTTCATATAGGCTCAAAGCGCTGACCACACCAAATTAGATCAAAAATGCTTTAGCATCTTAAAAGTGTAGAGGCAACAGACATGCTAAGAGTACAGACTAAAAGTATTTGGTATAGACCAGAATGCCTGCTGCAAGATGATGATACTGCACCATCTGGTATGTTGAATAAGCAAAAGGTTAGCAAGATAGGCCTTGTCACAAATAGCTGGCGAGTCGATCGACGCGACCCGGCGGATGTTCGCAGCGTGATATGCCAGCCTAGGGTTGCCAAACTTTAACTAGATAATTAATATTACATTAATTACTTTCGTGTTGTAATTAAATACAATTTATGTAAGAGCTGGAGTTTTGTAAATAAATAAGATAAATGCAAATTAGTAGATAGTTTTTTCGACAGCTGGCCAGAGGGTTGATCGTGCCCATAACTATGTCCAAGGGGCGATTGGAGCACCATGGGGTATAAGTGGGTAGTTCCTCAGAGGTCGATATCCCCAATCCACCGGAGATGCGCAAAGCATTTCCCCATAAATAAAAAAGGTAGTTTTTGCGACAGAGAAGTTGAAAAAATGTGTGTCTCACGCATTTTTCGCATCGTCGTCGCAAAGCATCGTCCCTCACTGATTACAAAAGAGAATATCAATTATCAATTATAAAATCTGTCTAAGAACTCGATCATGAAAACAAGAACAATTCGTCCAATCTTTCTGTAACTTATTTAGGTCAACTTAAAGTCAAACATTTTATTGCCGATTTCGTTCTGTGATTGCATATTTTCTAGGTGCAATCTTCTCACTTCACAGTTCAACGCACGATCATGTTTATAAGGAGGAAGTTTAGCAGGTTGTAATGAGGATGGTCGCGGGGCGGTACCGCTATAGCATTAGTTGCGACAGCGCAAATGCCAGCGTCTTGCAGGTGCATTGCCGGCGTCTTTCTTCATACTATAAGTGAGATGTTTCAACTTTTGCATGAAAATAGTGAATAGGATGCTCGCCTTCGAAACTCGCTAAAATGTACTATCAGTGGAATTGATTCATAGGCAGACTTTTTTGTTACGTTAGGGAAATGCAGCTTTATGCATCCCGAGTAGACTGGGGTCTTGAGTAGGACTTACGTGAGCGGTGGAAGCCCGGGCAAACCCAACGTATTGTTTCTTTGCTTTTAAGAAATTGCGGCATATAACTGACCTACATTATTAGATCGGGTTATGTCAAGTCCATGTTGCTCGTGTTGTCGACTCATCGACATCCGAACAATTTACGTAGGTCCGCCATTTGCCTATGAATCAATTTATCTTTAGTACGTACAAATTTCATGTTAAAGTTACATTACTTTTCATTGTAAATAGACATTGAATACAAAGCAATCATCATCATTGATGACTGACAGCCGTAGATTTATTGCTTAAAAGCCTTGGAAGTTAAAAATAAATGTTAAAGTTAGACAGTAAATCAATTTTCAGTCTGTGACTGGCACGCCCAGCCGAGTGCTGACTGCTGACGAAACGATTGTTCGTGGCACGAATATCTCGGCATGTCATGTGCAATAAGTATCACCTTGTACCTTGTAAGTAACTAACTATTGTTATGCTCGATCCCACCGAAATTGTTCCGAATTCGGTGGGACATTATTATGATTTGCCCCGTGCGTGTTGACTGTTGGGAACACCTGGCTACTAAGTAGTAAATTGCGCTTGACTCTTGAGTCTTGAGTAATGGTAATCATTTTTATTAACCGACTTTCAAAGGAGGTAATTTAATATATCTGTAGGTATTTTTTAATTTTAATTAAGATCAGAATGAGTTAGTTTTTGATAAAAGTAACATTGTCGATTCAAGTGCAAAACTTTAAAATACGTTATCTCTGAAGTTGATATAAATAAATAAATAAATAAAATATTTAAGTTCAAAATTAGTTTAAAAATCAGAATGAGTTTCTTTTTAATAGAAGTAGCTTTGTCGATTCAAGTACAAAACTTTATGTTATTTCTGAAGTTGATAAAATGTGACTTCAGAAAAGGATAGATTTTGACCGGGAAAAATCATCAATAGATTAATGCGCGATAAACAAAGCTTGTTAGCAACATCTAGTGTAAATTTAAATGACTAATGTAGAAAATAGTAACTTCAGAAACTATTCCTATAACTTTTCTCACGTGCACAAGTTATATATTTTTTGTAGCGGCTAATGATTTCTGACCCAGAGTTGACCGTTACTCTGACAGCGAAAATTACCCGTTGCTCATTAAGTGTTTACAGTCCGACATACAGAACAACAGGTAATTTCCTCGTGATATTATGTGAAACAGAAATAGATTGTTACTAGCTGACCCGGCAAACTTTGTTTTGCCATATAAATTATTTTTAGTATCAACATAAAAACATGTTCTCAGGCCTAATGAATGTACCATCGAGGAAATTGATTTCTAGGCAGTTGACAGACCTACCGGCTTATGTCAATTCAATGATAGCTGTGATCGGTCGGATGATTAACGCGACCAAATCACGATCCGCCATCTGCCTAGGAATCAACTTCTCTGATAGTACATACAAAATTTCGTTAAAATCGGTTGAGCCGTTTTGGAGGAGTTCGCGCACAAACACTGTGACACGAGAATTTTATATATTAGATGTTGTATGAGAAAACAATTCACAATTCGGCAATTTTTTTTTATCGACTGTTACGCAGAAAACTGATTTGCTCTACACGTGGACGAGTATTAACGTGTATAGAGTAAATATTATTACGTCCAGCACTATCAATAACATCGATTCACTATATCTAGGTATGTCTATTTTGATGCCATCCAAACGTCTTCAAAATTATCCCAGAGACCAAAATATGCCTAACGATATTAAGGCAGGTACTGTCTTAAAACTAAGTAAGAGCCGACATAATAGTTAAAGGGCCATGATAGATTAAAGGTGATGTGCGTAGCCATTAATAGTAGTCCAAGAGCCAAACTTTGCCTTTCAGTCGTGTATAGTCTAAGACCTAACTTCATAATATAATCCAGGATCCGAGATAGCCCTTGCATTCGCGCTTATATTTATAAACTAAGAGCAAACACACATATTTTGTAAAGTCCAAGAACCAAGTTTTGCCTTCCAGTTGCTCATATTCTAAAAGCCAACTATTTAGTCCAAGAGCCTACCTGTACGCGTGCACATGTACTGGGCAGCCGGTGATGGGGTTATAGAGCAGGAGTACACATGCCACCACGTCTCCCTGCACCACGGCGCTGGTGATGCTTCCGTGCGGGATGAAGTGCTTGATCGTCTGCTGCTTGCCCTTCGCCGTCACATTCTGGACTATCTTCAGACCCTTGTGGGACACCTGGAAAGGTTTATGATGTTATTTATTCATGTGATACATCTGTGATCTCAGCCTATAATGTGCATAGCTTGTTAAAATCTGGTAATTGAATCATCAAACTGCAAAGCCTCCTTAAAAGCATTTATAATAGAGCGCGCTATTTATAACAGAGGTTTTACTTGTACAGTGGTTGCCTGATACATAGCTAAACTAGCTACTAGATATATAGCTAAACTAGCCCAGCTTTGTGAGGGCTCGCGTCGTCACACTTTGACTGACTGATGATTACACATCTACATAATTTATATAAAAATTGCTATGTTAAAGTAAAAATCAATAAAAAAAAATTTAGTTTGTTATTATTTTTAGCAATATTCCGCGAAATAAACCTCAACCTTTAAGTAAATGAGTGAGTGCACGCATAGGCATGCGTACAGCACCTCCCTCCTCTCCCACACTGCCTATGCGTACACTCGCATGCAAGAACCTGCAAACACCACCACCACACAAGCAATAATGTTGGCAAATCCGTGCAAGGCCCCTCACCACCATGCAGGTAGAAAACCTCGACGCGCGTTTCGCCCCAACACCGGAGCATCCTCAGGATGTGGACTCTACGAACAATGTTCGTCAAGTGTGACTTGACGGTGTTGGGGCGAAGCCTATCAGGCTTCTTTATTACGGACGTATAAAAGGAGCTTTTAGCATGGAAGCTATATGACTTTATGAATATATGATATGAAGTTTAATCTTGGTTTATTGTTTAAATTGTTAGTTAACTTAGATAAGTTACCACAATTTTATACGTCATTTAAGATGAAGTGGTAGGGCCAGAAGCGTATAATATCGCGATCTAGGGTATCTTTGAACCTGTTTTTAGATATCAACCGCTAAAATTCATACAATGTTATTCATACCGGCGTAAGGGTGAAGATATGCCTAATAACGTTATATTCTTCGGAACACGATTAAAGTAATTTGCCTCGATAGAAAAAAATCGTGAAAATCATCATAAATTGCCATTTTATTGCAATTTTTCGATTTTACGGCGAATTTAGATACAATTCTAGTAAAAAATTTATGTTTTCATAAACCTTTCATCAAATCCCATAAGGTAGTATTTATGGTTTTCACTAAAATGATAGTTAGTCATTCAAAATAAAATAATAACCTATAACGCTCGCACTGTATGAGGGCGGCGGGGATGCGGGGTGGCGATTCAGTCGGCCGCGGAGCCTCGTCGCAAGCAGACACGTACTACTCGTCGGCCCGCTCTTTACGAGAATTTGATGTGAAAATGGGAAATAAAAACTGCAGAGGAAAAAAATATCCCTTTTGCGGAAAAGAATAATTAAAAAGAAAGAAGAGTTAAGGGAAAAAAAAGAAATAAGGGTTACCGTACACTTGACTGAGTATCGGTATTATCTTTTTTTTGACGTTATTTTTTTCCTCAGTAGGCATTAGAATAAGGGTCACCGCATATTTGACCGGGTACCGATATGGGTATTGGGTATCTTGTTTTGACTATTCTTTTCCTCTGTAGGCATGAATTAGTAGAAATAAGAATAAGCGTCACCGCACACTTGATCTGGTATCGGTATCGGTATTATCTTGTTTTAAATTTTTTTTTCCTCAGTAGGTATGAATGAGTAGAAATAAGGGTCACCGTACACGTATACACGACTGGGTATCGATACTTATAATATTTTTTTGACACAATTGTTTCCTTAGTAGGTATGAATGAGTAGAAATGAGAATAAGGGTATTGTCCAGTATCAATAACAATATTGAACGCCGGGTGAATATCCGGCACGTTGACGGAGACAAGGGCCCTGCGGATAACGTCGTTCAAGGAGGCATGGCGGGACTGGCGGCCGGCGCTGCGTCGACAAGATAGACCGTGGTGACCCTGGCGGTCTACTGCGGCGCCGCAGGGGCAGCGGTGGGGTTCGGTGATATTGTCTCCTAGTCGCAAACTGAGTGAAAGATTGAATGTGTGGTTATCTAAAAGTGTTCCGGTATTGGATGATGGGTTAGCCTGGAGCCAGTAGCCTGATTCCGGCTCGGCGGACGCTAAAAGACGCGCCCGATCTGTGGTGGACGAGGAATTTAGAATTTCTGATTGTGCCAAATTGATTAGTGGTTCATCCCAATTCTTTTGGATATTGGGGTTAACTGAAACGTCACTAGGACAAACACGTTTCCAAGCGTTGATCGCCTCAGCTAGTGACTCAATGCCTACGTTTCCAGAAGAATTGGTGATGATTTTGATGAAAAGAGGATGAATGCTGTGAGCTGAAGAAAGGAAGGCAGGAAGGGACACACTGGACACGCTTCTAAGACCCAAGCCACCGAAACGAATGGGGAGAGTAGCTTGGGCCCAAGAGGTGTCAGAGATTTGGCAGTTGAAAATATTATTGTGTCTTTTTAAAATAGTGTCTAAATGGGAAAGAAGGTTGGGGTACTCCCATAGAGGGCAGCACCTCAGGACATATGTGAATTGGGGCACAAACAAACAAAAACGAATTATTTGGTAAGCCATATGGGATTTTATTGCGACGAGTTTGCCAGAAGATACTACGAATTTTTGTTTTTGTTCCGAAACGTAAGGCTCAAAACCGTCGTTGAATATAGGGGCACCTAGAAGGCGGAGGGATTCTTTACTGAGAATTTTGATACTAGGGGCCAAATTGTTAAATTTAGACATTATTACGTCATGCGGCTGTGCGATTGGGCCGTTAAAAAAAAGTTCACATTTGGAGAAATTTAAATCCAAATCTATTGCTTTAAATTTTCAGTTGTACCTATGGGGACCCCTAAAATTTTTAATATTTTTTCCATTTTTGCATCAAAATCTTAATGCGGTTCACAGACTACATCTACTTACCAAGTTTCAATAGTATAGCTCTAATAGTTTTGGAGAAAAGTGGCTGTGACATACGGACGGACGGACAGACAGACAGACAGACAGACGTGACGAATCTATAAGGGTTCCTTTTTGCCATTTTGGCTACGGAACCCTAAAAATTAATAAATATATTTTTATAAATAAATTGACTATTGTATACTCTGACATAATAATTTAATTAAATAATTTGTATACTATTATGTAAATTACCTGAATTGGCGAGTTAACTATGTTATTTGATCAGAATTCAATTTGTTATTTTTATTTTATTTTTATTTCTTCTTAATTTATGCTCGTATTTTATCATAATTTATAATTGTTATTTAAACACTATTTAATGTAATTTTGCATGTTGTTGTTAACACTACTATACTAACGAGTGCTGTGTTGCCTATAAAGGTGTGTGCATCAGAATTGAAAATTCCTGTATACCATTAACTGTAATTTTAAAATGCATATTCTGCTGGCAACCTTAAATAAATAAATAAATAAATAAATAAATAACCTAATAAATATGACATATTATCTCATAACGTATGTCAAGTAGGCTTGTACTTTGAATATCATTCATTCATTTATTTATGTTTGTTTGTTTGTAAAAAGAATCTGCCTGAAGTTAGCCAGGGATTAGTTTACTCACGTTCAATGCGCGGTCTATACATACTAGCATAGACTTTGAGTCGGGAATTAGGGATAGGTATGGGCTACAGCTACGGGTCTGGGCCCAGCACTAAAGAGCATCTGTGAGCGTACGGAAGCATTCGAGACAATTTGGAATCGGTAACTAATGAGGTAAGTATCGGTATTCTCTTGTACAATCAACCGATAAGTGTGTACATCAAGTGTACGGTAAACCTTATTCTCATTTTTACTCATTCATACGGCATACCTACTGAGGTTAAAAAGTGTTTCAAACAAGATAATACCGATACCGATACCCGGTCAAGTGTACGGTGACTCTTATTTCTATTCATACAATACCAACTAAGAAAAAAATTTTTCAAAAACAATATAATACCAATTATAACTATACCCGGTCAAGTGTGCGGCGACCCTTATTCTCATTTATGCCTACTAAGGAAAAAATTTGTCTAAAAGAAGATAATAAGAGGGTAAAATATTGAACTCGCATGCCCGGTCGCCGCTGCCGCACGCACTGTCTACGCTACGCACCTACTAGCAGGCGTGCGCGGGGCGGAAGATGGTTGCCCCGCGCATGCTCCCGCCACGCTTCATACCTCACCCCCTCAGAAACGCGATGCGCACCCTACCACTTCATCTTAATTTAATGTCCTTATGTGTATGTCAATGGTTTCGAACAAAGAAAATACTCAAAGTCATACGGCAAGTTTGTCAATCGTAAAATTGACCAAATTAGAACCAAGGTGTTAATGTGTTGTGTTTGTCTTGGAGCTATTTTCAAGTGTAGATTGCGGCATTAGTGAGTTACACTATGTTGTTATATTTATTATTTAATTTTATCATGGACAGGACTCACTTGTAGCGAGCTTAGCTATAATAACTTTAATATCAGCTAGAAGGATAAAGTTAATATCAGCAAGATACTATCAGCAAAATTATTAGTTACATCTAGAAAACTAGATTAAAATAGGGCCTGCCATTTGTATGCTGCGGCCTGCGATGCCACAGATAGATAGTAGATACTCGTCAAACTATTAACACCCCTCTTTTTGGTCGGGGCTTAAAAATAGCGTTCTCTTGAAAATCAAAGAAACTTCAAATGACTGACTTTTTGCGTTTTGAACAAGCTGTACCCTGATTCTACTATTTTAAATTAACTCCAACTTTAATCCATTCCGGATTAATCAAAGATAAAATGCAGGGCAAAATAATATTCTCATACATATCATATCGTCAAAGAATAATAGTAACTATTTAGTAAGGACTAAGGGGTTAATTGAAATACATTATCACCATAGGTAATTAATTTGGTGGAGTTATAACCTTTAATTTGTTTTTGCTTCGATTTATGTGTAAACTACACCTACAAAACATAGGAAAATTAATTAATCCGACATCAAACATTTCTTATACTAATCGTGCGGTTGCCATTTTGATCACATTCCTGCAGCATTGTCAAACAAAGGTCAAGCTGTAGGTCACAGTTCAAACCAGTCACATCCTCACAACACAACATCGTGTTTATCGCCTAAGATGCCGGTTTGCATAATGGCCAATAATATTATTATAACGACAGTACTTAATGATGGTGAATCTTCAATCTGCATCAGTGCTAACCTAAATATTTTATTTTGGTAGCTTTGACTGTGAGTCCTAGCCAATAAGTAGGTATAGTTATTTTATCACCGTATCCTTAAACATACTGTACATTTTTCGGCATATAAGCTAATAATACCTATAGCACAGAATAGATAATAGTACAGGTACGTATAGCTTGAGAGGAGAAAAAAACACAGGCTGTATTTTCTCTCCTCTCAAGCTAATTTTAAAGACCTGTTGGAGCCTGCACTCAAATGAGTACCTACTTAAAGGTTTTACACTTTGAAAACTATCAAAAAGCCAAATAGTAGCTACTCCCATAAAAGTCTCAAGTCTCAATACTCAAAAATTGAACGAGTTTGACGGTGGTTTGACATTTTATATAATTATGTAGATTTAGGATTCGCGCTTGCTTAACACGACAGTCTGTATTGCTATTACAAGAGTCAAGATACAGGAACATGCACTCACATAAATAATTACATATTAATAGACCGTATTTTGTAGTGTAAATTGTAATCCGTCTAAAGACTTGGTTTTGTGAGCCCGAGCCCTTATTGTACTTAAACTGCATCGTTAACTACATCGAAACAAATCTTGAATAAAAACAGCAGAATCGGGGCACAAAAACCATACACCATAAAACACGATATTCGATTTTTAAAAAACCCCTACCTGCAGCGTAACCTTAAACGGCTCGAGGTCCCTCGCCCGCTCCTCGAGCACGGCAATGGCGGGCAGCGCGTACTCCTCCCCCCGCAGCCCGCGCGACTCCTGCGCCCCCAGGAACCATACGTAGTACGACGCCTTCTTTATGTCCTTTTTAAGTCGCAGCGCCATTGTTGTTGCTCCTATGTCATTGTTGGTAATCTGGAATGTGAGAAGTAATCGTAAATCATCGGGTTAACCTTTTTTATTTAAATCCGATACGGGATTTTTTTTTATTTTAATCTGGGAATTGGTTATAAGCTCAGCGGATTATGTATATTGACATCGAAATATAATTATTTATACTTTAAAAAAGGTTCTTTACTTTTCGTTTCGTAATGGACATGAATGAATACAAGCAATAAGCAAACTATGTGAATAATAAATAATACATAATATTATATAATAATTACATAATATAATAAATAGATGTAAATGTCAATTAGGTTGAATGGCTCTTTCGTTTTATAAATAAACTACTGGAAGAGCTTTTTAAAATTGCCGATACAGGGGTGAATGAATTATTTTGGCTTCGTTGATTATGAACTTCCTTTATGAACTATGAAGCCTTGTCAAGGACGACATAATAATATATGCAAAATTGGTATGTAGAGTCTCCATATTATTAATTATTATTTATTATACAGTTTAGTGTTCTTATCAACAATAATAGCAAAATAACAGAGTGTGATACTCCAAATTTTATATTATGATAAATAATTATTATGATAATATCTAAAATCTAATAATATTGAGCTGCTAACAACGTATTTTTTTAACGGGCTATGGCCCGCCACACATTCCCACCACTGTATCTCCTGTGTTGCCAAGATCGACAGCGGTATCCAACCACGAAAACCCTTTGATATGATCTCAGGGAGCCTGAGGGACATGCTAAAACTGTGGGACCCACAACGAAATCAATCGGAAGAAAATAGGAGGAGTAGGAAGAATTCCAATTTCCCTCCCCATACAAAGCGGGAGATAGCACAAAGTTGCAATGACTGGGCAGCACCACGGAAATAAGGCTATAATAATTGTGACTCCTAAGCTGAAGCTAAGTGTTTATTGTGTTTGACTGTCGCCAATAATAATTGTGACAACAACGCTTGAAGGTGCTAACAACGTATGTAGAGGTTGTCCTGTGTCCTGTCATAAGATAAGCCAATTTAAACACAGACATAATATATTTTATCACGAGCAAAATGTACAGTGTCCACCCAGTTGGGACTTGGGCGAGTGGACAATCCGTGTCGGTGTTGTCGGACTGTGTTTACGAATTCTCTCACGCATTCATTGCCTCAGCGGTTCTCAAACCTTGACTCATTTACTTAATTGCCTAAATAACTAGATGTGAATTGGATCCTTCTACTGTTTCATACAATGGCTTTGTACAGGTGTTAACATAGCAATTTTATTAAGTAGCTACCATCAAGGAAATTGATTTATAATCTGGTGGATCTACTTTAATTAGCCAGATTATGTCAAGTCAGTGTTAGTAGAGCGATCTGTCGGATAAGGGTCAATTCAGACCGCAACGCGACGAGGCGAGGCGCGACGCGACGCGACCTAAATTTGTATGGATTTGACAGATGTCGTCAGCGTGAGACGTCTTGCGAATCTGTCAAATCCATACAAATTTAGGTCGCGTCGCGTCGCGCCTCGCCTCGTCGCGTTGCGGTCTGAATTGACCCTAAGTTTGACAAGTTTGACAAAACCCGACCAAATTACACAGGCAATCTGCCTATGAACCGACTTCTCTAGTACAACAAGCCATTCTATCTGTCGCACTTAGAAACGAATAAAATTTACATAACTGTATTAGGCCCATTTGCGCAGATCTGAGTTAAAGTTAGCTCTGAGTTAAACATCATGTCATATGTGTCACTCACCAAGTGAGTGATACAGATGACATGATGTTTAACTCAGAGTTAACTTTAACCCAGATCTACGCAAGTTTGCCACTGTAATAGGCAAACGAAGACTTTGACATAAGCCCCATACATTGTCAGTCAAACTCTTCATTAAATTGAAGTTTAATCATAATTAAATGTCTCATTAAATAGTTATTATGTAGTTACTATGGGTTTGCTACTTTATACATTCATTAAGTATCAAATAAACAAGCCGACAATTACGCAATCAGGTGAATTCTCGAGTCGGCACCTGTTTCGAGAACCTGTTGTTTAGCTGTTTGACCTTTTATTAACAATTCTCTTTTTTGTATTTCCTCTGACATCATGGTGCATCGTGAAGTTTGTGGCCTTTGGTCATCACTCATCACTCATCATTGTCGACATCATCATCATTATTCTCATCACCATCACATTGCTGAGGCTCACCATCAAGAGTATAGATTAGGGATGACAACTAAAAGGTAAGTGAAGTCTACTTACATCATAGTGAGTATTTTTGCTGCACTACGTATGCTGTTTCGATCCCATACAAATTATCTTAGGTTTATACGCTGAGAAATAATGTGATACGAAGTTCGCGGGTCATCTATAGTTATAGTTAAAATCCTCACGATGAGAAGTTACAAAACTGATGACAATAGGCAGTCAATTCACAGGAGATCTTCTGTGTCGTAATTAAAGCAGTTTTGGTATCTTTTTTAAGATTTGTGCATATTATAGTAACTACTAGCTGTCCCGGCAAACGTTGTTTTGCCATATAAAGTATTTCTACTTCATCAGTTGATACAAAATCTTATCCCCTCTTTTGTGCCCTAAGAGAGGTAGGGCGAAAATTTAATACATGGAAAATACACTAAGCTTTTATAGCAATGTAATGACCACACCCCGCTTATTATTTTTTGAATATCTTTAATATACAGAATTTTCATTTCCACAGTTTTATTATATGTAGGTATAGATTAATTATGACAGTTTTAGCACTCAAAATAAAATTCATAGAATCTGTAGTACTTGTGCAGACTTGTAGGGTGAGTAAATTAAACACAGAATACTATATCACTAGGCACAACCACTCCGTCCGGTAGGTAATGAATAAGAGAGGCTCGCTCTCCCCGAGCGACCATTTCCTAATACTACCCGCACTACGAGTGGGCGTGGCTATTAAATCTATACTACTATTATAAAGAGGAAAGATTTGATTTTTTGTTTGTTTGTTTGTTTGTTTGTTTGAGTCGAATAGGCTCCGAAACTACTGGACCGATTTGAAAAATTCTTTTGCTATTGGAATCTTACATTATTTCTGCTGAACATAGGCTACATTTTATTTTGGAAAAAAGTAGGGTTCCGTAAGATATTTGAGTTTTTCGGACGCAAGGTGTAAAAAATCAGCTAGAAAAGTTACTTATTTTGCGTATGCTGCCTAAACTATAAAAGATAGAACCATAAAATGTTCTAAGTAATTGTAGATCTTATAAATATCTACAAAAAAGTCCACGACACACTATACCTATCTATGTCGAGTGAGGCACAATAACCATTTATTTATTTAAAAATCCTGAATTTTTTTTGGACTACATTTAAACGGATATATTTTACTCACGCTATTAATCCTTATCAAAATAAATTATTTTATCACTAAGTACAGTTTATGTAGATAATATTTGGTCTTTGAATGATTAAAATTGGACGTTCGGTTTTGAAATTATGGTGAAATTAAAATATTACGATAGTGGGCGTCACCAAAGCGCGTACGGGAAGAAGACAATATTCTGTTGTAGAAATGAAAATTCTGTAAGTACATAAAAGATATGAAATGACACCCGAAATTACACCTTTGTCACTACATCGCTATAGAAGCCAAAAATGTGGTTAGTTTTTTGTCTGTCTGTCTGTCTGTCTGTCACTCTTTCTGTCTGTCTGTATGTTTGTTCCAGCATCACACGAAAAATACTGATCCGATTTGAATGTGGTTTTCGCAGATATATTTATCTTCTTCCAACGTAACATCTGGTGTATAAAATTTTTCCCCCCACCCCTCTAAGGGGACAAAAGAGGGGGTCAAATTTTGTATCAAACTTTTTTCTTTAACACGAAAACTACTGATCCGATTTGCATACGGTTTTAACAGATATATTATATTTGTCTTCTTCCAACTCAACATCTGGTGTATAAAAATCCTCCCCCCCCCCTCCCCTCTCAACCCTCTCTGGGGACCAAAGAGGGGTCAGATTTTGTATACAACTTTTTTCTTTAGTGGACTTACTTCATATTAGGTATTAACTGTGTTTTTCAACTTAACATCTGGTGTATGACCTTCCCCCCCACACCCTCTTAGGGGACAAAAGAGGAGGTAAAACATGTATCAACTGATGATGTAGAAAATATACTTTAAATGGCAAAACAACGTTTGCCGGGACAGCTAGTATAATATATAAAGATTTATTTATTGTAATACACTACAGAATCTAAATTCGCATTAAGCAGAAAGGTTCACGATCTTGCTAGGCTAGGTGAAAAGTGTTTGTCAGCCGCCTAGCGTGATAAGAGTCCATGGACGTTCGTTTGCTTTCCTAAAGTGCATATACCTGTCACGTGCATACAATGTGGTATTGTGCGTTTCTTGCGGGTGTCATACTTAGGCACCGTGAGAATACTGACCAATTACTATTATCCATCCTTTAATAAGTTCTCACGTTAGCGCAGATGCGATCTGTTTTTGTCCTCATGTGACGTGACAATAGTATTGTATAAGATGTTTTTGTTGGGATAATGTACGGCGTCTTGAGGTCATGTTTGGAAAGATTAGGTCCCAATTATACTTATATTTTATATTATAAATTCGAAAGTATCTGCCTGTTACCGCGAAATGCAAATTCGAATGTCCCAGGACAGGACATACGATAGTTCATAAAAGCTTTTTTCCGTAAGCAAAGTTGTGGGATTCTAGTTAAAGTTATTATCTATAATAATATTATAATCTATTCTAATAATATTATAATTCTGAAGAGTTTATTTGTTTGTTTGTTTGGACGCGATAATCTCAAGAACTAGGTACTGGTCCGATTTGAAAAAATATTTCAGCGTTAGATAGCCCATTTATCGAGGAAGGCTATAGGCTATATAACATCACGCTATGACTTTTAGGAGCAAAGAAACAGAAGAAAATGTGGAAAAGCGGGGAAAATTATTCACCTATAAGAGCTTCCGTTGCATGCGCTGCAAAAACGGTCCAAGATACCCAAAAAATATGGATGAAAAAATTATTCCTCTTTAAATGATCTACAAAAATGTCCGTGATAGCTGTACTAAATTTCAAAACTACACGAATTATTCGGTGTGATCGACGATTTTGAAACTAATTTTCTTACGACTAATCGAGCGACGAATCGTTACGACAATGGTCCCGTGTATGGGCGGCTTTACAGTGTACTGGTAGCACTCTTTGCTCCTTTGCAAAGATACAGCTATTTTAACAATACACTGACGGATCGCTTATGAGCTATTTAAATGTTTGGTTGTTTTTAAATGGCCGCTAAACTGTAACTGTCCTGCAACAAAACATGAGTGATCACGAAATAACGACCATCAAACATTTGGGCCACTCGGTGACTCGGTTCTCACTCTCAAAAGCTCATTGTTTAAACAAAAACATTTCTAAAACACTCGTTCTCATATTCTTTATATTAGTTGAAAGCAGAGAGACATTTTTGCTATGAGAACGTTTATTTTCAGCCAGTGTTTTATGTGAACCTTTCTACTTACTGAAGAACGAGACTTTCCCGCAAAAAATTACAGTAGTAGGTTAAATGGAAAAGCCGTTCTAATGGGTAGGGTTTAGGATGACAAGTGACAAAAATAACAAGGGAGTTAGTACAATATAGTTACATTGTGAGCTGTCAATTACATTAAAAAGTACACAACTATCAGTATAGATAAGTACATGTTATGCTCCATCAGTTGTGTACACATATTTTGGCTTGTAGTATGAAATGAAGCTTACTAGTTCTACTGTTCCACTTTACTCTATACTCTATAGCTATACTAATCGGTGCTAGCATGAAGACCATCAACCGATTCACCCGTGACAACAGTAATGGGTGGCAGGGCGCAACCGTTAGCGACCGCTACTGTCACAGTTAGCGGTGACGCAACCGCAGTTATGGTTAATGCAACCTTATGATGGATTGTTTTCAATCTGCCGATACCATGTGGTTACGCAATTGTTTTGTGTTATTAACCCCTTAAACTTTAAACGTTATCGAAATTATCTGTCACATAATGAGATGTTAATCTTTGAATTTCAAATCCTTCTGAATTTTATTCATATTAAAACTATTATACGTCTTATATTATAAACGCGAAATTATGTCTATTTTTTTCACCTCTGACACTTAAGCCTCTGGGATACTTTAAATCCCGGGAAAGGGTGAGATTTTATCATGGAAAATGAATGCTTCCCGCTATACATAAATATACTTGTTTAGCGGTAAAACGTCTATAATAATCTTAGATATCAATTATATTTCTTCTTAATCGATATTTTTTGTTCTTTTTCCTAAGAGAAGGTGACGGGTAACACTGCAGTCTACAACGATTCCTATTGCAAATGTGAACTAAAGCAAATGTATGCGATGTGGTTGTACTTTATTAATAAATAAATAAATAAATAAATAAATAAAGCTCTAAAGTCTAAAGCACAAAACATCATACTAATAATTAACTTGTACTAGTTCTTATGTATGCTGATTACATACTATCGTGTTATATGTCATAATCAAGGCTAATAACATAGCGCGGTGGAAATTCTATTGTCAGATGGAGCTGGAAGTACCATCCGCGTTACAAGCAGGGTCGTATTCAGTTGCGTGGTGGCCCAGGGACAATATTGATGTAAGAGCCAAGGGGGCATCCCTTTGGTCCAAAATCCATTTGGCATTCCAAGCACAACAACTTTTTTGTTTTAATTCCAAAATTTTGATAGAACAGCGTCGTTTTATAGCCGTTCCATATATTCAATCTATCTCTAGTTTGACATACAACCGATCGCAGCTGACATAGAATTGACATAAAATATATGGAGCTAATGTCTAATGTGAGCTATTCCTATCTCAAGTAAGAGATAGATCAAATATTGGGAACGGCCGTTAGACATTAAAAATAATTTGTCAAACGATACTGCAGATAACTAGCTACCATGAGTGGTGGTTACGGTGATCACTTTTATGTGTAAGAATTCATGGAAATTATTAGTAAGAATTGACAAAAACGGCCTCTCACTTCCAACTTGTAGATGAAGGTAAGCCGCGAATAAAAAACAAAGGGTTTATCATTCGATTTATTTTGAGGGAATTTTATTGTGGAGGTCCTGGGCAACTGTCCCGTGTGCCCTCCCTTAAATACGGCCCTGATTACAAGAGTATTGTCTATGAAGGAGTCACGACTCGCTGTCACGGTAATAGAAAACTACAATTATTGTGATCTAACTGTGCATGCAAATGAGGCGAAATAATTATAAGGAAAGGCTTTGCTCTCTTTGTGGGGCAATATCTTTCTATGGTAATAATTTGAGACGAATCTTTGTTACATTTTGCGATTGTCACGACTCACGCATAATATATTAAAACCTTATTATGAACGGTAAGGGAAAAAATATGCAGTAGCTGCTGGACGCTATGTATTTATTCAGACCTAAATTATAATGTATGTTTCAACCTACGCTATTATAAGAGTCTTGATTTTGCCAATACTTATGTGGGACCCAATTCCTCAGGTCCTATGTACTTCGGTAACATACAAACGCTGGTTAATTCTAAATAGATTAGTATTACATAGTATATAAAATAGTATAGATATAAGCATTCTTATTTAACTTTTCACTCACTTCGCTAAGTTTGCTTCATGTGGAGGTTGGTAAAAAAGTTGTTTTGAGCACCAAGTTCCTTTCTGTAAAGCCCGCTGTACACATTGGGCCAACGCATTGAGCCAGCGCATTCGGCCAAGATGTAGAGGCCTACTTATCCATAAGTAAAGTGCCCCGCAAACGATCAAATTGTTTGTCAAATATTGTATCTTTAAGCCGAGACTACATATTTTTGCCGCTTGCGTTTGAAACTTTAGGCCCATGGGGGGATGATATGAAAAAGGTTTTCAATTTAATATCATCCCGCCTCATAGAACGCACAGGTGACCAGAGGGCTGGGTCGTACTTCGGCCAGCGGTTGAGCCTCGCTTTACAGCGGGGCAATGTCGCCAGCATTTTGGGCACTCTCCCTAAGGGCAGCAGTCTGGATGACAACCTTTTTTATATTTAAACTAACAAATTTTTATACTACTAGTTTTTATTGTAGTTTAGTAATTATTGTATTAGTTTATAGCATTATATTATTAATTATATTTATAGATTTGTTTTAAAATAAATAAAGATAATTTTACGTGTTTGTCAAATAATATGATAGTGTAGTTGTTTGAAGCGTTTGTCAAATAATTTACTATGAAAACGTAAATTACATCAAACATGTTTGTCAAACTTTGATCGTTTGCGGGGCACTTTAGAAGCGACATTCCGCACTCTATAATGCGCTGATTCAAAGCGTTGGCCTGATGTGTACAGCGGGCTTAAAGATAATGAATTTTTGGGCTCTTGGGAGGTCTGGCCACTCAGTTACATAAAGCACCCCGTCGTGGTCGTGGTCGGGTGCGCCGGCGTTTTTGTCCGCCAACGAAAGTGGGAAATTGACCGTAAACTCGATAATTACTTTCTGATCATATCGACGTGCTCGTGTGGAACACGGATGAGATCCATCATAATGTATGAAAGTTTGTACCAAATCATTGACTTAAGTACCTTAAATTAATATCATCTTACGTTTGCATTTTTTCGCAAAAAAAATTGCGCAAAAAATTAATATAAATAGTTATTTAATATATTTAATATTGATGATAATAATTATCAGAACGTCCTTCAAATAATTTATTGCATCTTGGAGAAAGTTAGATGTCGAAGGAGTAATTTTAAAAGAAATCCAATACCTAAAACATGTCAGAAAATAATAATTGTTGAAGTTTTAAGGGCAATAGAAACTAATACCCGAACCTAATCGGAAACTCAAATTCGTCAAATTTAAATATGAAACCAATAAATGGTATGTTAATTTATGTTCTATCTGTTCAGCTATTAGTCATTTCCTATCGTGACTGTATGCCACTGAAAGTGCCTAGATTAAAATATAAATGTTTCCTGATGGAGGCGCGAATTGGTTGCTGGTTGTTTATGGTCGCTGGTTGTTGTTAATGGTTGATGGTTGACGCAACCTGCGGAAGTTGATGTACCGCAGCTTTCGTATGGCAAAAGCTCATACTGGTTGTGCCCACTTGTTTAACCTGTACGTAAATTGTGTCTTATCATGTATAAATATTATAATTTTACTTATATAATATAATATACTAAAGTCCGAGGCACGAGATCAGACATAAAATTTCCACGCTAACTTTGACATATTATAGAGTGTAGAATTATTAATACATATGTAGTTTTGTGACTCGCCTCTTCGTGTAAGCTATACATCGGCTGTCGTCTGTCAATTCTGTGTGACTCGTGTCGCAATTGTTCTGTAAACAAATGGGCAAAAGTAGCCCCTTATTAGTACTTATAAACTTTTGCTAAGAAAGAAAAAGATAAAAAAATGGCTTACTCAAAAATATGATATTGGTAGACTTTATTTATATTATTTTTATATTATATGTTTATATATTATGTTTATTATATTACATTTATATTATATATGTTTATATTTATATCAAGATTTAAATCGTACTGAGATCAATAAAGATAAAAACAGAAAAATGTAATTTTATGTAAGCAAAGAAAGATCTGAAGACCTGCCTTGTTTTGACACAAATTCCACAACATATGACTTTAACTGGTTAAATTTACAAACATGTACTGACATCCGTTTCTACTTTCTAGAATGATCTTAAAGCTTATATTACACAACTTTCGTATGTTTTAGTATTTTATCTCCTTACATTTGAGACGTATGATGTCGTAAATTTGAAGATAAGAGCTAAGCCATTGAGATACTATAGCAGGAGAGAGCCTTATATCAGTGTACAAGCGTCAAAAGCGTGTAATGTTATGTCCTACTTACTAGGACATAACAAAGGAGTCGGTATGCATATTTCATGTAATAAAAGTGATAATAAAGGTTTTTATTGAACATTTTATGCTAGATATTGTTGAGTTCTATGGTTCCGCTAAATTATAAACCATAAGAATGGCCAAAGAATGCCTCAAACACGTGGATTTAACATTAAATACGTAAGTTTTGAACAACGTTTTTTGGACTTTTCAATTGGTATTTTTGTAAGCTAAAATGGATAGTATTTAAGTTTAATAATCCCTTATTCGTGCTATGTAAGGCATTAGTGCTAAAAATGTCACATTAATTACTAATTTGACTACAAAAGTTGCATAGCTTTTTACGTGTGTTTACGGATTCTCATTACTTGAACTATAGTTTATCGATATCATGAACTAAATGACTTTCTTTTCTGGATCTAAATGTGCTTCGAAATGATCGACAAATAGAAATATTCAAGAAAATAAACGCACACTACTTGTATGAAAATAAGCACAAAATGGCCACGCGATGACGGGCTAAGACTACATCTACCTATATATCCTTAATCTGTGAGCTAAGCGATATATAACAGTTTATTTCGGATATAATAACAAATTTCTATCACAAGACGAAGCTCACAAGTCAACATACAATAACATTATGAACGAGTTATAAATGCATTAAATCTGCCGTTTATTTAACTTTTTTCATAATTCGTGCATGGAAAAGTCTTATCCATCTTTCGTACTGGTAGTTGCCAAACTGTATCGATTTTGATTATACACATTTTGTGTGATTAGCAGCTATTTTTCATATCTGAAATAACTTATGAAATACTATATGATGCCCTCAACACCGTTGCGCCTAAATTCGTTTATCCTAAGTCCTTTCCCGAAACTCACAGTATCCTTACAATAAATTTCAGCAAAATCGGTTCTTGGGTTTAGGCGTGAAAAGGCATCAAAAAGACAGAATTTTCGACACTTTCGAATTTATAATATTAGTATGGATAGCATAACAACGTTTGGCGGGTCTGCTGTACAACTTGGAAGTAATTTTTACCCAAGTCCCATGCATTATTGGTAAACCTATTCATTAAATTACAGTGAATTTTATTGCTTAGTAATCGTCTCTGAGCGTAGCAGTGATATTGTTTAAAGTTTTAACTTTTAAGTAAGCCGAACCACAGAATATATTATATTAGTAGTACCAAGCCGAATTAACTTTTAAACTGTTTGTTCCAATTGCATTTCACGCCCTATTAACTCTACCAAGTGAGATTGTGTCACAGAATAAAGCTACCGCGCTATCAGCGGGGCCAACGACCGGAGATAAGCTTACGGCCACACAGGTGACACGCACGTACTTTTTCCGTAAATCTAGTGTACATTTAGCCACAGAATAAGTACGGAGCCCTGATGGTAGTAACTATTTAGTTTTTTTTTAATGAAATAAGGGGGCAAACGAGCAAAAGGGTCACCTGATGGAAAGCAACTTCCGTCGCCCATGGACACTCGCAGCATCAGAAGAGCTGCAGATGCGTTGCCGGCCTTTTAAGAGGGAATATAGGGTAATAGGGGAGGGTAGGGATGGGTAGGGAAGGAAATAGGGTAGGGGATTGGGCCTCCGGTAAACTCACTCACTCGGCGAAACCCAGCGCAAGCGCTGTTTCCAGTTTCACGCTGGTTTTCTGTGAGAACGTGGTATTTCTCCGGTCGAGCCGGCCCATTCGTGCCGAAGCATGGCTCTCCCACGTATAAATTGTACAAAATCGTCGTCGTCGTCGCGCTGTTATTTACATACAACTGCTTGTGATCTCGCGGTGTGGCGGCCAAACCGCGTGTTCTGGCGGACGCATATAAACCGAGCCGTAAAATATCATGCTTACGTACGATAAAAAATAAGCAGACATTTTTAACACGTTTATGAACGGCCTACACCTCGAATTAATTGCTTAATTTAAGTAGATGACTGCAACATATTTTTTTTTGACCGAGAACGAAGAAAATAATAACAACCTGCTCACATCTAACCTTAATCAATAGATGTGTAACATGAGGTTTCAATATGTCGGAATATTATATAACATATCTGTTACACATAGTATGTAACTATGTAATAGTACCCCGGTTCTGGTACAACAGTACAGTTGCGATCCAATTCGGATGCTATAAGAAACAACAAAATTGTAGAGCTCGACAAGGCTTTGAATAAACGTGGCGAGAAAAGGAACTAACGCTGCTATCATACAAAGACTTCATTTTTGACAGTTCTTCTTTACCAGCAGCGCCCCGTCTACGTTCATTTAAAGCCTTGGAAGTTGGAGCACTTTATTATCTTATTAAACGTCAAACAAACGTCAAAAGTTTGGAGAGCGGTAAAAACGCGTTTGACGTTTGTTTTACATTTTATCAGAATGCCATTTTGTTGTTTATTTAATACTGAGGCAGCATCATAACATTATTATATTTTCTAGAATATACTTTGCGCGGCTCTGCCAACGTAAAAAATTACTCTGTATTACCCGTCGATCGTGGGAAAACGAGACACAATAGAATATTTATTGTGTCTCGGTCACCGGTGACCGTATGGGGCTTGATGAATTAAGGTGCTTATTAAAATGTTTAATGCCATATTTAACATTTCAAAATGTAGAGCCTGCTCGTAACTAGCACAAGGTCCTAAAAATAACACTTCAAATGAAAATTACCAGTCATTTGCTGCGGTAATAAAAATATTATGGGTATTATTTATAATGATATAGGCCGCATACATTATTATAGTTTCATAATAATTGTACCAGCTTACATAATGTGTACTCATTATTATTATTGGATACACATATTGGTATCGGTACAATTTCGCGTTAAATTGTTCTGTAGTTTAGAGGATAAATGTTAAAATTGCACATAATAACCTCCTCCTTTTTGTAAATCGTTTAGAAAGAGGGTAGATCTCAAGTACAACTCTATATGTTGGATTTTTGGTCGGTGGCGTGTACTAATGAAACTTTCTGATCTCAAGTACAATTTTGAACGTTCCAAAATATAAATTGTGAAATGAGCGACATTGACAAAATCCACAAATGGTTGGCTGAAGTATTGATCAATCTTTCCTATGGCAGGAGAAGCAATACTAAATTCACAAACCGACAGTTCCAGGCATTATAGTTTGTATGGAGTATAATTTAACAAAAATTCGACTTCAAACACTATTCCCTTGGGGGTTGGGGACCATCTGTAAGTTTCAGCTCTTTCAAGATAATTTTTGGAGTCTTTTCCCTGTTCTAAATTTTAAAATGTGTCAAAATTAGTATGTTTGCAGATATTATGTATTTTAAAAGCAATTAAGCTAGCGTGAGTTGTCTATGTAGGATATTATTAATTAACGCATACTATACGCTTTCATACGGCTATTATTAAAACAGCGGTAAATGAAGCTTTGTTTGGCCAAGATGTAACGGTGAAAGTGGCCAACATATTATTTTATATCGACGTTTTCTATTGCCCTGAAGGCTTCAATGTTCATTACATAAGGTATGCTATTTAAAATTAGGAACTACCAGCATAAGCTTTATTAATTACTACTTG
Source organism: Plebejus argus (assembly GCA_905404155.3). Taxonomy (NCBI): domain Eukaryota; kingdom Metazoa; phylum Arthropoda; class Insecta; order Lepidoptera; family Lycaenidae; genus Plebejus; species Plebejus argus. The sequence continues at coordinate 5,857,345 of FR989933.1, forward strand.
TCTAGGATATATTATTGCAATGTTTTCACGCTAGATGCAACATCTACTTACAGACAGTAAATATAAAGTTTTGTCCGACGTTTGAAAACATTTCTGTGAATATTAATCTGATACGAGTATACTGCATGTGCACTGTGCAACTGCCAACATGCCAAATTTTGGTCGAATAACGAATTACTTGCTGTATGTAGTAGTACCCTCTGTTGCGACCGACCTTTGCGTAATATATTTCATATATGTATGTGTATTCCTTATTAGACGTATAGTGTATACGAAGTTCTGTAGTATCTTTAAAACATAGTTTTTTTTTCTTGAAATTTTTCTAGCATTCATAGCGCCTAAAGTGATAATATTATTTTGTGACCAAATAAATAAAGTTTGGCATGTGGAAACCTTACTTTGCCAGAGATAACAGACAGACAGACGTAATAATAAATAGTTGTCGCATTTACAACTTAACACTCTGCTTTAATAGAACATTTAACTTGAGCGTCAATTAATTTAAGTACGCCATCAGCAAATCTAATAGGAACAGATTAATTATGATGATTATGTACAATATACAACTTGAGTAATACTTAACATTATGTAAACTGTATTAACCTCAATAGTAGTGTCTAATTCGGCATAAATTTCCAACATAAATTATTTGTGGGTGAATTTGTAATATCCTCATAGGTCAGTTCTGTTCCCATGGTATATGCTGAGAACTATATCAATTACTAAGTTCACATACTATTATAATATAGTATGTCACCTTACTTCTATTAACATATTATATTTTATTCGTAACGTACACGATTTAATTGTATTCACAATTTTTAGGGTTCCGTAGCCAAAATGGCAAAAAAGGAACCCTTATAGATTCGTCATGTCTGTCTGTCTGTCTGTCCGTCCGTCCGTATGTCACAGCCACTTTTCTCCGAAACTATTAGAGCTATACTATTGAAACTTGGTAAGTACTTAGATGTAGTCTGTGAACCGCATTAAGATTTTGATGCAAAAAAGGAAAAATTATTAAAAAATTTAGGGGTCCCCATAGGTACAACTGAAACAAAAAAAAAATTTTTCATCTAACCTATGCGTGTGGGGTATCTATGGATAAGTCTCCAAAAATCATATTGAGGTTTCTCATATCATTTTTTTCTAACCTGAATAGTTTGCGAGAGAGACATGATAATTCTAAAAAAAATATATGATGTAGATTACTATAAAAACTACCAACGAAAATTGGTTTGAACGAGATCTAGCCAGTAGTTTTTCTTATACGTCATAAATGGTAAACCTTAATCTAAATTTCATTAAATCGACTGAAATATAAAAGTAAATCAAAAACCTTTTAATTTCATAAAAATAAACCTTATTGCTACTGCGGAACCCTTCATGGGCGAGTCCGACTCGCACTTGACCGCTTTTTATGACAAAGCAAAGAGTTGACATTTGATATGATAGCATTTCGTTTTATATAAATTACTCTTTATTCACGTTTAAATTAAATACTGATTCTGATCAGTATTAGGAGAATGCTGAAAAGACACCCCTAAACTCCCAAAGCTTATAACATCTGAATGCTGAAGAGACACCCCTAAACTCCCAAAGCTTATAACATCTGAATGCTGAAAAGACACCCCTAAACTCCTAAAGCTTATAACATGTCGTAACTTGTAACTGTTATTTATAGATTTAATCCGTAGCATAATATGCTACGGATTTAATCTACAGATACATATTATATGTGTACAGTGACGTCAGGGTTTTAAGGACCTGCATTCGTAAAAACGGACCCTCTTCATATTGGGCTATGATGGGCAAATATATTTTCTAAGACCCTGGCTATCGAAGTCGATTTTAGATTTTCGAATTCAAAATACACCTTACTATATTCTATCATTGGCAATGGGCGGAGGTGAAAAGGCTTTGATTTCATAAAGGTAATTTTAACAGTTACTTTTCATATCAATTCCGAGACACAATTTGTCGCTATCTACAGGTTTCGGTTATAATTGTTATTATGTATATCGCTCAGATGAAAGTGAAAGCTATTACGTAATGTACCTGTGGACGTGTGGACGGCGGCTAGACCGGCAAGGTCTTCGAACCCCAATTAAAAGCTCCTCCAACATTGTACTGACCGAAGAAAGTCTAGTGAGTAAAGGGCTAAGCTAAGACACGTACTTATGTATACAAGTAATACTAGAGTGCCTTATTCGAAGTCTACTACCCCGCAAGCTGCTCTGAATTGACTTATATAATTAGCTTAGCATAACTGTTATGATCAATGTAATAAAAAATATACGAAAACATAGTTGTGACTTGTGGCTATGTTTTTTCGTATTTATAATATATATTGTAGAAAATCCATACTAACATTTTGAACTGCGAAAGTGTGTCTGTCTGTCTGTTACCTCCTCACGCCCAAACCGCTGAACCGTAGTTGCTGAAAGACATGGAGATACTTTGAGACCCAGGAAAGGACATAGGTATGACAGTTTTTGTCCCAGAAAAATGAAAAATCCATAATGGCTTTTTCTATACCTACATTTTTTGAAATCGACATAATATAAAGAAAAAAATTTGTGAGTTTCATAATGTGATATTATTAGTTATTACCTACAGACCAATTTACGTAAGGTCCATATGACCTTGTTTTTCAAGGCTCTACTTCCTGAAACAAAATATGGTGTTGGGGACCGGTCCAAGGAGCGGCTGTAACGGTGAGATTTGCACTCGAGAATTATAGGGCTGACAATTAAAAAAAAACACTATACTTATTCAATTCCTGCTCATAATAGTATTAGTACGGGTAAGGTTTGAAATGATCGATTCAAAACTGAACTTTATTTGCAAGAGGATGCACATTGAATTGGCAGACTTGCTGCTTGAGGTATGGGCCTGCCTGTTCTTCTTATAAGTATGTATGCCTCATCGCTAACCATGGATACGCCTCGTGACGTTGCTATGTAAATTGAACCTAACTCAATAATTATAATATCTGAGCTATTTTCGTTCTGGGGATCTAACAGATGATGTATAAAAAATTTGTGACTGTTTATTTATTTATTTGTTGTTTAAATAATATATTTATTATTTGTTGTTTTAAAAAAATAATATAAAATCTATCCTCATGAGAAATATGCAACTTTAGCTTACTGTATTATTATGAAGTTTCTCATGGTTGGTAGCCCTAGCCGTGTGTGGGCCGTGGGGACACGACAGCGCTGCATACCGCATCGTGTTCTACATTAACAACCTGCCCTTTACATGTTTCATCCAGGAAAGGATGTTTATCAAGGTCAGATTAGCGCCCTTAGGTGTTGACTTGAGTGACACAACCAAAAGACTAAAATATATTTTCCTATAAGTAAGTTAACTTTCGTAACAAGGAATATGATATGCTAAAGGTAGCTTTTTATCGGTAAAAAAGTTATTTGTATTATACGAGGTAACTTTGTCATTACTCATTAGTAAGCATAAGGATGCCAATTAATTAACTCATCAATCCCAAAGCGGCACCCGTCGCTGTCGCATAACAATTGAAAATCTATTGTGCTTGCGATTCTCGCGATCGAGGTATTAATTGGCATCCTTATGCTTACTAAATACTAATGACACGTCCCTTCGTTCGTCTTCTCTGATTCTCCGAAAAGGGAGAGACTAAAAGGCCCTTTTTAGGGCCACAATATTATATTTCTTATATCTCAGTCCCGTAGAAATTCATCGGTGATATAACTCTAAGCGATATTTAGTACGGGCGGTGCGCACGCGCAGGATTACTGTCGTCGACCTAGCCCGTTACTCCGCCGCCGCGCCGATAGCGCCCGCTGCTTTATTGATCGCTACAATACAAGCCTATATGTACGGTATTACTTGTTTGTTAGCCTGTCTACCATAATATCTATACTGTCTATCTGTATACTATCAAAAAAGCTGGACACAAGCAACAAAAGGGGGACCTACTTAATTTGGTCGCGTTATCGACAGACAATACAGTAAATTATTAGTTGTTGAGCCTAGACACAAAGTGCAAACTGTTATAGGTACATATCTCAAACACTTGCCAAAAGAGTTAATTGACAGTTTTTTACTCAATTCGCAAAAACAACGACTTCACACTACTATGTGATATAGAATATTTCCCGATATGTATGTTGGTGTGACAAAACATGTAGGCGAAGACGTGAAATCTTAGTGTTCTATTTACATGAAGAAATAAAAGAAATATACATTTTTAAGAAAACTTACATTGATCTTAATGTAAGTTGTACAAACATATTTAAAGTAATTAGAGTCATAACTTTTTTTATAAATGTCGTCAGACACTAGCATGGAGACAATTAATTCAAAGACAAAATATTCCTTCTTTTGAGGGTCCGTCAGAAATATAACTTCATAAAAGGGTTCTGCCACCAAAATAACTTAACAACAGCTAAAGACTGAAGTAGAGTTTAGAAGATATATTTTAATTCACAGTGACATAAGATAGTTGTGAACGAATAAGTGCAGTTGTTGATTGAATGTGACTGATCGCTTTATTACCGAACGTGATTCGATTTCAATTCTTTTTTACGTTCATTAACACAAAAAGGCCCAGTTACGAAACTTTTTCATAACAACCACACCGCTGAAATAACGACTCCATTTATAAACTGTTAAGACTCAATTTTGAATATGATTTAAAGATGAATTGAACAGTTAAATTTAATGGATTTTGCCTTTTTTGTAGCACCAAGCGTTTTGTTCAAAAAAGGTGGTAACGATTTCGTAATCTAAGTTTTTAAAACAAATTAAAATGATTTAATAGACACCTTATATTGTTAGAGACTACAAAGATAGCGTAATATCATTATTCTATTAATAGTTATTCAGCGAAAAATAATGATTAAAGAAGCCTGTATAAGGTTATTTAATCAATAATTTGCGGTGAATGTTAAAATAACCCATGATGTATGAACTTTGTTCAGCTATAACAAATTAAAATGAGGGCCGGTTCCCACCTTAAAAACGATCTGAGTCGTAGATACAAAAGTAGCAATGAAAATTTTGCATTTTTCTCCAATAGGTATGTATGGTCAATCACGCTTCTTTTCGGTTTGACATTTGCACTGATGATATTCCACGAACTTGACAATAATAGGCGACAGACAGTCAAGAGAGAACGAGAAAGTGTTGAGGAGTCGCGATGAAAAGTTTATGCACGACGATGAAAGTTCCGTACGTGTGCGAAGATATATTAGAACGGATTATACGATGAGCCATACTAGCTGCATATTTCTGCTTCAATTCATATTCAGTTACATGTCCGCAAACAAAAAGCAAAATATTTAAATTGTGTGGGAACAGTCATTTTTATTTATAGTCTATTTCAGGCTGCCAAGGACCATTTTACAGAGATAAAGACTATCTTCAAAGTTAAAGTGCTTTAGAGTGTCTTCAATCTTCATACAAAATAAACATCTATATATATAAAAATGGATCTTCAATTGTGTTAGTAACGCTATAACTCGATAACGACTGAACCGATTTGGGTAATTTTAGTCTTAAAATAATTTTAATAACATTTTTAAAGTGACACGAAGTTCACCGGTACAGATAGTTTCTAATAAAAGTACGTAATTAGGTCTTTTCGCAAAGTTTTCTTATTCAATTCAGATTATAGTTTTTAAATAATCTAGTATCTACCTTTTTTAAATTATATTTCAAATTTTTGCAGACCAGTTTCAACATAAATAAAATATTATGTCTTCTATGTGCGAACTTAAAAAAGAACTGAAAATACTTTTGAAATACTTAATAACAAAACAGTGCGTTCAATGGTGTGAATATAAAGTGTTATTATAAATTAAATAGATATGCTAAGTGTGTACATGTCCTTGCCACAATTACTGTGTTCATACGCTATCATACGCTATAGTAATCAGCGTTCCACCGCGACCTCAAAATGGCGGAGAAAACTCTTAACCACAGACTCCGGCCTAACAACACCCGACTTAACACAGATAATAAATTATGTATCTATACTTTAACCTCATTTCTAAGGCAAGAATTTAAAAACAGAATGATTTTTTTATAGGAGTTGGAGAAGAATGAGTTGTACCTTTTGTGGCTTGCTGATGTTTGCTGTCTGGTTTCACCTGAAAAAAAAAAACGAAAATAAATACCTCAAAATTACTATTTAATGTCTATCTGTCTGAGTAGAAGCCAAAAGGATATCACGCATAAACCGAAAAGCCGATTTTAATTTTTGTTATGGAGATACTGAGTCCCGGAAAAGGTCATGACTCATGGCATGGGACAATATGCGGCAAAAATGTTCGATTCCCGCGATATATACACGAATGTCAGCACTTGCTTGCTAACCAACTTCGATCACCTATATACACCTATATAATATCACCTATATATTATGTGATCGAAGCTATTATGTTTATAAGTACTCGTATAAGGGTAAGGTATAGGATAAAGTAATAAATTGAATATTTAATGGGATGTAGACACTATAAAATGTTATTCAAACAGCTAACGAGGTGGCAAGTGCTATATTAGGAATTTTACATTGAATAAATATTATTTCATAGAGTTCGTATAGGCTCTATAGTGACTACACCTACGTTACTTGTGACTTGTGAGCGAAGAGACTAGACACAAATACAATAATTTTGAAGACACGTCGAAGGAAGATAAAATTGAAATATTACTTGTTTTATAGTTAGTGATGCCATTTAATAGCTCAAAATATTATGTGTTAAAAATCGGCCAAGTATGAGTCGGACTCGTGCACGAAGGGTTCCGTACCATTATAGAGCAAAATTAGGCCAAAATTTATTATTATTTTATATTAATATTATTATAAAATATTAAAGTACACGTAAAACTAAGGATTGTGTGAAAAATTCAAGTACCTACCTGTTGCTATTATTGAAATAGAGCAAAAAGGCCAAAAAATCCACATTTGTTGTATGGGAGCCCCACTTAATTATTAATTTTATTTTGTTTTTAGTACTTATTTGTTGTTATAGCGGCAACAGATATTATACACAATCTGTGAAAATTTCAATTCTGTAACTATTAGCGTTCTTGAGTTACAGCCTGCTGACAGACAGACGGAGAGACCGACATCAAAGTCTTATTAATAGGGTCCCGTTTTTGCCCTTTGGGTACGGAACCCTAAAAATAAAGAAAAGTCGATAGGATACGTATTACATATAGTATCTTCGCCACAGCTATAAATTAGTAGGGTTTATTATAACGTTTTGAAGAGATAAAACGTGTTTCATAAAACATTATACAGTATCTAAAGGACTTATCCTAACACAAGTATTTTTTTAATTGAGGATGACACCACCGCCACCGGTAATACATTAAAATATTTTTTCCTTTGATCGAGGAAGCGTTTATATTTTTTTATGGAAGACGGGCGTAGACGAGCAAAAAGTCGTCAGTCACGAAGATGAGTTAGATGTTATAAACTTCGAGGCCAACTCTACTATTTTATGTCTGCCATTATAACAACATCAAAATAGTTCACTAATTTTATTAGTGTTCAAAAATACGTGACACGTGTACACAGGTGACATATAGGTAATATTTTGTTTCAAGACTTTGAATAAAAACATCTTAGCTCATTGATAATTATAGGCTATATAAATTAAAATAAATTTTAAATTTTGTTCGTCTCGCTAAAACTAAAGAGCAGCTGATCAATTTGGCAAAATTAATGTTCGTGGAAATTCAGGAATGGTTTTTATTACGAGGAAAGTGATACGAAGCTCACTGAATCAAGTATAGTATCCAAAATAATATTATAGGAAAGTTGCTGCCTCGTTTTAAAATCTTCGCAAAAATAGTTTCCGTCACTAATCTATTTTTAACCGACTTCAAAAAAAGGAGGTTATCAATTCGACGCGTAGGTATGTATGTAATATTTCCAGAACTGTCCAGTTTTTGTATATGTTAATCTATAACAGCTTCTGAACAAATGTGCCAAATTTCAAAAGTGTATGTATGTATGTATGTTTTAATGTTTGTTCACGCATATCTCCGCAACTACAAGTCCGATTTGAGTAATTCTTTTTTTATTGTACTAGGTATTGTTCAACTTAGGGAATAGTGCAAGTTTCATCAAAATCGGTTCAGTAATTTTGGAGATAGGAAGTTTTGATTCTCAATTACGTACAATTTTGAAGTCGGTTTTATCTTAGTCGGTTTTATCTTTTTAAAATACAGTTTTTAACGTTTCAATTAACCTTTACAAATATTTGAATCATCTATGACAGAAGGAGGATGTGTAGGTCTTCCTAAACATCCTACTTCAAACACAACAAACAAACATTTATTGTTTTTAACAGCCTCGGATGTAGTAACGGATATGTTACGTAGCAGTAGTTATCGTTAACATGTAAACTTTTAGCGTACTCCTAATAATTGAAGACGTAAGTAGAATGGAGTGGCTAACTAGCAATTGGAACATTTACGGTTTTTTTTTGCATAAATTGAAGATTGAAATATAAAAATTGTGGATTTTATGTATAGCCAGATATATTAACAAGATGCCGAAGTAGGTTAATTACAAGGTTTGTACAAATTATAAGGAAAAGAACGAGTCCTTATGTTATAAAATGTCAGTTATCTGGTTCAACGTCTTCAATCAAGGATTGCATAATACAGTACGAACGTAACTGAAGCGCTAAACGATTTATGTAAACTGATTTACGAATCGTAATTGAAACTCAACGTTCTTCTGTTACTAGTGTTAACAGAACTAGCGCAAGCCGAAAAGAGGGTTTATGAGAACTATTTTTATAATGAAGTATTTATATAACTCTTCAATAAGGGGTTTTTGTAGATTCGTAGCTGAGCCTACATTAGGTACAAATGCTTGATATGTGTGCTGTGACCCTCATACGTCGCATCGTCTCATTTCGTTTCAGTATTCAGAACTGGGGGGTGAGCCAAAATGTTTTCGTTTTCGCTTCGTTATAGAATCGCCGATGAAAATGTATGGAATTGACATAAGCGTTCGTTAATATGACGTTGACGTTCGACTCGTCTTATGTCAATTCCATACATTTTGATCGGCGATTCTATAACGAAGCGAAAACGAAAAAATCTTGTCTCACCCCCCAGATGATGGCATTCAATTTGTGATAACTTGTTACCGTATTCTGTAAGTGAATGTTTAGACATAGTTGTGTAAATGCGTCTAGAGTTGCAATGTGCGTAACTTCCTACATCGCAAGAGTACTTTTAATCTTCCTACTTCATTGATTAGCTGACCTTAAAGGGACTAACAGTTCTATTAATTGGCTTGACTGATATTGAAAAATAATAAGTTTGTTAAGGTACTGTGATATGAGAAATAATATTATGCTGTTTAAATGAAACTTTTCAATCTCGATTACACGGTTCTCTATAATGCTGTGTGTAGTTATTTGGTCGACTTGTTAATTTATAAATAATATTTATTAAATATTTGTTATTTAAAACCTGAAATTGAGTTGTGTGTTTTTTATCGCGAGACCAAGCTTTGCTCGGAGTTTGAGGTCAGAAAACAATTGACTCAAAATGGGAAATTTTCTAGTCATTAAACCAGCTAGTTTCAATTTTTATCATTAGTTTTAAAGAAGAAAACAGTCAATTATTATAATACGATATTGTCTTTAAAGTATAAAATTTTGTTTACAATCACCAATGTAAATCCAGTTATCAAGTTCGAGTTTTGGTCAGTATGATGTGAGCGTGGCGGAATGTGACCGGTTAGGACCGCCTCACCTTGGCGACTGAACAATACGAGATGATATCTCATACCCTAATACATTATGTTAGCCTGGTAGTTGCAGCTAAAGCACAGAATACATATTAGTACAAGTAGCTAAAGTAAAATTGGTAAGAGTAGTGGAGGAGACTAACTTCCACTCAGAGACATTTGATGATGATTAAACTTCAATTTAATTAATGAGGCCTATGCCAAAATCTTCATTTAATTACAGATAAGCTACAAATAAGTCCTTAATTAATTTTCGTTTATATGAGTGCGGCAGTAATTGGTATTACACACGTTACACTTGCTGTCAAAACCTTAAAGACTTTGTAGTAAAGAAATAAACTTCAACGAAAAACGTTCCTTTTTACCCATAGAAGTCTATCTTCTTCTTTTAGTATTAGTTTGAGAACCTATTTAAAAGAAATAAACTTTTAACCAAATATTTGGGAAAGCAAATATTTAAAACACAATTTTAAATATTTTATCGCACGAGTTTAAATCAAATATTCTATATCAAAATATACGAGGATCGAATTTTATGTTTCTTAAACTACCTGTTTGTGATTTAGATTTGAATAAAACAAGTCAATCTACATTCCACGACGACATTATTGTTTAAACATAAAACGTAAAATCTGAGCGCGTTGATGTCTTATCTATAGTAAAACTGAAAGTTGCAATTTTGATCTTGTGTTTTATCTTCTTATATTTAAAATGTTAAAATCCGTGTTAATATAACATATTAGAAGCGTTTTGCATAGATAATTACGGTGATAAATTAAATATTTATTTTTTAAAGATAGAATAAAGATTAGTTAAATAAGTTTAAATGCGAGGAAAGCTACAGCCGAATCCTTTTTAATTTTTTAATGTATTGTATTTTAGATACTAATTATTAATAACAATACATTGATTTTTTACAACAAAAATGTAAGAATTTACTAGCGAGTTACGAATATCTTTGCTATAGAATAGAATTTGATATCATATAATTACAGAGTTATTCAGAAAAGTATAAAAACTCAATATGAAATAAATTATCACTCTGTATTTGTGACTTACCTGTTATAATAGCCACACTAACAGTAGTATACTATTACTGCATAATCGAAAGCGAACTTGGTAATCGCAAATAAATTATCGAGGCAAAAACAAAATCATCGTTAGCTTCTAATGACGCGAGATTAACGTAAAAACACGCGTTTAATATTAAATATTAAGCGGCCGATTAAATGAAAGTAAATCTATAATTAACGGTATACGATTTCGAGATAATTACATAAACATGGACGTGGGAATTCACAAAGTTCGCGTACATACCGTGATATCGCTTACATGTTCATTATTATTTCCGTAGTGTTATGAACTTACTACACGATCCGCGCGGCTTCCCCCGTGTAGGTAAATAAGGAAAATTTTTGCCAAAAAAAGTAACCGATGTCCTTCTCCACGAGTCTACTCTACGAGTACCTATACCCGTGTAAAAATCAGTCAAGTAGTTGGTTAAATTAGCACATTCAAATGAACTAACTATTCAGATGAATATATTATTGTATTTAATAAAGAAGAATGGAAGACCTAAGGCAAGACGAGGCTCAGAAGTCAGGACTATTATGATGAAATCAGGCTTGTTTATATTTATTTATACACATGGAAAATATTTTTTTATGAGTGTAGGCCACTTTATTTCCCTCGCCCCATGTACGAAATCTGTCGCCTCCCTAGGACACTGCCGAACTTAGGCCGCGGCCTATACGGCCTATATACAAATCCGGGACTGACTTAGTATTTATTTTGTATCTATCCTTTAAGTACAGGATAAGCAACACGCCTTTTCTCTTAAATAAAATACGAGGAAAGTGAGAAAATATAGAATGACATAAAATTAACAGACTTTCTACAGCCTTGAGTATATTAAGGGCCTGTTTCACCACTTCCTGATAAAGTGCCGAATAGGCCATTCACAACTTTTTTGATAGATTCTCCATACTCGATCTGTCAAGTTAATTGGTGGATAGCCTATTCGGTACTTATCAGGAAGTGGTGAAACAGGCCCTAAGTTTCTTAAAGTAAAATAAACATTTTATTTTTAAACCTTATGAAATAAATTATTTAATAAAATATTAAAAATAAAATGTTATTCAACTTACAATAAACTATCAGAGAAGTTGATACCTAGGCTGATGGCGGACCTAAGTAATTTGGTCACGTTAAGTCAAACCCATTGAATTGACATAAGCCAACCAAAGGACGTAGGTCCGTCATCTGCCTAGGAATCGCAATTTCCTCGATGGGACATATTAAGTGTTTGGCTAAAGTGTCCAAGAATAATAAACCTTCAGACTTATAAAAATACTACATTTTCTATACCTTTGTCATGTCAGAGAATAAAATAATAAATTTTAATACAATGTAATATAATAACGTTATAATGGCTGTCTTGTGTATAAATCCATTATGACAGGTGTTATTACGATGTTTCGTCCTTCCGTGAAATTGGCGTGACCAGCGCCGGCGGTCACTGGCGCAGAAAACCGAACTACAACATGATACGCGTGAAAGTACCGCAATTTGGTTATAATAAACCTGGCGCGTAAGTGTATAGTGCAGTAACATAATGTTTATTGCGAGTACCTTCAAGATTTTTCTTTTACAAAAATTGCGTCAATAAAAGAAAAAAAAGTTATGTGTAATCCCGGGAAGCCATTTTTGAGTTATTTTTGTTTTTATTTTATGCAACTTCTAAAAACTTCTAGTAAAGAAAGACAATATAAGTGATAGTTAGCTTTCAGCAACACCTTGTTAGCAATCAAAATCTCTAGGTTCAAATCCCGCCCGGTCAGACGATGTTTTTTATTCCTTTATAACTTTAATTTCTTTTGTACATATCACTAGAACTTTGAGCAAAAGTCGATCTTCCAGGAACAGTAGGGAAAGTAAAAAAAATGTAAAAGAATATTATAGGAAGAAATGCAATGCCTTACGATGGTAAGTACGCGCTATGCATACTTAGATTCAAATGGGTGTTGGCTCTTATCTAGCAACTGCATTCATTGCCTTATTGATGTAAAATAATTACTTTCTATACTTAATTCCTATTAAATACGTGGAATATCTAGACAGGACGTATCTTACTTTCGCCGAGGCGAGAGGTCAGCGTGAAACCTTCGCGAACGAGTCAAACCTGGCGATGTTATCAGCAGTAAACTGTTCAAAAGTTGTTTACCAAAACATCACGTTCCGTTGCGACACCTGGATAAAACCTTTGGTATTTAAAACATTTAATATTCGCGTCTCAAATATTTTTTGTTGAAATAGGTTGCTTGTAGAGACTGTGTCAAAATACTAGACGATAATGGTTATCACAAAAGCTAGCTACAGGAGGTGTGGGGACACAGCTACGGTAAATGTTCGATCCGAAATCTACTGTAGAACTTGCTGGTGTCGATGTACTGTACCTGTTAACAAGCTGCAGGGTCGAGCTACGATGATACAGCTTCTGTAGCTAGCTTTTGAAATAGTCCCTAGAATTGATAATTATGTTAACATTATTTTGTTGCTAAATTCTATTGAAAAAGCGAAATCGCTAACGAATCACAAACAAAGGATTATAAATGCGTGGAGAAAAATAATCTTTATTTATTGCGAAAATAATCGCATCTAATTGATAAATATTAAATCATGCCTATACATGGAGGAGGTAAAAGCAAATGTGAGTGGGATAGAAGGCCGCTCTGATCATGACAAAGGCATAGAAACTGCATTCCAAGGTGAGCGGCGCGGGCGCAGCCATCGTTGGAGTGGTAAGCGCTAGATACAATACCAGAAACTAAAGTTTACGATGTTTCATTTGAAAATATATAGCTGTCTAATGAAAATACGATAGTTTATGTACACCTCCGTCGCATTCGACATGAAAAATACCTAAAATTTATCAAATTACTATTTTGCTTGTCTTTTAGTATTTGAGACAATTGAAATCATTGAAAATATATTTCGAAAATGTCTCTGATTGCGGCCGCAATATTTACTTTAAAGTTGAAAGACTTTTTGCAAGAAAACTCGAACTTCAAGTGATTTTATACTAGATTAGCATAGCTTCGAGGAACGGTAGTAGACGAGCGAATCGATGTCCGATTACAAGCACTCACTCAGTTTACGGTACAATGACAGTTGGCAGTTGGCACCTTCCGGAAAATTGAGTTAGCGCTTACGCAACTGTCCCTGAGGATGGCGAAAATTATCATTATCATCACAGTCATTTTCGAACGTATTTGTAGTCTATGCTATGTCAAGCACTGATGTATAGTTAAGAAATCATATTATGGTGTGAAAGAAAGTAGATCTTTGAGGAGAATATAAAGATATCCAGTCTATTGGTGTTTTCTTCAATCATTTTCATCAACATCATTAGATAATATAAAACCTGTGAGAAAACAAGTCAAGATTGAAGGTAATTATTATTGTAATAATTCATTGACATTTCCAAATTAATTAAGCAATAAATATTCGCAAATTCAGTTAATTTAATTTGTATACATAATAATTTACATTATACAATCAATATACGATTATATAGGTAAGTTATAACTTATAATATACATTGGATTAAGATATTACAGGTAATTGAAATCAAAGGGTCATACAAATTCGTATTTTAAACTGATCAAATTTTCGGCATTGATAAATATGAAGCAACTGAGACTCTAGATTCTAAAGTTGATTATCCTAAATGTTAAATCGTAGACATTTTTTTCTACTTGAAAACTATTTAGTAACAAGGCCAAGTAAAAGAGGTGTGGTAAGTGAACAATTTAAAAGTGAAAATGTTTCTTTTTCGACAGAGTTTTTTATGGTAATGAGTAATGAGTAATGACTAATGGTTTTAAACACGTTATAAATATTACGATACGGTTGTATACAAAATAGTTAAGATAATATCTTGTAAATTAAAGAGATAAAAAACTTTTATCTTTAAAATTTTTATTTTGCCGCAGCCGCTTTTGGTATCTCTATGTCAGATTTTGTTCTGATTTCAAAATATACTTAAGTAAAATTTAAATGCGAACTTCTGGTTTTTGCGCGTGTATTGTTTTTTTACCTCACCTATAGTACTTTGACAGGGACAATTAAAGGTACAGTAGGGACGTGCTAGGGTACAAAAAGCTAAGTATTACGATGGTTTCACGCCCGCCGCTCACAAAAACAACCGCCGGCGAACAAACCTGTACCATTAACGCGCTTGTACCTGTCCCAAACATGCCGGAATGTACAGGCGAGTGCACAGTTCAGTTTATTATTATATAAAAAAGCAACAATAAATGCACTCAAAAAGGCAAGAATTCAACCAATTCATAAAAATGGAGACAGAGACCGTATCAATAACTACAGACCAATTTCCATTCTTTCATCTATTTCTAAAATATTAGAGAGAATAATTAATAAAAGGTTAATAAATTATCTAGAAGAAAATAATCTACTGTCAAGTGCTCAATTTGGATTTAGGTCTAAAAAATCTACCTCAGATGCAGTTCATGAATTGATTAGCTTTGTTGTTAAAAACATGGATAGTAAAAATAAATCAATAGCAATATTTTTGGATCTTGCTAAGGCCTTCGATACGGTCTCTGTCCCAATATTACTAAGAAAATTGGAATGCATGGGAATTAGGGATCTACAATTAAAGCTTTTTAAAAGCTACTTATCTCAAAGAACCCAGTGTGTGAAAATTGATAACCTGAAAAGCGAAGATCTGACTATTCACTTTGGAGTTCCCCAGGGTAGTATATTAGGCCCCACACTATTCCTGGTATATATTAATGACCTGTGTCAATTAGCTATACCACATGCAAAAATTATAACCTTTGCCGATGACACAGTTTTACTTTTTAGCGGTAAGAATTGGACTGATGCTTACACACTTGCACAAAATGGTTTTAATTTGGTTACTGAATGGCTACGATTAAATATCCTAACTTTAAATACAAGCAAAACTAAACACATTACTTTCTCGTTAAGAAATAGGAATGATAATAACATCAACTACAATATAATATCTCATGAATGCTTAGAGTACAGTAACAATGGCTGTGATTGTGCAAAAATTGAGAAGACCGAATCAATTAAATATCTGGGAATAGTAATTGACAATAATCTATCTTTCCGTGAACATATAAATTGTTTAGCAGCAAGAACACGCAAAATAATGTATATGATCAAAAACCTTCGTCACGTTGCCTCCAAGGAGCTTGTAAGGTCCGTTTACCTTGCGCTGGTCCAGTCACAGCTGAGCTATTGTATTTCTGCTTGGGGAGGTGCTGCAAAGAACCTTATGTTAAAACTTGAAAGAGCTCAGAGAGCAGTACTAAAAGTAGGCTTTTCCCTTTCCTTCTTCCACCCAACTAAAGAGGTTTATAAAATAAGTAAAGTACTTACCGTTCGTCAGCTTTATATCCTTCAGTCTATACTCAAACAACACTGCATATCTACCTTTGATCCTAACATAATAGCGAAGCGGCGCAGAAAAGATAGAATTTTTAATTTGCCACAATGCAATACCTCTTTCGCTCAACGCTTTTTCGATTATCAGGGTTGTTATTTATATAATAAAATTAGTAAGTGCTTAAAAATTTACTCACTGTCTAAACTAAAATGTAAGACGGTAGTGAGTCAATGGTTACAAAATTTGGAATACGGTCCTACAGAAAACTTACTTCACTAAAACTGACTGCATCTATCCATCCACTTACAGACCCTTGCACAGGATTTTATGCACATACTGACATACACAGGCGCGCACATTCACCACACACAAACACAGACACACATTCACACGCTCGTACACACACACACGACACACACTTACACAAACACGCACATGTACACATCACATCACACACACAGAGGCTTTAAAAAGGGCATTTATTATTGTTTTTTTTTTTTTTCTTATAAGTAACTAAGATTTACTTTTATAAAAACAGTTACATATTCTTTTTATATTTAAATAATATTTATCTTCTCATAACGCTGTATCATGCTATGATTTGTAAATCGGAATCCAACCATAATAATTATAATGTTTCCTTGGGGTAAGGACCTGGTGATCTGTAATACAGGCATGACCTATAATGGACACCAGCTCCTTACAATCTCACCTGACTGTCAAAAATTCTGTTAGGTATATCTTAAACCTGTATTGTGAGGAGAAAATAAAGATTATTATTATTATTATTATTATACTTCCATACTGTCCATACTAATATTATAAATACTAAAGTGTGTCTGTCTGTCTGTTAGATGACAAACAGAAGTTTTTACCATCACTTCACGCCCATCCGCTGAGCCGATTTTGCTGAAAATTGGTATCTCCATAGATACTTTAAGTCCCGGGAAAGAAAATTGAATACTTGTTATCCTAAATGTTAAATGTAAAAAATGAAAATGTACGATTTCAGCACGATTAACGAATTTTGGCGAAATGTAGTTGCGGACGTCATCTATAATTATGTATATAGTATGCATAATATGCATACTATATAGAATAATATAATATTATATAAAATATTATTTTACATTTTTAAAGGAATAAGACACACAGTAAACAGCAAGTGAATGTTAGTAATTTAATTTTAGGAGCAAGATAGATTACTGTACAGGCAATGAATTCGAAGATAGATTTTATGCCAAGTTTTTTTTCTAAGTGCATTTTAAACTTTTATCAGGTTATAAACTTATGTGCGCGCAAGTACAAAGCTTGTGATTGAATATGAAAGATAATACGAGATGACTGGTACATATTCAGTTTCGATAACATTCAAATATTTATTATTTAGCCGCGAAATCGTAACAGAAATTTTGATGGTTTTAACGTAATTTAGGAAAATTCTTCTGCTGTCATTTCCCGATGTTTTGGATCTTAAGGTCCAAGCAGACAGAATATAAATACGGTTTATGTATATGTGATATTAATCGATAAGCAATGAAATTAATATTATTTATCTTCTTAAATATAAAAATGGATTTTCAAATGTGTTAGTCGCGCTAAAACTCGAAAACGGCTGAACGGATTGGGCTGATTTTAGTCTTAAAATATTCGTAAAAATCCAGGGAAGGTTTTAAAGTGACACGAAGTTCACCGGGACAGCTAGTCTTTGATAAAAACTTGCAATAAAAACCTGCAGGAATTTGCAAATCCTAATTTTGTTCCTAAGTAATACCTATCTAAGCATGCACAAGGACAAAACATCTTGTTGTCCTAATGTGCTTTTATAAATATTTATTTTATGTGGTTTCCCAGTAGCTCGGTAGGTGCTCGGTATTCAGAATAAACCGCAGTTAACAGTTAGGATATAAATTTCGCATTATGTACTCGTTACGCTAAATAGAATAGTGCTTAGAATAAAAATGGCTTTTTAATGATGCCTACAACTTACAAGAGACATAAATAGTGGTGCTATTTTCAATATGGTGTTAGAATAAGATTAGTAATAATAATTACATTAAATACTTTTAACTGGTTTTTAAGAAGCGTTGGAGGTGAAATACTTTTAAAATATTATTATATTTTGTGTAACTCTTTTTGTTGTTGGTACTTAATATACTCAATCCTGAATCCCTGACGTAATTTGTATTTTGGTTAAAAAGGAGTATATTTGCCTGTCATGTGACATTTCCAATGTGTGGGACAAAGACAATTAGTGGAGTTTGTATTATAGCTATTCGCTGTGTAAGTATTTTTATTAGTCAGGGAGTGTACAGAAACTGTAACGAAGCTACTAGTATTTTGTTGGATTAAAATGGCAGAATTGAGGGACAGGAGCGTAGAAAGTCCGTATAACATGGCTGATGGTCGATTGTTTTCTCCTCGCGTGAACAGCAGTAAAAGTGAATTAGTGTTGCAACATGCGTGGTACCGTGTTACCATGGTATTCGCTAATATTGCCTCATGCTGTTAGCAAACGTTGTAAAGAAATGTTAGCAAACCTAGCAATGTATTGTTAGCATATCTAGATATCTACGTCATAACCAGAGACTTATGCCGAATTATAGCGTTTCTATGCTAGAAGATTGGATAATTAAAAAGATCCACTTTTTGAGTGTCTACTTACTAACTTTACTTGCCCATTGCTAAATGCGAAGCAGATCAATAATCACTACCTCGATCGTGATAATCGCAGACACAACAGATATTCAGTTGTTATGCGACAGCCGGCTGCTGCTCAGGGATTATGGGTTAGTACTTATAATTTTTTCCCATTTTGTACCTAGTACATTTGTACCTAGACTTTTAAAAATAACTTCCAAATTCTTTAATATCACCGCATGACTAACTTTATTAATAAGAAATGTCTCTTATAATAATAATTAATCAATAATCAGGCTTAATGATTAATGAGTAAGAAGTATTCTCCGACATGCGCATTGTGTGGTGCGCGTGCGCTTTTTGCTGTAATAAGTTAATTTCCTTTTCCACATTCCGGTGGTACTTTTTTCGATACTTCCTCGTGAGTTTTCTTTCATACTAATTGTGTATAAATCAATATAGTTGCTTGTTTGTAGGCAAATGAGGTACGAAGACGTCTTCCTACTTCATTTGCCTATTATAGTTGAAGTGTTCAATGTGTTCTTGTACGAGTACAAGTTTTTTTTTTCAAGAACAAATCAAAGGAACTCCGAAAAAAAATCACAATTATTTTCAGAGTTCGTTGGGGTCCATTTTTGATTTGTACATATTTTGTGATATAGCAACGAAAACAGTATTACTTTTTGTTCAAAGATTTTAACGTGAAATATAGCACTGGCAAAACATAAAAAATGCTCTTCTTGCAGGAGTAGTTTAAAATTATTCCACACTAGCGACCCGCCCCGGCGTCGCACGGGTATAAAATATATAGCCACTGAAAAAATGATTAAAATCGATAGCCTATGATCCTTCACGATGGTCTGTCTACTTCTTATCTGAGCCAAATAACATAAAAATTGCTCCAGTAGTTCGCGAGATAAGCCCTTTCAAATAATTTCCCCCGTTTTTTCCACATTCTCATAAAATATGGCCTATAGCCTTCCTCAATAAATGGGCTATCTAACACTGAAATAATTTTTCAAATTGGACCAGTAGTTTCTGAGATCAGCGCGTTCAAGTTAGCCCTTTCAAATAATTTTCCCCATTTTTTCCACATTTTCCTCTATTTCTTCGCTCCTATTAGTCTTAGCGTGACAAAATATAGCCTATAGCCTTCCTCGATAAATGGGCTATCTAACACTGAAAGAATCATCAAAACGCGTTGCGTAGTTTTAAAGATTAAAGGGAACAAAGCGACATGAGGAAAAAAAGCGACTTTGTTTTATAATAGGTATAGAATTAATATTATCTTGTTGTTCCTTCAAACACGTAAAGGTTTTAACCTACTAGTTGTTCTACGACAGTTAAACATGATATACGTTATCTGCGTAGGTAAAAAACAAGTGACATTTATAGCTCGGTTCAGCACTGTTTACTGCTTAATTGGGTTCTGTCAATTCATTAAGCCATCGGCCTTGGAGATTACACCGTGACATCAGCTAGGAAAGGACAGGCTAAGTTTAACATTGTCTTACAGGTTTAATTATGCCGAAAATGCCTAATATTAAAAACCTCACTCAACTTAAATTTTCGTGAGGGCAAATGGAAATATTACAGCTTTAATAATAAAAAGCAAAACTTTAATAATAAAAAGCAAAACTAGCTCTTTATCATTCTTTCTCAATTTTGCAGTTAGTATTTATTGTTGCAAATGTCAGAATGGTCTAATGATACGTAAATTATTAAGCTATATTCACATTGACGCATACGCATGAGCTGATTTACCCTATGACGCCCAACGCCATTAATCATAGAGCGGTTATGCAACAGAAGGACAACTCAATGAAAAGTTATTCGGTAACTTTCATATAAATACTCCCCTGTCAATATGTCCGAGTCCACACGTCGAAAACATCGTACTTTCCAACGTCCTAAACGACTTTCTCTAGTGTTTGTGTTTCACACGTTTTCGTCCAAAACCATTTAAACCGTCTCGCAGACTCCGCGTTATGAAACGTGGGAATGACCACCGTAACTGCCTTTTCAAGTATTATTTCAATCTTAATAAAAAAAATTAAAAATCGAATAGTCGAGTTGTTCAATTATAATCGCAGCTAAAACACCATCGGATTTACTCAAGAAAGAAAAGCTTTAATTATTACTTACATCGCAAAAAAATGCACTGTTCCGCGACATTATTTTTTGCCTACGGAGTCGCCGGAAAATCGAATTTGCAAGGAAATTAGTACGTAGGTAATTGCGACAATTTAACATTTATTGAAATAATAATAAGTACTTAATAAATAACCTTAATATTTATTTATAAGTATTTATCAAATTTGACCCTGCTATTTATATGTCACGTTAACTAATTTTATTAATTGAAATATGATACCTAATTATTAATTAATGATAGATTAAAGATATATTAATAATTTAATTATACATATTGACAGTGAAATTCCCTTAACAACTTATAAAAAACTCCTACGACCTTCAAATCTATTTGATTATCCTCAAGTCTCAATCAAATAATCTAATGATGTAGTTCCCTCAAAAATATAACAACTACTAATGCTAAGCACTCACATACGGTTTTACTCTAAAGTAAAACTAAAGTTTAAAATATTGTTATGTCAAATATGGCGTCCATAATAGACTTTTACTAGGGATAGTTCATTTAACCGCCCCCGCCATGGAGGTAGAAGCCTAGGCCTGTGGGCGGTTGATCGGGGGATCACCGCCCACAATATAGGCCTCGAGGAGAAAGGCTCCCCCGATGCCCGGGGAGCCTCTCGGCGCAGATAGGCAGCAGCAAAGGCTGCTGCAGCCGAAGTGATGCCGGAAGCGGCAAGCGCTGTGGAGGACGCGGTTGAATGCTTACGATCCCGCTCCTCCGCGTGTAGCGTTGACGAGGGCATGGGGGGGTTTTAGTCGGTAAACCAAGGAGTCCGACATACCCCTGCCCCTTCCCCCGAGGGGGCGAGGGATGCGTAATGCATTTCCCCTCCTAAAAAAAAAAAAAAAAAAGGGATAGTTCATTTGACTTTTTTTATGGTTAAAGTTAAAGTTATAGTTAAAGTAAGTTGGTCCAACCCACTCTTATGTTATTGTCGAATCATGTCAAGTTTATGTCTTGATTACACCTGCGGAGAGTGGCGAGACAGTGTACTCGGCTAAGCACTCGTTACGTTTATTATGGATCTGCTCGGCCGAGGGCACTGTGACGCCATTCTACTCGGTCGGTGTAATTAAGCCCATATTATATAATCCGCAATTTGCCTCTGAATCAACTCTCATGGTACATACGTTATCAGAATAAACAGAGCTCGGTAATGTAGAGATTGAGAGAACAGAGTAAGTAGAGCTAGAGAGAGAATCGTGGAGCGAGTAAGTGATTACTATTTACTATTTAGTCACTTTGTGGAGCGGAACGCTGTCCCAACTCCCGACTCACGACTGTGAACTGTGTCACTGTAATCCAGTGAGTTTCACGGCCGCACTTAGAGACATCTAGTGATTACATAATATAAATGAAGTTTTTCACAAAAGCTTCATGAAATTCCATCAAAAAGTTAACTTATCATTAAATATTATACACCGTTAGAGTTCATTTTAATTTAAAACAGGGCTACTATATTAATGAAATATGAATTGCTAAAGTTGCAAATGCTACCTTCTCAACTTTTTTTCTTTTCCTTGGACCCTAATTGATTTTGGCTTCGGCCATCTTCAGCCAAATCCTATACTAACTTATTTACCTTTCCTTTGATAATAAATTATCAATACGAAAGTGTGTATGTCTACATATTTCTGTTCAACTGTCTGTCAATAATCTTTTCATGCATAAACCGTTGAAACTTTAAATTGTTTTACAAAATTTTGTATGGTGATACTTAGGGATTAGGCATACTATAGGGCGGCCCGAGAAAGGATATAGGTTATTTGTTATTGCACCAGTGACCAGTGCAACATCTAGTAACATATTACAACCTAGGCCGCTATTTCTTACAGAACCTGCGTCTCCGCTCGTATTCTAAAAATGCTGTGATTGTGGCTGGTGTTTTTGTCGTGAATCGCGGCAGCCACAAAGGTGATTGCTCGGTACAAATGCGATCTAAATATAGAACCGCAGAACCTCCCGTAGTTCTAACACATTCCAGCATTGTCCTATAAGCTTGAAGAATGTTGTTTGTTTGTCCAAATATACTATTAGAGCTGTTTTTTTTTTCGGAATTTTCTGTGTTGGAGTTGCTTTATTTCAAACCTACGCTTTGCCTTATCTATTTTTAATCTAAGGATCAATCAAAACATTGACCCACGGATTTGATATAAGCCGTACGAATAGGCGTCGTGAGATTACTTGATAAGATAAAGAAAATTAGAAAATAAATGACTGAAATCTGGCTCAGTTTAGGTACACCAAAACGAAATGCGACTAGTCATAATTTACCGATACTTACATAATAAAAATTAAAATGTGGACGTCAACAAAATTTTAATTAAGGAAATGTACCTATATAAAAATGTTTCTGAACTTGCAAATTTTGAGAATTCAAATGACCCGTTTACTCAATAGGCTATTATGACATTGAGGCGCAAAACATCTGCAGGCACATTAATTAATTAATGTACCAAAATAATACGAATTTATATTCACATATTTTACAAAAACTACTTAATATGCAAAACGTAATCTGCAAATTGGAGGAAAAAGGTTTGTGTTCGTATTTTGTTCTCAGTTTATTAAAATACGAAAATCCTTATATGTCGGCTTTTTCAATCTAGATTCGGCGTTGAATAATTTTCATATTTCGTACTCAATATTCAGAATTATCATACTAGTATAGATGATAAATAAAGTAGGTAATTTATAATATTATGATTTATGTGTGACATGGTGCGAAGTTGCAAGTTGCAACTTATGTCAGCATTAATTTCTCTGTCACATTAGTTGCACTTGCAAACCTTTTTTTTAACATTTTTAGGGTTCCGTAGCCAAAATGGCAAAAAAGGAACCCTTATAGATTCGTCATGTCTGTCTGTCTGTCCATCCGTATGTCACAGCCACTTTTCTCCGAAACTATTAGAGCTATACTATTGAAACTTGGTAAGTAGATGTAGTCTGTGAACCGCATTAAGATTTTGATGCAAAAATGGAAAAAAATATTAAAAATTTTAGGGGTCCCCATAGGTACAACTGAAACAAAAAAAAAATTTTTTCATCTAACCTATGCGTGTGGGGTATCTATGGATAAGTCTCCAAAAATCATAGTTTGCGAGAGAGACTCTTTCAAAGTGGTAAAATGTGTGTCCCCCCCCCCTCTAATTTCTAAAGTAGGGGCACGATAATTCTAAAAAAAATATATGATGTAGATTACTATAAAAACTACCAACGAAAATTGGTTTGAACGAGATCTAGCCAGTAGTTTTTTTTATACGTCATAAATGGTAAACCTTAATCTAAATTTCATTAAATCGACTGAAATATACAAATAAATCAAAAACCTTTTAATTTCATAAAAATAAACCTTATTGCTGCTGCTGAACCCTTCATGGGCGAGTCCAACTCGCACTTGGCCACTTTTTTTAATTTAAGCTCAACGAAGTTTTTTTTCTGTAGATTTCAAAATACATACTTACCTATATTGCTATAGGTCTACCAGAATCTGATGGCAATTTTTGACAGCAGATTTTCAAAAAATATCCTTGATCATTGGATGAATTTATATATTTGCATGTTTCACACACAAAATAAGTCGCTAAAGGAATAAAAAAGGATATTATATAAAAATGTTTTATTCCTATTACCCCGGTATTGCTAGAGTCAATTTATTTTCTCACTTTTTGCCATCAGATTCTGGTAGACCTATATTTATCTCCATTCAATATAAGTAAATATTTTACTGCTTAATATTAGGTATGCATCAATCTTTACTTAAGGGCATGTATCACTCAAAATGTTTTTGTATGGGCCACCGCGCGACTGTCGCGCGGTGGCCCATACAAAAACACGCGAATTCTCTAGATATCTTGTCACTGGCATCAGTAAATAAATGCTACAATTTCCATTTTTGCGAATACGGATAGATAATCATTTTATCTAATTAAAGCTATAAAAAATAGGTCGCTTAGTTCAGTATTCTTAGCACAGCATTGAAAAAAGATTTTAAAAAGAGGTAACTTTGGCTTTGTTTTCTATCGAGTGAAGTTCTTCTGTTTGTGTCAATTAATGCGAAGCCGAATACGTTATATCCTCAAGTAAAGGTCGTAATTTTTTAAAAAATTTTAGATGATAATGTAAGGAATGAAACAGGATCAAAAAACTTGTCCACGCGCTATTTCACTGTTACCTGCCCTTAAAGTATTTTGAGCGTAGTAATAAGGAAAACATGTTGACATTTAATTCTCCTAAAAAGCTACATAAACTGATGGTTGCGTAATTTTCGATTCGCGAGATCCGATTTTAATCAACTACTTTCAAATAATTGAACACTCATACTTTAATCTACAGTTTATAATTGTAGAAAGTGTATCGGGAGAAAATCATGCGAATGATATTCGAAGACACGTAGAAATCTAGAATTATTCGCTATATTATTACCTTAATATGTTATAAATTATCATATTTATATACTAGACACTCTATGCAACATGCATGGATATCGAGAACAACTTTCACTTGCATAAAAAGCTAGTTAAAGGATAAGATAACTTATCGAAAAAATGTTGACGATGTCAAACTGCTATTTATTTAGAATTGGAATGTTAGATTTTCAGATTACAGATATAAAGTAACTGAGTAATCTGTGAAGTATTTGTCGAGTGTATTTTCTGTCTGACCTACTAATAGAAATAAATATAAATAAGCAAAATGTGTGACATTTATAATTGTGACCTTGACAGCTGGATTTTACATCGCCATGTTGGTTTACAATCAGGGTTAATAAACATTTTCATTAAAATTATATTCATCAATCTTATTATATTTCCAGTTTCTTATAAAGTAGCAATAAAAAAATACGTTTTCCTAAGAAGTAATACGGTATGGTTAAATTTAGTGTCCTAAAATGCCAAGTAGATAATTTCAGTTGCATCAATTCAAATCTATTTTTACTGTCCTTTGAAGATTTTAGACTTGCTTTTGTGTAAGTAGGTAAATGGTAAATGACTCAACGTTAAAAAATAAAATACAAACGCGATGAAGTAAAATTTTACATTAAAATGCGTCTTATTTACGGACATATTAAAAAATAAAATGTAGCATATTATAAGGTCGACGTAAACTTAATATTTATGTTTCCTTATTTTAATATTGAATTTTTATGGTTTTAATGAAAAATTAGATGTAGATACGTTTTAACCTTCATTTTGCTTGTAATATTAGTAACTTTAGCCAACTATAAACCTATTTGAAGGTAATAAAAAGTTTAAGTTTACCTACTTTAAGAATTTAGATACAGTGGGAGACGAGTAGAATGTAGAGACTAGAGGCACGTCGGAGGCGCTAAGAGGTAGACTATTGGATGTGTATTCAGTTTCAGTCTTATTACTTTAATTCGGTCGGTATAACTCAAACGTTTGATGCACCATAAGATTCAATTCTTTCACTCGAATTTTGTTTCGATTTTCAGGTGCAGGAAATAATTTGAGATACGAGAATTGCAACATTTCCTACTCGTCTCCCGGTAACAGCTGTAGCTTGAGAGTCCGCATTGATTTTAAGCTATAATTTAATGCTTCCTTGATTTTAATTTTTATACTCAACGTTGGGTACCCCTGATCATATCACTTAACTTTCTTCTATCACCTGATATAACACAATAACAGGTAATAATTACCTAACACGTATGGAGGTGGTGATTAATGAGCATCGAGAGTGAAAACACCATGGCCGCCTCGAGCCACAAGATATATAAATAATTGCCAATTTGAGTGAAAATAGCTTTTTTAGAAACCTTTTATAAATTAATAGCGTTAGTAATTCGTTAGACAGTGGATACTTTCGTAGATTTTACTTAAAAACTGTTGTTACTGAAAGCTTTCGGTTCTATAGAAAGAAGAATTTGATAGTTAACCCGTCGATCGTGGAAAAACGAGACACAATAGATATACACAATAGAATATATCTATTGTGTCTCGATCACCGGTGACCGTATGTGGCTTGATGAATTTAGACATTTTATATAGTGTAAAACAAAGATTTAAAATACTTTAGGGTATGTATTGAGATTTGAGTCCCCTGTGCAGCTGTCCAAGGCTTTAAATGAATGTGGACGGTGCTGGTAAGGGAGAACTGTAAAAAAATGACGTTTTTGTATGATAGAAACGTTATAGTTCCTTTTCTCGCCACGTTCATTTAAACTTTAAAGCCTTGTCGAGCTGTATAGAGTTTACTGTCAAAGTAGGTATATCGTAACGCTGAAGCCTGAAAGAGTAATTTTTTTAACTTTTGTATGGGAAAATTCATTACGCCACGCTGGGGTGCTTGCCCATACAAATCTTTTTCAAATTATTTTAAGTTTAAATACCTTGTATAGGTAAATCATACACATTCATGACAACATAACATTATCATATTTGAATATAGAGAAATATTCTTCCATCGCTCAATGGGTCAATGTTAATTTATTCAATAATGCAAATTATTATGATAAAATATTTTATAATTTTTTTATTTACATGTTATTTTGATGTAAGTAGGCATGTCTGTTCACTTAGAATGTTTAAAATACAACCTCCATGTTTTGTTATTTACTTATATTATATTACAGTACTATCCCTCGGAAACACTTTGTCGGAATAATAAGACATAAGACGTAGTCGGGCATAGGGTAATCCGGCATAGCCTAAAAACTACCATGTCTTTGAAGGAAAACCCGTCCAGCAGTAATTCTTAATAATAAACATACACACGCGTAAGCATTTATAAAATTAGTGAGATTTTCGTTAATAATATCGTGTTTAGTTAGAAGCTATTTAAAAGTTTATTAGGTATAGTAGACTAAATACGTAGGTACCTACTCCAAGAGCTATGTAGTTATTATATTATCATATCTAAATCTAAGACGAGAATAAATTAGTACACAAGGCATTACTTATATGTTTTTGTTCACAACATAATGATGAATAACAAAAACTGTTGAATCTCAATTATTATGAAATAATTGCTTTGTTATGGTATAAGCTGCTGGCGATGTTCATAACTTTGGAATGAAACGATGTGCTGAATTATCTCGATCTACTTACTTGCACAATATTTAGTAGATATTAAGTAGATCGAGATAATTCAGCACATCGTTAATCGTTATCTACTGTAAAAATGGGTAGATTTTGAACTGTAGATTTGTAAAAGGGCTGCTGGCATTTTAAAACCTGTGGGGCTTTAATTATAAACTAGAAATCCTTATGATAAACAAATTTATGCAGCAGTTTGATAGCAACTCATATGTCCTGTTAAACTTTTGATTTTCTTTTTATAGTAGGTACATATTTTTGAATAAGCAAATACCTCTTACATTGGCATTCTACTCTTCAATCCCCATTATGGAAAACAAGTGCTAGTTAGAAATGTAAATTACTCTTCGCTATTTAGGATTAGTCCTTCAATATTCAAGAGGCATTCACCTGATGCGAAGTCTTGATCGCCCTTAATTCGCTACTGTTAAAGATTACTAAACCACTGTTTAGACTCGAGTATAAACGCATTCTTTGCAAAACAATCGACTAATTTACATCACAATGGATCAGGAAACTGCGCCCTGCGATAACATACGCATCGCTTGACCTGAAACTAAACATTTTTATAAGGTGGATTAGAAACTGGCGGTCTTATTACAAAAGATTTAAACACCTGTTGAACATTTGATTAGAAAAAAATTCAGTACATAATTGTCTCAAAACAACTGTTCAATAGATGTTTAGATCTTTTGTGGTAAGACCGTTGATATTTTAACACCGCTGAAGTGCCAAGATTTTCGGTGCTATTTTATTTTGGAATCTTGGTGGTGGTTTCACACTGTTGAAGTGTCAAAATTTTTAGAGCTTTTCAATATTGGGGTGGTAGTTTCAACATTATTGTGGCGCCCGCACCATTGCATTGTGGCGCCAAGATTTTGAGAGCTCTTGATTTTCCTTGGGTACCTATAAATTGACCTGCTTGAAACTGTCTCCTTCATCAGAGGATATTTGCTTATCAATTTCTTAAATGTTTCTTATTTAAAATAATTGATTATTGTACTGCAGCGAACTTTTTCTGCCCTTGTTCTGAATAACGCTGAAAACATGAACCTAAGAAATTAGTTTTAGGTCCATGGCTGGAAAATCACGAAGATAAACTTATATTCTGATAAGGAAGATTTGTTTGTATAATAATAATTCGTAGATAATTATAGTTTTTAATGCATCTTATTTACCTCATAACGTTTATAAAGCTGGGTTTACATTGAACTGGATTCTACACCTACCTTACCTAAGCTAAGCTCTTTCATGTGACCTCGTACTGCTGTTTAGTGTTTACTCCCAACAAGTAAAAGCTTCGCTTTGCAAATAACAAAGGTTTATAGCAAGAAGCCTTTACCCTTAGTAAGTACATTTTTTACATTTGGCTAAAAGTAACTTACTTATTTCATATTTCAATAACTTTGTGCAGAAATTTGTTTACCAAATGGAATCTTTACATTCTCCGTGATATTATGACCTTTTTCAGGACTCAGTGTATCTCCATTCCAGATTCTGTCTACGTCATACCTATATGAGGTAGACATGGACAATAGACAATATTATGCATTTTTGCATTCACATTCTGTTGACTTCAATAAACTAAAAATTCAAAAAGTAACTGCCTCTGTAAATATGGCTTCAACAAGTTCACCTCCTTAAGTTTGCCCTGAATTCAACTGAGCTTGTACTGGAGCTTTTACTAACTCCAAAACCTCCAAACATACTGCAACACTTACCGGCAAATCCAATAGAACAGACAACAATCCCGACACAGACACAATGTTTATAACAAATCGTTTTCACAAACTTTGTCACTGGCGCGTGCGGCGTGTAGCGGGCGGCGGCGGTTCGGGCGCGACTGGCGGCGTTCGGCGTACGCTGACGGCTGGGGAGGTTACCTACACGTCACGCTGCGCCCGCGCAGACTCACCTTTCGCGCTGAGCTGCGACGATACGCTCTTGAGACTAGCATCTTCGTGAATCGTGATTGCTTCAATTATAACAGAAGTAATGACTGATAATGGTTAGCTTAATTGTTTTAATTACTAAAATGTCGGTCTGCATTTATAAGCAGTTTAGATGAAATGTTTCTTAGCTTGGAACAAATGTGGGTAGTTATAAAAACCATAATTCATTTTAGTTCCATAACTCTGGGAAAATTTATTTGGGTATATTATAATTATTAATTTGGTACTTAATTCTAATTTGGCTACGCTGGCCCTTTGACTACGGTAAATATGAACGCAAGTAGACAAAATCACTATTATCCTACTCGGGCTACTCTAAATGTAGCTTCTGTAGCCCCGTGGACCACCCTCAAAGTCTGTACTTGAAACTTTATGGGTGCCTAGCAGTAGGAAGCAACTGTCAAAAATGTCCGGCCCGACGAGATTCTTCTATTTACCCCGAAGAATATAAGCTAGGAAATTGAGATTTACTTTATTTCGAAGGTCAGGTAGACCTTCAGAACTGGATAACTCCTAAAGTAACCGCGACCGAAACTCCATAGTTGCTGGTCGTTCTTACCTCTGTAAAGGCCACAAACAGGCAAACTTTCAGCATTCCTAAACTGAGGAAGGTGAAAGGTCTGACCGTCCGCGTCGCAGACTCTTACTCTACCTAACTTGTAGCTTTTTATTGATATCAAACTATCAAAGCCTGTCGGGCGGCGTACACGTCAACACCCCGGCCTCGATATTCGGCTCCGCGCGCTCCATCTATTCCGCACCACAACCGAACCGTGATGGATGCCAACGTCTTGATACTTATTAACATCGACGAGTTAGCTCCAAACGAGTCTTGACACACTGATTAATGTGTAAAATGTTTATTAAGTATTTTAACATAGCGGGACCGATAGAAGTGACCGCGTTCGAGATAAACGGGGGACCACTTATCAATAGGCATGATCTTGACTGCTTCATTTATTACTTTTTAAAGACGTGGTCTAAATGATGCGAAAAATATGTAGGCTTTTGTATTGAAGCACTTGGTAAGCAGAAGAGGTGGTCCGTGGTATTAGTATTGTATGGTTCCTATAAGTCCATTCCTGTAGGTTTCCTTACCACATAGTTCATACATTTCGGGTTACCATGAGAAGCAACCTTTGCTACTGGGAGGTAGTAGGTAAACATTTAAGAAACCCGAATGTGAAGACAGTTGGTAGTAAGCAGTAACTGTAGAAACTTTTGGTTACTTTGTAACACCCTCTGAAATAGTATGATACTTACCCTTTCTTCTCTCGTTTTCTTCTACAGTGTGAAATTTTAATGGTTGTTTTTCCGCAGTAAAATGATTCTATCTTAGTAGTACAATAGATTTGTGAAGTTTTTTTTGTTCAAATCAAAAAAAAAATTCGGTCGGGTCCATAGTAGGTAACTCGCGCCTATCGGCATATAGTTTCCATAGTACGTCATACAAAATATTTTGTATTTTCAAAAAATAACATGCATGGTTCGATAGTACTACTATAGGTAAATCGTTGTGCTGCGGGAAAACAACCACTAAAATTTCACGCTGTATAGGGGACGACTAATACCCGACTCCTTGGCCAGATACAAATTTAAGGGCATGTTTCACTACTTCCTAATAAGTGCTGGATAGGTTATATACTTAACTTGACAGATAGAGAAGAGTATGGAGAATATGTCAAGAAAGTTGTGGATAGCCTATCCGGCACTTTATCAAGAAGTGGTGAAACAGGCCCTAAATGTATGGAAACATCAAATAGCGCGCTTTTTATGTCCTCAGGCTGCAATAGGCTTTCATTCTACTTTTACGCCTTTAACCAGCCTTACAAATCAGAAAGCTGATAGTGCTTTAACCGAATCAATCGCGCATTTCTAGTTTTACTAATAACATGTCAGTTTATTTGGGCCAAGTGGAGATTCCATGTGTCATTTCTGTGTAGATAACAATCTCTAGATACAGATAACATCTCACTGATAGATGGGTACGAATTGTGATGTTATAAATGACCATTCAAGCGTAGACACCATAGGCCCAATTCTCATAACTCGAATTTCGGTGGCCCAAGATCGGTTACGACGAGGCCGTTCACAAATTACACGAGGTGGTCCAGCCAAATGTTGCGATGTGGGAAGAAAACATATATAACTAGACGTTCCACGCGGCTTCGCCCGCGTAAATTATATATTTCACAGACAAATTAGTCCACAAAAAATTGCTTATGATCCTTTACGTGGTCTACTTCTTTAAATCCTCCTCCTCCTCCTTCCTCGATAAATGGGCTGTCAACACTGAAAGAATTTTTCAAATCGGACCAGTGGTTCCTGAGATTAGCGCGTTCAAACAAACTGTTCAGAATTATAATATTAGTATAACACTAAAAGTAATTATAATACTCGTAGCCGTACATTTTTCCAGGATATCCTTAGATATCCTTTTCTATGTATTTTCAAGTAAGTATTTGTACTTAAGGTTCACTGCAAAACTAAACTGTATAGGATCTAAAGAACTGTTTTTGACATAACAATAATTTGAGTAAGTATTCGCAGTGCGTCATTATTTTTTAATACTCCGTTCTTCTTCTAAATCTTACGTTAGATTAATTAGGGTAGGGAGTCGAGGTGAATTATCAGAAAGGTGCGCAACTTATGGACGCCCCTAAATCTAATAATACAAAAATATGTAGAATACGACGACTGTCACAATAATTTAGAAAGTATTAGCATTATTACCACGGGTTTTTGTTGAACGAGTGTTTCGACATACGCGTGCGTGTCTCGAGTGTCGAATCGAATAGAAAATTGAGAAACTGCACGCTCCGAGACAACGCATGCACGTAGAATACCTTCGAACCTAACGTGACAACTAACTATTAGTAATTCCTGTTAACTTCGCACCGCCATTGATAATATTATAGCGATGTTTTGAAACATTTTACAATTAAGAGCGTTTACACCTTTCACGCTCAATTTGGCTTAAAACTGTACTTTTCAAACTTGAAAAAATCATTAACCACTTATCTTTATAAAAATGTTGGTAACTTATTTTTATAGGAAATTTCACTGTCTATATAGTTATCAGAGAAAAAAATACGATTTATAGAGTATTTGTACATTAAATCTCGATACCATAACAGAGGTTTTCTTAAATTCCGTTATAGTATCAGTTTCGAAGCCTCAAATTTACGAAACCAGCGACAGATCTAATTAGAAAAAAATAATAACCTATTGACAAGATCCTTAAGCAAATAGTTATCAGAAAAAAATATTTCATTTAGGTATTTAACTATAAGTAATTTAAATTCAAAGAATGAGAAATATCAAGGATTTAAAACCTTATTTTTACCTATTTATCTTACTTATTTCAATATAATAATAGCTTCATATGATAGAAGAACACTTTAATTAAAAGTATACTTTTTAAATATCAACAAATACTTTGTTATTTTTTTTCTACAAATATTTTAATACTTACTATAAATCGCTGCGCGCAAAGCAATTGAAATCAGACCGCCGCGAGGCTTGCTGGAGGGTGGACGTATCGCTCCCTGCTGCGCATGAACTCTGTTGACCTTTGTCGCGCATACTAGAGTAGTGAACATTTATAGCGTGATCGAAAAATCTTGATTGTTTGGTAAGTAAATATTTTATTTTGTTAGTAAGTAATATAAATACATTTTATGTATGTATTTTTATGGCGGAAAATAATTTTACTATTAAAACACATTACATTACAGAACTAATGGGAAACAAAACGAATATATTTTTAAGAAAGAAAAGAAAGCGCAAAAATGTAGAAAATTTGGAAAGCTTGGAAAAGGCAAGAATGGCTAAAAGGTTGCTATTATCACTGTTATCCTTACTTCAACTTATTTTTTCATTTAATTACTTACAAATAACGTGTTTTGTGTGCTTTCTATTTGTGTTTTTATTTCAGGCAATATAAAAGTAAATCAACTGAAGAAACAACAACGGAAAAAGATGAATGTGAAAACCAACACGAAGAAAAGGTGCCTTGAATTGTATTTGAATAGCAGTATTTTTTTTTTGACCGACTTCCGACTTCCGAAATTAAGTACAGTTAATAGGTGCTAGTTTCATGCCTAAATTATATCTATCTGCAACTGACATTTATTTTATTTAATATTTAAAAAACTAAAAAGGGTGAAATTATTTTTTTTAACAAAAAATTTAAACCGATTTCCAAGGTAAAAACAATAAGAATATTAGGTGAATGTGAAAACCAACACTAAGAAAAGGTACCTTGAATTGAACGTATTTTAAATTTTAATGGCAGTTTTTTCTTTGCTATGCCGTCATAAATCATAATAAAATATATCAAATAAATTCCCTTTTTTTTTCAGAATTCTTTATTGGGATTATATTGGAATGCCTAGAGCGTAAAAATCATGCAAACCTCCGATTTCCGTAATAGTGGATGAAAATTGAAAAGAAAAAAAGGAATATGTAGCTGATAACATAAATAAAAAAGTTTACCTATTGAAAAGCTGTTGTGCTTTTGATTTTTAAATAATTATTCTATACCATTTCAGTTACATTCATTTCTGCCTGCATTTCGTTCAGTTATGTTGCGAAATAATAAAATATATTATCATTTTTTTAGGGTTCCATAGCCAAAATGGCAAAAAAACGGAACCATTATAGATTCGTCATGTGTCTGTCTGTCTGTCTGTTCGTCTGTCCGTCCGTATGTCACAGCCACTTTTCTCAGAAACTATTAGAGCTATACTATTGAAACTTGGTAAGTAGATGTAGTCTGTGAACCGCATTAAGATTTTGATGCAAAAATGGAAAAATTATTAAAAATTTTAGGGGTCCCCATAAGTACAACTGAAACAAAAAAAAATTTTTTTCATCTAACCTATGCGTGTGGGGTATCTGGATAAGTCTTCAAAAACCATATTGAGGTTTCTCATATCATTTTTTTTCTAACCTGCATAGTTTGCGAGAGAGACTTCCAAATTGGTAAAATGTGTGTCCCCCCCCCTTCTAATTTCTAAAGTAGGGGCATGATAATTCTAAAGAAAATATATGATGTAGATTACTATAAAAACTACCAACGAAAATTGGTTTGAACGAGATGTAGCCAGTAGCTTTTGTTTATACGTCATAAATGATAAACATTATAAAATTCATTAAATCGACTGAAATATAAAAATAAATCAAACACCTATTAATTTCATAAAAATAAACCTTATTGCTACTACGGAACCCTTCATGGGCGAGTCCAACTCGCACTTGGCCGCTTTTTACCTCTCTACCAAGCAAGTCCTTTCATTTGATATCCATATTGAGGTAGTAACTAGTAATAAGAAATATGTGTAATCTGCAATTTTTCTTACAACTACCGGCCGGCTACGGCGGCGGCCATCTTGGATTTTCACGATGTGTTTATAACACTGATCTCTATTATACAAGTACGCTGGATAGCTGATACACACCTGCTTTTTGTGCCTATTTGAAGCGGAATCAGCGCCCTCATTATTCGGGTAGAGAACTAAATTTGACGTAACCACTACCTATAACAACAGTTGTCATCACTAGTATTAGTTCCAAGTACTCTCATTACTGCTATCAGCGCCAATATGGCGGCTTTCAAATGTCATTTTTACGTCAGATTTAGTTCTCTACCCGAATAATGGGGGCGCTGATTCAGCTTCAAATAGGCACAAGGAATAGCTGTCATTTCAAAGGATATCAGCTATCCAGCGTACTTGTATAGTAGAGATTGTTGCGTTGTGTGCGATGTTTATAAATTGTTGCGTGTTATTCTGATGTATTTAAAGCTATATTGTTGTAAAGTTCCATTAAAATCCATTCAGTGGTTTTTGCGTGAAAGAGTAACAAAATATGTCCATGCATACAAGCTTTTGCGTACATAATATTAATAGGGTTACACTTGAATAAATAATATAAATCCGATTTTTTTATTTTAATACAATGATAAACATTTGATAATAATTGTGTCTCACTATGACAATCACCTTATTGTACCTACATAAAATTACAACTTTGCCCAAAATTTCATATCACTCATTTTATGTTTTATAAAGTAACATAAAACATTCAACATAATGCATTAGTGGATTTAGGATTAATAGTAATAGTATGCTAAAATGTAGTGGTAAATCAATAATAATAAACCGACTCGCATCGACATTGCATCCGCATTCCGCACGGATCAAAATCTTTTGATTTGACTATAATGAACCAACTCACGCACACAGACGCACTTGCTTCTGTGTGAATAAAGTTGCACTGAATTACATGAAACTCGACATTATACGTTCGACGTAAACGCTCTTAAATGTGTGTACAAAATAATAACAACAATCTCAAGTACTATGTGTGCCAGAAAATAGCTAAATTATATATTTCCGTTGAATGGTATCCGTATGACAAGTACCTATCTAATTCGTAAACTTAGCAAGAAGACAGGCGCGCCCATTATGGGCGCCGGCAGGGGGGTGCCAGGTGGTGCACTTGCATCCCTTGGGAATCTCGGGATCAACAGGAATTATTGAAATAAAAATATTACCATGCCGTACAAAGATAGTTCGTAATGTTTCGGCACTAAAAGTATTCAGTTGACGTAAATAGTCAGTCACTGTTGTTCGTAAAAAGTAAAAAAAAAAAGAAAGAAAACTAAAATTTGCACCCCTTGGAAATTATTTCTGCCGGCGCCTATGGCGCATCGATATTATGTGGGTATAATAATATGATGAAAATAGTTTACCTGGAATTGAACGAAACATGTGAAAAAGAAAATTATTAGGACCTACCAAGTATCGTTCCGTTTTGAAATCGCTATCACACTCTCCTAAAGATGCTTAAAAGCATATTTTAATATCAATTTAAATTCTCAGTTTACAGTTTGTTGACAGTACCGCTAGCGCATCTAAAGCACGGTAACCGCGGGCTTACGGTCCTCAAATTAGCTATGATTTAATACCTGTCGATGAGGCGCAATCACTCACCCACGACCTCCTAACAGAATGCCGGAAGGTGATATAAAATTTAAACTGTCGTGAGTAGGAATGCCACGCGTCCGGATAAAGCCGGATACAGTCAGGCTTTTTGATTGCGTGGCAAAAATTTAAGGGAAGTTCGGATTTTGTAGAGACTTAACTTTAAAATGAACATTTCATATGAAAAGTCTAGTAAGTTTAAGAGCTTTTATTTAACTTGCTCTTTATAATTTAAAATTGTTTGAATAAAACAGAAAAAATGTATACGTGCTGCCGAGCTTTACTATTGCTTAGCTGCCTTCACTGAGATCTGAGAGTGTAGAGTTTAGAGAGAGTTTCCGGCTTTTTATACAGTAAGTATATGACATTGCTGGAGTTATAATTTTCACGAGCGTAGGCCACTTTATACAATCTGCCGCCTCCTAGAACGATGCCGCCACTCTAGGGCGATGCCTCCCCCTAGGAAGCTGCCGATCCTAGGTCACGGCATATACCGCCTATTTATAAATCCAGGGCTGGTTAAGTTGACTGCTTTTTCCGGCTTTTCAGTTTAGTGACCTGGCAACCCTAGTCTTGAGTCTCGAAGTGTTTTTTCATCGGAAGAAAGTTGGCGCATGTAGGCCGCAACCTGCTGTGAACTCGTAACCGGTCCACCATTAAAAAGGTTCTATTGTCTCATCGTAAAATAAATAAGCTTCGAGTGGAAGGAATTCAAACATCGCGAATTTCTTTTTGTGTTATGTTAATTTGATGATCCAGGTAGTTTTGTTTGTTTTTCGGTTTGGGGTTCTCAAGGTCAACTACTGATCCAAACCTGGTTGTATGTTATACGTCCTTTAGTTATTTAATTTAGTAATTTATGGTAATCACATTAAAAGTAGTATCAGTAAGTAAGTATTAAATAGCTACTAAGTTTTAGGATATAATATAAGCCTATGACAATCTTTCTAATATCAATAGTCAGGCTCCCGATTTTATTATAATGATACCTGATACATACAATAATTTTATAATAAGTTGGCCTAATTCTAGAAAATGAGATCCCAATTCTACCAAAAGTCGGCCGATGTTTGTTTTTGTAAATCTTTATTTTACAGGAGACCTTTCACCGTCCCATTAACTTTCTACCACTAAAATTTAATTTAAATAAGTTATTATCTTAAATGACGTTATAGTGCCACATTAGTGGTGTTTTAGTCATCGTCCAAATGTCACATGGACTGGTTTCTCTCGATTCCCTCAAGGTGGCCTTCCGATCCTCGCGACAAGCACTGCGACCGACTAAAGTTCAAAGAAAATGCCACTTTATGACCTAGGGCCTAGGCTATTAGGTATAGGTTTCATTCTCTACCGACATTGGTCTAGCGACCCATGCCGCCGCTGCTTTGTAGTGACATTGAACAAAATGTAACCTATAGCACAGAATATATAATAGTACTCCGTACAGAAGTTTATCTTAGAAAATGTATCCAACGAAATGTCTTCTTTAAATCTATAAACATATTGTACTATTTAGAATGACTCAGAGTTCAGCGTCTGTTTGTTTAAGTACCTACAAAATTTTATTACAAGCCAATTTCATTATTATGCCTACGGATAACGATCCATATTACACTGAACCTATACATTGAGCGGCCCGCTCGAATGTACTATTGTGCCGCTAGGGCAGCTAGGGCTGAATGTACCAAAAAAATACCTGCGCGCGGTGCGCTATTAATATTATCATTTAATTATAAACCATAAACAACTTTTTGTGATGATTAATGGAAATTTCTTTAGATACTTATTATATTCAGTTTAATGAGAGTAATTAAGTAAAAAAAAAACGAAAATGGCGTAACAGACGTGCCAATAGAGCAACCAAAAAGATACGGGCGAAATACTTTATTGGCATTTAAGTATAATATTATTATTTTATGGAAGTGACCAAATAAGTATGTCACCATGGCAACGTCCATCGCGTATACGGCAAAACAACGGGACAGCTAGTATACTTAATAAGTATTATATTAATAAGATTTATGTTTAATAAATTACATACATAATGTAGTAAAAGGTACCTATTCAAAGTACAAATAATACTTTGCATGAGTCATATTATATTACTTACTTTTCAGCGTCCTTAGGTAACCAAAAAAAGATAAATTTGTATCGCAATCAGTTTTTAAACAATTGAATACAGCACCATACTTTTTAGGGTGTTTCTTTTTATTTTCCATTTTAATAAAAACAGGTCAAAACTTAAAAAGTAAGTATGTCCGTCGCTGCTCGCTCGCGAGTCGCGCAGCCCCACTGAATTATACCCTGCGCAATGGCAGCCGCGCGTAGGTATATTTTCGATACCTACGCGCGGAGTGAGACAGGCCTGCCTATAGCCTAGGTCAGGGGTCACCAATTAGTTTCGCTCGGGAGTCGGGGTCCATTTTAAGACATGAAATGATCTTCGCGGTCCACACATTTTATAATAAAAAAATAATTAAACAAAGGTAATTACGGAAATTACAAAGGTATTTATTTAGTTGTAGGTATCAATGAGAAAAGTAACCATTTTTGTAGCTCTCTCTCTGAAGTTGGAGTGAAATTTCGGTGCAAGCTATATATTAAATTGACATTAAATCCTGGAGATGTTGAAGTCCTGAGATGAACGAAGATTATCTACGAACGTGCTTAGTCGGTAGTCCGCACATAATGCGTCGGCGGTCTGGATGCGAACCGCGGTCCGCCATTTGGTGACCCCTGGTCTAGGTCATAAAGTGGCATATCTAGTTATTTAATTTTTGTGTGTCGCTGTCGCTTGCCGCGAGTATCGGAAAGTCACCTTCACAGTAACAAGCCGCGGCATCAACATTAAATGAAAATTATCATAACTTCGTAATGTCAAGTTGCGGAATGCTGATTGCGTTTTAAGTTAATGCCGCTTCATACAGTAATGATGATTTATTCTATAGGCTGTGGTAAAATTGCCCATCACTTTAGTGGGGTCTTAACTCTTTAAGCTTTTAACACCACACGTTGTTTCTTTATCCAGTTTGCAAATAACTTTCTACAATAACTAATACATCCTTTACGCATCATGATCATTGTGATGTGTAGCTGTTTTTTAAGTTGTAAGGAAGTCTATACTTACTATATTCTATGTGATATAGTCATTATTATTATTAACATTTTTATCTTATCTATTCATTTAATAGTAAATAGTAATGTAAATGTTACCTTTCAATCTAGTTTTAATATTTAACGCAAGTAATTTCAACCTACTTCCGTTCATCGCTGATAAAATTACCTACTAGGCTACTTCATAAATCATATTGTTATTGTAAAAAGCTGTCGGTGTTTTCAAGTTCAACCCACTAACAAAATATACAAGATGTAACTAAACTAAGTGATAATACTTTAGGGTGTGTATGTGTCCCTTTATACTTTATAGTAATTCACTGTTAAAGTAGCAGCGCTGAAAGAGCAAATTTTTTTTGCGATTTGTATAGGCGAGCGCCTCAGCATCAAGAATTTTCCCATACAAAAGGTTAAAAAAGTTTCAGCGCTGCTACTTTCACAGCGAATTCTATAAAGGGGACACATACACACCCTAACGTATTATCACTTAGTTTTGTTAGCTATTACACCCTGCATATTTAGGACAAGGTGGCTGAACGCAAGCACTGAAAAATGAAGGATAAAAGGTTTTTATTTCAGCTGTGGCCGCTGACCACTTCGCAGTGTCTATTGCTTATTACCTACCTGATTTACGTGAAGTACCTACCTAAGCTGAATTATTTAATAGTTTGAAGACTTGTTTGTTTGACTAGCCCAGAACAAGGGTGCGTCCAGATTAGCGTGATGTGACTGTAACCAGACTGTTCAGTCACCATAGTCATCGTTTATCTGTACGCTCCTTAAAGCTGCCTTCACATTGGTCGCGAGTAGTGCGGCAGCAGCGCGACTGCTATACTAAAACGAGCTGCGCGGCTGCCGCGCGACTCGCGACTTAATGTGAAGGCAGTCTTAGAATACATATTTGGCTAAATGTAAAAATAAAAAAAAAACATATTTTTTAAAGGTAAAGGAGTAAAGAAAACGAGAATGAACTTAGTATAAACATATCTTTAATTAATTTGACACGGTCAACATTTATTTTCCATTATTCCAATAAATTGTCTTTAGATTATAACCATCTACAACATAAGCCCTCTCCAGCCAAGTTACATTCTCTTTACCACAAGAGAAAAACAAATTTGTAAATTGTAGCTACAAGAGGAATTGATAGTTGAATAAAATGAAATGATTAAATTTCAATAAAATCATAAGTTCATGAGAATTCATAAGAATTTTTAATAAAATGATAGTTATAAGGCATAGAAAATAACTTCGCCATGAGGCTGCAAAGTTTAGAAATATTTAACAAACACCAAATTGCTTAAAACGACGGGGGAGCATCAGAACTCGGAAGTGTTGACGCACTGGGTTGAGCGCTACTGTCACTCCCCCGTCTACAAAATAAAGCTTACATCTACATTACAGAACCTAGAACTGAGTACTTGACTAGTTTTCGTTAGGCGCCAGTAATTTAATTAATTTTAAACAAAGTTCAGATTAGGGACATGACTTGCAAAACACGACAAAAAGATATACGCTAATAGCAGCAACTGGTTACATGGATTAAAGTTCAATGCTAACACCAATATTAGGTATGATTAAAAAAACTGGATTAAAAAAAACTACAAGTTCCATTTTTAAAATTGGCACAAGCGCGCTCACGCATAAATTCCGGGTCTGACGCCCATCACATGACATATAAACCACTTCATAGCCAAGGAAACCGTACTACAGTAGTTCTATGCGATAACAAAGATTCCACGTCTAGGATATGCGAGTAAAGCTAATAAATACATCTTCAGTAAGTAAATAACGGTCATTTACTAACTTAAAGCTACAAAATACTACAAGCGAATTGATAAACAACAGGAGGAGTCAGCTGTCAGGGTAAGTTAAAAAAAAACAGGGTTAGTTCGGACAATTCAAGGCAATGCTGCATCAACGAGTATTTTGTTCGCCTGATACTACGGTACGATACGCCATAATGTGCAAGGCAACAAAATACTTGCTCATTCAACATGAGATCGTACTAGGCGTATCTATACTGCAGCAAAGCGACTCCATAGGTCACGGCATAATATTCTTACTTACCCTGCGTCTGAACTTTCCTTGATATATTTTCCCTATAACTATTCTATGATGAGGTGGTGTTTAGTTTTATTATTCTGCAAGAGTTTGTAGATAAAATTTTGACGTACCTACTATCTAGGTTTAAAGTTGCTACAGCTAGAAGTCATCTGTCTTTGTAATGTTTATTGTCGAGCTACTGTTATGGAAAACTCTGATACCGCTAAGCAGGGGTATTAAAATACGACAACTACGCCGTCAGGTCGAGAGATAAAATACAAGAACCTCCTCTTTGGAAGTCGGTTAATAAAATGGAAAGTTAGGCCGCTAACGAGCCCTCAACAGCTATTCAGTAACATTTA
The DNA here is from genome assembly GCA_905404155.3 of Plebejus argus. Classification (NCBI taxonomy): domain Eukaryota; kingdom Metazoa; phylum Arthropoda; class Insecta; order Lepidoptera; family Lycaenidae; genus Plebejus; species Plebejus argus. The sequence continues at coordinate 5,899,866 of FR989933.1, forward strand.
AAATCAAGTATTGAAATCACAGTTAAAGTAAGCAAACAGCATAAAACATTTAAAATAAACACATTTTGAAAAATGGAATGCAAAGTTCATATACAGAATAAATAGGTACGTTTAATTTTCCGTGCTGTTGGATCTTGTGAACTTTTTTATTGTACATCGCAACAGCCACAGAAGCCACCTGCAAAGATCGATTTACTTTAAATGAAATTAGAGTTTCAAAATTCGAACATGCAAAATCTAAGACATTTGGAAACGTCAAACTCTCAATGTTGCCAACTTTACCAACCCAATCTACACTTGCTCAACATGCAGTTCAAATAGTACGAAGGCTTACCTCTCTAGCACTACACATTCCCAATATAGTCGATTTTGTGATGAAATAAAAATAATTCGAATATCCAATAAATATAATTGTAAATTAAAATATCACTGAAAATAAAATATTATGTATATTGTATAGCCACCCTTATTTAACACACACATGGTTACATGTTACCCTAAACTACAACACAACTTATACAAAACGTACACAGCCAATAGCCATACACCCATACATCGGTTGACGTGGTATATTGAACCTGACATGCAAAACTTAGCACCTTGTAGGAGCACTGTATGGGCCAACTCATGTTACTAACGCTTTATGTTAATGGAATATGTGCATTATGTTAATGGAATATGTGTAGTGGTCCATAAGAGTGGATTTGCTGTATTGTATTTTGGAATTCTGCTTCAGTGCGTCTCGATTCTGCGCTAGTATGACATGACCCGAAGAGGTAATGTAGTTGAAAAGTGGTGCATCATTCAAAAATATTAGAAAAGTTGTTGGTTCAATATACACAACCAATACTAAAGTACCTATCAAATAAAACAATGTTATACCTCTTAACGATCTATACAATGATTTTATGTAGATTTAGGTAATTGTAGGTATCTAAACCACAAAATTAATTGTGGTATTCTACTAATTTTGTAGAATTTTAATAGTGTTAGAGTATAAAAATGATTTTAATTTTTATGAAGATGTTATAAGAGAATCACAGTATAAAAAGTACATGATAGTAAAGTTTGGTTATAACTTATAAAACTACTCTAACATTTGGAAGTATGATATATGGTCACAGTGTAAACATTTGAGTACTTAAAAATATAATAAATACCTAGCGTAGTCATATTCTAAATACGATGTTTAAGAAGCACATATGTTTTGTTTGTGGTCTAAGTGACGTAACCAGAGACCTAGCAACCATTTAAGAAGATTGATTATACATTGGTACATTTCCCTTTCTTTGACGTCACTCCTTTCATCGGAAGCGATGGATTTGGCCAGGTTCTTGTACGTCACTATCCTTAAGAATATTCTCCGGAGGAAGGAGCCGTTGTCTTTTTTCTCCTCACCCTCGATACAAATTTGACAGCTACAACTCACTACATCTAGACTGGAAGTGTCTGTGTGTGTGTCACTACTATCGTCGGCGTCTATTACAACTATTTCGGGTATGGTTTGTTCGTTCGTTTTGGGTTGCTCCGATAGAGTCCTATTTAGTTTACGCAAATTGTTTAGCACGTCTCCGCTCCTGCTCCTCCTGAGCGTCTCCTTCGAATCGTGCGGGCGGTCCGTATCGGTTGGGGTTAACTTTGGGGCCAATAGATCGTTGCAACTCTTGAAGCTAACGAGGCTGTGTTTGAGCACGTCCTTCCTCAAATCGGCTTTCTCCTGCCACTCGTTGGTGGTGACGCCCACTCTGCGCTGCCGCGTACTCCTCTCTGTGTCGTCGTCGTTAGATCCGAATACGATATCCCTGTACGTCGGAGTCCTGGCCGTCTCGACCTCGTCCTCCTTCTCAATCAGATTTTCGACCGAATTTCTCGCCGACATCTTGTAATCTGCGAAGTTTTTGAAGGAGAACGTCTTCTGCAACTTCTTGATCTGCGGCGAAACGCTGCCGCTCGCCTCTATACCAGCGTAGCTCTCCCTGAGTGCCGACAGCGCCACGCTCTTGGAACTGGTGACGTTTATGGATATGTGCCTGCTTTTCACTACCGGAGAAGCGGGTATATCCTCGAAGCTTCGGTACTGCTCGAGGCGAAGCTCGGAGTCGCCCCTGGAGCCTACGGTCCAGCCGGACGTCGCGCTGCTGGTGGTTTCGGATCCGATCGTCTGGAGGTAGGCGAAGATGTCGAGACCGCGGTCGAGCGAGATGGACCTCTGGAGCGGGATGTCGTGGTTGAACCGGAAGTCCTCCTCGTCGGTTCCGTCTGGTTCGTCTCGCTCGTCGAGCTCGCCGAGCCAGCACGTCACCTCGCTGCCCCTGAGGTTGAGGTCGAGGAGCTCGCGGCGGAGGTCGAGCTCGGGCTTCGGGTTCCGGATCTCGGAGAAGCGGCGGAGTTTGGGGGCGTCGCGCGGGCGGCGCATGGGGTCGGAGTGCCTACGCGGGAGCGGTGGGAGGGCCGGAGGGTGGAGCGCCCGCCCCGCGCGCGGACAGCGGCCGGGGGAACGCCCCCATGGAGAGATCAGACTCAGCAAAGAGCTTGCGAAAACTGCGGACCGACAAAACCTCTCAATACCGTCCCATAGATATAGAATAAAGATTGCGTAGAATTATTTTTTCAATTTCAAAGTTAATGTATCATGTGAAGGCCTTCATGGCCATCGTTTATAAGCCAAGTTAGATACGATGCTGTTTGCAACGGTATATTGTGCCTCAATAATAACAATTGACTATCATTATATTATTACAAAGCTATCTCATCTTTTATTAAGGCGCGCTAAGTTAATCGTGAACTTTTAGGCCAGAATTAGTTATTCAGAATAATTTGTTATTTTATATTTAAATGACAATAAAATATTTCTATGCAATCATGTCGAGGAGGTTAGGTTACATCTATGAAGACTAGCTGTAAATATAAAACCCTGACCTTATGTAGAATAATATTGGAGCAGTAGATATTGTATGAGTTAAGTGTACCATAATAAGCGTGTAAAATGTGTTATAACGCTCACAAAATATATTTAATAGTGTATAAAATTAAATAGATAATAACATAAAATAAAGACCAACAAACAATTTAAATAATACTTAAAAAAATAATGTGTTCTAGTTCTATGAGTATTAAGTTTCTAAACTAATAGTCAGTGCATAAAAATATTAATACGATTAAAAGAACGATGCAAACAAAATTTAACTAGGATTGTAAAGCTTTGGATAAATCAAACACTCTTCTAATTAATACGTCTTATCAAAATTTTAAAATCTAGATTTTGTTTACATTTTATAAGCTATATAGTGTACTGTGTATCCAATACTTAATGACTTAATTTAACCTAACCTAATTCCCCCTTAGTAAACCCTCGATCACAGATTCATGGAAATTAAAAAATATTTACTCCACACTTATTCTAATCCATGATGCTGTCTTTGACTTAGGAAACGCCATTCGAGAGAACCTAACAGAGACATAATATTACATTAAGCATAAGACATGTACTATCAGAGAAGTTGATCCCTATGCAGATGGCGGACCAACGTCATGTGGTCGACTTATGTCAATTCAATGTTAGCTGTGATCGGTCGGCTGGGTTTGACGTAATGCGACCAAATTACTTAGGTCCGCCATCTGCATAGGAATCAATTTCCTCGATGGTACATTAAGCGTAAGCGCTGAGTATATATTTTTAATAATAACTGCAAATGACAAATTTTAGTCGAAGCTTGAAGAATGAGGGACATATTATTGAACCCTGTTTTTAGCATGATGGTCCATCTCACAATGAATATTTTTGTCTATGTCTTCGGGAAACAACCTATTTTTCTCTACTTCCTATATATACCCGTTTTTAGCATGATGGTCCAGCAGATGACAATAAATGTCTGTCGGAAATACCCTATTTTTCCCTAGTTTCTGTGTACCCAAGGAGGGTATTTACCTGAATCCTTCAGTACCAGGGTCCGAAAGAGATGCGAGGCGGGGGCGAGCGGCGGCCGGCGTCGCGAGTCGACAGCGCCAACCAGAACCTAACCCAACCACAGCCGACACGACGAACAAAATATAAATAAAAACCTTTACCGAAAATATTGAGGAGTTCATAAAAATAACACGAAAGGAGGTTAGACATGTCAAAGAAGGTTTAAGTGAGGATTTTGTTATGTCATTTTAAGAAAAAACACGAAAGGTTATACATTTGAAGGAAGAAGGTTTGAAAAAGAAGAAATAGGAGCGTATTTATAGCGATACGTAAAAGATTAGCACAACGAAAACATGGGAGTCTAGCTGTATTATGGGAGATGTGCTTGTGCAAATGATCTGATTTTATACCACTGCAAATCCTCGACCTATCTCACTAGCCACTGCCATTTACCCAAAATCACTGTTTAGGATAAGGGCCAGTTTCGCAGTATTTTTATAAGTATCAAAAGACGATAAAACTGAATCATTGATTGTGATCGTAAAAGTGACAAGCTGTATTCTAGAACTTTTTATTTTAAACAAAATACATACTTCTAAATAACATGCTAAACGATAGTTATTATTATCAATGCTAATAGTGAATCTATTTCTGTCTTCGTCTGATGGGTTGGAAAAGTCACACAATAAGATTCAGCTTAAAGTTAACCCTGGTTTAAGTAAACACGTTTAAACCAGGTTTAACTTTCTCCGATCTGTGCAACTAGGCCTATGGGTAAACACCAAACGATTTGCACAAGCAACATGGTGGGTAGGGTCAAGCGAAGCAAAAGTGTTTACTGTCATGCCGTGCCGTGCGGACGATGTCGCCGTGTCATCTCTTTCGGCCCTGGTGTCATTTTCCATTATGTCATACAATAACGCACCTAGAACACAGTAGCCGGTAGAATTTAGAATAACTTAAAAAAAAAAACAAACCCAAAAATGTCTAAACATGCGCATTATTGTAATGGACTAATATAGATAAACAAGAAAAATGTACCAGAACCAAAATATATAAAGCATAAAATGAAATGTGTAGGTGAAATATGGATAAATAAACTGATTAATATGTACAAATAAATACTAAAGAATATTATACATACACACATATTATTTATAACAATTAACAAATACAATAACATTGTGAAATAAAATTAGTGCAAAACTTTAAAAATAAAATTTGTGTCATCCAATAATATGAGATTAAAACATAATTTACAATTAAATAAATTATGCCAAAATAACAGTTCGTGAAGTGAATTTAAAGTCTGAAAAAGTATTAATTTCAATATATATTTACAGTTTAGCAGTTAAGAAGAATAAATCACTATTTTGAAGTAAAAAAATAGTTCGTATTCAGTATTAGCGGTCGGCACACACACATTTAACTATCGTTAAATTTAACCAATGTTTAACCGTAATTGTTTAAATATTGGTGCACACCGCCCGTAGTAAGTTGTGTTAGTAATAATATAAGTATATAAAAAACATTACCCAATACCTATTAAGAATAAAAAGGTCCCAAGTTTAGTAGTTATTTACATGCTAAATAAAATCAAGCATTTCAAAGAAGTAATAATTGCAACTTTTGTATAAAAAAATTAAAATTTTAGAACTGCAATTTTATTACCGGTCTGCGGCTCATATTTCAGCTCTAAAATATTTTTCACAAAGGCAAATAAATTGTATTATGCTAAGTACTCACATACGTTTTTGCTCGATCGAGCAATAACGTCGAGCAAAACTCGCGGCTCGGGCTTTCGTCCACACATTCAGCATTGTTCGATAGTTTTACCCTATATCGATATAATATTTAATTCCATCGAGCCGGCTCGATGCGAGCCTTTGAGTTTTGCAGTCCACACAGAAATTATTACTCAATTTGGAGTAACTATCGAGCAAAACCGCATGTGAGTACTTAGCATTAAGTTGCATTTATTTTTATATTAGAGTTTCACTGAATAAATGAACCAGAATATAACTGCTAGTTGTAATACTCTCTTAAATATAAAATGACAAAATATCAGAATGTATCTTTAGAAATCTATAAAATTCAGTATGATTGATCCGAAGAGCCACAAAATAATATTTGTGAATTCTTTAGATAAACACAGACGGAAATAGTCTCTTTTAGACATGGTCAAAATGCCCATAAATGTTATTTGAAGCCTAAACAATTGAGGGCCTGTTTCACCACTTCCTGATAAGTGCCGAATAGGCTATTCACCAATTAACTTGACAGATCGAGTATGGAGAATCTGTCAAAAAGGTTGTGAATAGCATATTCGGCACTTTATCAGGAAGTGGTGAAACAACCTTAATAGTAAAATATATGCGTGGTTAAACGCCCATAAACAGCTGAAATGCTCGGCCGTCTTTCGAGTCCCGACCAAAAATAGAGGGCTCTTATAAGTTTGATGTGTCTGCTTGTCTGTCTGTCTGTGTGTCTGTCCGTGGCAAGGAGTGTATTACTCGTTCGCGCTAAGTTTGCCGCTGAAGACAGTTGACAGCGGCAAACCTAGCGCGAACGAGTAGTACCTACTTCAATTTCCTTTTTATTCATCGCCCTCTTCAGATCAACCACACATCAATATAACTATATAAAATAATATCGACTCTAACGTAACGCAATAAGGACTAAGGTATATACTCACAACTTCCTGATGCCGCTGTTCCTCTTCCACGGGGCGTCGTCGGGTTCGGCGGGCAGGGGCCCCTGTACGGGGGCCTCGTCGTCCGCCGCTGTTGTGCTTATTGAGGGCGACGTGTCTGCTGAGCTCGTGCTGGAAAATAGTTGTGATAGCGAATAATATATTATAATCCTCAGACATAGACTAAAATATACCTTTCTCAGACGCATGGGCGTACCCAGGAAAAAAAATCATAAAAATTGACAGTCTTCACTGGTGCTGTCAACCCACCTGTCAGGTTGCGGCTCAACCTGCATCGCCTGCAGCTGCTCCTCGGCCCGGATGAGCTTGGTCTTGAGCTCGTTCCGCTCGTGCAGTATGGCGCGCAGCTCGCGCACGCTGAACGTCGGCTTCGACGACTGGTCTTCGTCGTCGCCGTCCGCCAGCGCCACGCCGCATGATGTGCACTGGACGGTGTTAACATTGAAAATATAGAAACTAGTGATGATTTTGTGCACTGTTGCACTATTGTTTTATTGTCTGTGTGATTAATAAATTAGTCGTTTCTATCTCGTCAAACTGACCGCGTTTTATTTGAGGTCGTGTGGCTCAGAGCACCTGAACTCTTGTTATAACGAGTAATATTGTGTCGAGTTTAAGATTTATAGGAGTGGCGCTAATAAAACGTGGAAGTAATGCAAAAACTCTTAAGAGTGAAAGAGAAAGGTAAGTCTGCCTCTGCTTAGGTTGTTCTGACTTGGTATAAGAAAATATGCTATAATTTTCTTTCAATTTAAAACCTTTAAATTCTAAAATCGTACTGACTTTATAGTTGGAGTCTAAAATTGCTTTAATAGCTAGCAATTTGAAAGGTTTCTCATCCAAGTGATGATCTTAAGTTATAAAGGTTTGCATAGGCCGCGCTTAATTTTAAGACCTCTAATAACATGATAGGCACTGGAGGGTGAAGCTGTGATGACAGAAGTTACAACTTACAATGGTATAAATGCGTGGCAGAAATAAAAGGAAACGCGCAGATTTCGATTTGTAGCTCTCTTTGATGAGTTAAGTTTGGTTTAGCGGAGCGACGTGGCACGACACGCTACTGCAAAAAAATATTTGTATGAACTCGTATGAGTGGCACTCTACCATACGGCAGCGAAATTGCACGACACTGCTGGAAGATTCGCGCCGCGTCGCTCCGCTGCGAAGTAGTTACTCCCAGTGCGGTCTGACCTTTATCACGAAACTTCCAAAACATACCCACAGTTGGGTCATATAAAATAACTACAGTTCGTTGTAAATTGATAAAGTTGTTTGCCCACAGGACTGCCCGGGGGTAAAACTGAATATGTTACGTGTTCTAGCGAATTTTGTATAAAGCTTTTCTCTATTCTGTATACTGCTATATTTCCTCATTCTCGTGGCTCGGTGAGTAAGTACAATAAGAATCCTAAGGGAACCGTAAAGTTTTCCGCGGCTAAAAGAGTGGCTAGCTATTGAGAAATTTTTTATCAGAATAGATCTGCAAAAATCTATAGATTTGTCAGGCCTTATTATCAAAATCGAAGCAGTTTTGGGAGTAAGAACTCTCGTGATACTGACAATAATTTTGCCTATCAAAACGTTAAAAGAAAAAAACATCTTAGGGAAAATTTGAATAAGGGATACTTTGCGTGAGGGTGACCATGTGTGAAGCCCTCACACATGGTCACCCTCACGCAAAGTTGTCTGAAGGTTACCTCGTCTGACGGTTAAGTTGTCTGAGGGTTACCTTGTTCTGTGCGTCCGACTGCTGTATAGCGGCCAGGTCCCTCTGCTGCGACTGCACGATCGCGGACAGCTCCGACCGCTCCTCGCATACTAACCGCAACTGAAAAACGACAACAAAAATCTAAGAAAAAAATAGGTTGATAATAAGTAATAATTGTTGACATTTTTTTTATTTAAAACCTTTATATTGTAGGTAAATATTTATAAATAACGAAAGAAAGAGAGCGATATATCAATCTGCGACGTCCAAGTCACTATCCTCCATACTCCATACATGATCTACAGCGACTACGGCTCTAGCAATAACACAGTATGTCGTAAGTCGAAACCGGTCGTGTATTTTGATAAAAATTGTTAGAATTAATTAAAGTAAATATACAGTGGATAGTGAAAAAAGGGTGTTTATTTAATGTTGAACAGGGTGTGTCATCAGTCGTCAGTCGTCACAAAATGTTTTGTAAGAAAGATAATTATGCGCAATGAATTTTTTATAACAGCTTCAACCAAAATAAATACTATTTGTTTTAGATTTGTGTATTCTCTATTCATTAATTCTTAATCTCTATATTACGTCATAATATTAATACAAAGTGATCATTTAATTTAGCAGTTAGCACTAATATATTATATAGAATTTAAAAAAGTTAAATAAAAAGCTCAGTGCAACAGACAGGCAATGAAATAGAAGCATTGACAGATACTAGAAACAAAACGACGATTGTTGTCAATCTGTCACTTTGTCTATTCTTCCTTAGAAAGAAACTTAGCATGGCCTATATAAAGTAGTATTTCTATGGTAGAAACTATAGTAATTTACCTGATTTTGTAGTTGCTTGTGCTTCCGTCGGAGGTCCCTCGCGACCTGCGCATACTTCTCCACTTGGTTCGTCAACTGCAAAACGTCAACAATGGCCATGTTAATACGATTTTGGCATATTATACTTTTTTAATATGGCTTTCCGTCTATAATATAATCCATTGCCAGTGTTGATCATAAGGGGTAAAAATAAAACTATAAAAAGTTTTTAACGTCGCATCGTATTGCACACATGTAAAGTATTGGGCGTCAAGTGTAAAAGATATGTTATCACTTATCACTTCTACTTCTTTTTTTAAATGGTTCCATAGTAAATGGCCAATATCCTCAAGATAAATGATAGTCAATAATGTCATGTGACAGGGCGTGTCAATGCCAAGTTCGCTGAGGACGAAAAAAACAATATCGAGAATCGAGAATATTTCATAAATCGATTGACATTGATAAGATATCGGATTCGGAACCTTTGATGTTCATTTTCTGCCTTTTTCTTGAGGTGTCAAGCACAATTTAAATATATACAGTAGACTATCTACACAATACGTAAGACCATACGGACTAGTCTCACAAATACATAAGTTCAGAATAACTTGAAATAATAAAACAATGCAATCTTACGTCGCACACGCTAAGAACTTGTGTAGAATCTGAAGCACGCACATAATTTCAGGCGACTGAAAGTAGCAAAACAATGCTGAACTACGTCGCGCACGCCTTGAAATTGTGTATGTTCAGCGAGACTGATTTCATGGAAGCAGATGTTACTCTACTGTCAAATTATTTATAGTGTGTTAAGTGTCATGTGATAGGTGGTAGATAAGTGCCGATAAAATATTTGATGTGTTCGCTGGGGACAACTACACTGAAGTTTATCATGAGCTAGGAGTTCCTAGATCGATAACTGATAGTGCTGATACAGAATTCAATGATGTCAATGATTTTATGTCTTCAAAAGTCAATTTTCTTTATCAATAGATAAAAAACCTATCGTAAATTCAAGATTTTTGCCATAATCCCTTTATGCAGCTAAAATCATTAGTGCATAATTTTTGTTCGTTTGTCCATTTATCACTTCTATAATATAATACATATTGCTATATTATATAGTAGGTATAATACTAACTTTATTTATATTGTAACAATAGTTAGTAAGTTTCTACGAATACTCGGGTATTTTACCGCTGAAAATGTTTTTGACTCGGGTCAAAAACATTTTCAGCGGTAAAATTATGACCTTCTATAGTTTGGCCTGTAACTTGGTAACTCATCTGCATTTAAAATGAATCTGTATTCAGATTATCAAAGCGAAGCTCTTCACAACTTCGTGAAGCAAACTTCTGTTACTGACGAGCGGATTGTGAGCTGTATATTTACGTTTAGCTGGAGGCTTAGCGGGAGCATTTACGATTATTTTTACATCATACATATTTTGTGAATACTTTCAGTGCTCTTATAGGACTTATTGTTTGGTGGTTTTTCCGACTTTTCTCTTTTAGCTATTTATGTCGATGAATATAATATTTAAATTTAGAAACAAATATTTCTAATATATTTCTAATATAAGGATAAGCTGGCTTTTGAAATATATCTGTTACTTTGATGAAGCATACGTCAAAGTGGCTGCACAACAACCTCAAAGTGGGGCAAATTCTGGAACCCGCTTTTGGCCTCGACAACTTTGTGCTATTATTGATCAAAATAGAAATCTAAAATGATATATTTGGTTAAAATTGACTAATGTCAATTCCCTATTACGCGAATTTTACAAGCTAAAGATGTTGACTCAAATCAGAATGTTTTGGATTCCAAATGCCTCTATAAGAAACTGTCACTTTTAGAGAAAGTCTTCATATCTCATAATATTTAGCACTTCATTACACCTCATTTATCTTACATTACCCGACTAATTGAAAAACATATTATATTATCTCTATTTTGACGTCATTACTTATTAACGATAATTTCGTTACGAAGACTAATGGAGGAGCTTTTAATTCATTAACACAGAAGCCGTGGTGGAAAGTCGTTATTTTTAACTAACACAATTAGGCCTTATTATGCTTGTATAAATAATTGAGTAGCCCTCTGGGTACAAAATTCTGATCATAAACATCGTTATAAATTAACTGGGTATGGTTTTTTCTTCTCAAAATAAAATGAAAGCTTTGCACAGGAGTCTGGAGTACCATGGGATATTTTTAATCCCGAAAAAAGAATTCTTCTCTAGGATAGGTGTTTATGCGGGCAGTGCCACAGTGAATGACAAAATACATAATCACAAAATATGTAATCATAAAGAAACTACATTTATTTTTCGTTATTGAAATACTCGTCAAGAGCAGATACCTAACGCTGACGTGATTTCTGTACCGCCATTCCAAATCACTACACAAGTCAGGGCTTTCCTCTGAATAAGGGCCAGCTTCCTACGTAAACATATTTAGCCCTTTATAGTTTATATAATATATAGAGTATCTGTTGACATGTCCATAACTCACATTATAAAGGGCTTGGGTGGTGTTGATAAGGTTTCACTGTCGCTAAGGACGAGGGTACAATTGACGGGTATCGATGGGTACTCCTTAGGTTAACATGCAAATAGCCAAGGAAAGATATGCCTGAGGCTTGCGCTAAAATTATGTTAGTTTTCCTTGACCGAAAAAGGAAAATAAAAAGGCCTTTGCTATATTTAACCACTATTTCAGGCTTACTTTACCATTGAGGTCATCAATTTATGAACCTAGTTAGATAAAAAAATACGTAGGTAATGAATAAGTACCAAAGTATCAAACCAACCAACTTCTCTACATTTTTGATCCGTTCAGCAGGCAAAAGACATTTAATTAAGGCAACGCCTTGATAGTTTTGGCTGTAGCGAAGATCGAAGGTAGCGATATCGATTTTTCTCAGCAATGATTAAAGGTAAGAAATTAAAGTTCATTGTCGGTATTCATCATGTATTTGTCTTTGAATTAACTACCTTTAGCATAACACGATTGGTCAACTTTCATAACACAGAATCATCAATCAAAAAGACCTCTGTAAAAAAAGGGACTCCAATTTTGCCAACAGAGGAGTGATTTAAGCTTCCAAAATTTGTACATAGATTAGTTCAAGCATACACTATAATTTGCCCATAGCTTATATATGAAATATAATATTTATGGTTTTTAAACTACGCGACAAAAACCATTTTGTCGCTTACGCCCTTTCCTTTTTTTGCTGTTCCATTTCTTGTTTTCGAAAAAGCAATCTAAAACATATCCAACACGGTTTTTTACTTTAACGCGGCGTCACCTTAAAAAGCATAGAGCATAGAAAAGAGACAAGTGTCGTAGAACTTCAGGTTAAATTAGGAATAAAAGTGTCGCAATTTTGGACGAGCTCTTAAGGCTCCCTTATATCATTGTCATAACTCAAAAATTAATTATGGAAGGATCCATCAGCGATGTCAATCGCTCCAGCCGAAAAATGTTACCCGAGCGATGGAATATTTAAACCCTATGTCGTACGAATAGAGCCGAAAAACTTTCCTGCTAAATTAGATTATACTTTACATAATAAATGCATGCTAACCATCCAGCTCCATTCCCAGTAATGTGTTCCAGGGCATCACATTTTAACTTTAATATTAAATGAAGATTGTTTTAGGCGAATGCACTCCGTGCAAGCAATAATAATGAAATTCAGAGTTGCACTCACGACTGCTAAAGCTATGTTCTAGCTTCTTTTATTCCAATGTTATTATGGTACTTTAAAGTGAGTGCAGCATTTAGCTAGCGTGGCGCCCGTAGCACATTTTGGGGATAACTTCTTGAATTTTATTCTCTAATTAAAAGCATAGTATTACAAAATCCTTTTTCCATTTCTGTTAGGTACCACAATTTTCAACCCGATAGGTATATACTATATAGTAAAAGCGTTGTTTTAATAATTTACAAAAAATATTTTAATGCTTCAGCTGGTTCAGATTTTTCAGATTACGGTCACTCACACATTGGAGTTCACAAAGCGTTGCACCTATACAGATTATTACACATGCTACAACCAAGTTTAACCACTTTGACCTATCCACTGGACCGAAATTGGACCGTAAGAGGCGTAAGTAGAGAGTAGACTGACCTGTAGAGTTTCAGTCTCATAATGTTTAAACGCGTTGACGCCCAGCAATACTCAAATTCCATTTGATTTGTATTGACGGAACGCTAAGCTTTCATGTTAATGAAGCCTTACGCGAGATTATTGCCGAATAGTCGCGAACGTGACTACCAATCGAAATTACCGATATTTGGTTCGGTATTCGGATGTCATTTTCATTACGATTGTAGTTGGATCGGTCACCGAACATGACGTAGGAATTTGACAAATTTTGCACCTCACTCTGCCATGGCAGTGATGCCCGTTTTCACCAACCATTAATTATTTTCCCCTAGCGGCTATTAAGTGTACACAATACACTTAATATCAATTAAATCATTTAATAATTTACCAACTGTTACATATTATTATCACTTAAATCCATAGGGTTAAGAAGTTACATGTCACATAAGTTTAGTTAATAATCGGCCAAGTGCGAGTCGGAATCGCGCACGAAGGGTTCCGTACCATTATAGAGCAAAATTAGGCGATAAATTGTGTTTTTTGTATGGGAGCCCCCCTTATTTTTTATTTTATTTTAATATTAATATTAAATATTAAAGTACACATATAACTAAGGATTTTGTGAAAAATTCAAGTACCTACCTGTTGCCATTTTTGATATAGAGCAAAAAAGGCCAAAAAAATCACGTTTGTTGTATGGGAGCCCCCCTTAAATATTCATTATATTTTATTTTTAGTATTTGTTGTTATAGCGGCAACAGATATACATAATCTGTGAAAATATCAAATCTCTAGCTATTACCGTTCTTGAGTTACAGCCTGGAGACAGCAAAAAAGGCCAAAAAATCACGTTTGTTGTATGGGAGCCCCCCTTAAATATTCATTTTATTTTATTTTTAGTATTTGTTGTTATAGCGGCAACAGATATACATAATCTGTGAAAATATCAAATCTCTAGCTATTACCGTTCTTGAGTTACAGCCTGGAGACAGACAGACAGACAGACAGACAACAAAGTCTTAGTAATAGGGTCTCCCGTTTTTACCCTTTGGGTACGGAACCCTAAAAACGTGATCTGCCATAAGAGATACTTGTCCCTCAGACCGCTAAAGGACACGTTTACAGTTATTGGGATAGTTGGTAAAATACTGGCGTCTGACTGACTTTCCTCTCTTTGGTCAAGCTGTTTTGCTACCAAACATAGTAGTAAATAACCTAGCATGCTCGTTTTCTAGCTGCATATTGTAATGATGAGACATATTAATGTCCAGTTATAAAATATTCTAAGTAAATTGAAAACAATGAAAATCGCCTAAGTGGGATATAAAATTTTCCATCTCATACGTATGCATAACGCAGCACGTGCGCTAGCAATATCAGTTGAATTTTTACGACACCCGCACTCTACTTGCTGATTTATTCAGAATCTTTTCAGGAATATTCACTGAGTAACATTTTGCCTAGTGAGAGCCACGTCTCATACCATGCCATGAAGACCGGCATCCAGATCCGCGAGTAGATGAGGATTTAATAAGTCAGCAGGGTGATTAGCTATGTCCACATTATGCAATTTCATCTTCAATTTTCGTTATCTTCTTTTTATTCAACTTCCGTTTGGCATATTATTCAATAATTGAATGCGTCAAAATCCACCCGTGTTGAAAGAAAAGTGTCTAGCGAGCGCTACGATTTCAGCGCAAGTCACGGCCATGCCTCACGTTCGCTGTTGACTGCGCTATAACGCATGCCCTTGATGAACAAAAAAAGGCACAGTGTGGACAAAGCTATTAATGATTATGCATTTTACGACAGATATGCAACAGGCGTTTGACAGCAGATATTGCGCAATATTAGCTGTAAAGGTTCAAACGCCTGTAACATAGCTCTCGCATGATACGTTTTAATCGTCCTGCGATAATTCATTTTACTTTTCCACTTGAAAAACAGGCACGCTACTAGTGTATCGACAAATTCGGTGTAGAAGTTTTGGGAACTTTTAACTTTACTCTACTTTTTAAAACGACTTACAATAATTGTATTTTAAAAAGATAAAACCGACTTCAAAATTGTACGTAATTGAGAATTATAGCTCCCTATCTCCAAAACTACTGAACCAATTTTGATGAAACTTGCACTATTCCCTAAGTTGAACAATACCTAGTACAATAAAAAAATAATCACTTAAATCGGACTTGTAGTTTCAGAGATATGCGCGAACAAACATAAAAACATACATACATACATACACTTTTGAGATTTGGCACATTTGTTCAGAAGCTGTTATAGATTATCATAATATACAAAAACTGGGCAGTTCTGGAAATATTACATACATACGCGTCGAATTGATAACCTCCTTTTTTGAAGTCGGTTAAAAAAGGTTTGGTTCTACAGCTACATAACTACATTCAGCTGTACTTACATACTTCTTTAACTACACCGAGTTTAGACTTATTGCTCCTAAATTTAACTCGAGTAGTAACTGGGACTGCACTCTTACCATGTCGTTTAAATAATTTTTAGTCTACCATTAATCAGATACCTACACAATATGTGAATCCAACATTATCTAAATATCAGTAATTTATTTTTACGCGTGCCGATTCACGTAATTAATAAGCCTAAAGATAAGATGGATGAGAAAGGATTATTTATGGTTAATTGAACTTACCTTAAGTGAACTTCAACCAAAATTATACGAGTTGCTGCATCCGTAGAGATTTAATAAACCTGTAGTCCGAATTTTGTGGTACTGCATCATCACACGCCATTTAGATATTATTTATTTAATTTAAAACTGAAAAAAGACAATCAATTGGTTTTATAGTACTTCCGCCTTGCTTTCCTAGATGGCGGTGTTAGTTCGTCCGTCATTCTTTTTAGAGAGGATAATTCATAACATTTTATCATACTCTAATCTGTGATTTTATCATTCCGCAAGTAAAGAATAGGGGCAACAAACTAAGAGAAGTGGGTGGGGTGGGATCTTAAATCTCTACGGATGCAGCAACTCGTATAATTTTGGTTGAAGTTCACTTAAGGTAAGTTCAATTAACCATAAATTATACTTCGTTGCTGCATCCTATGAGATTTAATAAACCTGTAGATGTTCAGCGCGTAATTGCGGAATGATAAAATACCAGATTAATTACATTAAGTTAATTAATTACGGAATTTAAAATGATATAACATCATAGACATCATAACAATTTTTATTTAATAAAGTATTGTACTTCTAAATAATAATACTACTTAATTAGTTTGGATACGCTATGAATCTGAATTTACATTAAAAATAGCTTCTGCGAAAGCTCTGTCTTGTGCTAAATCTGGTAAAGGTAAGTTATAAAACTTAGCAAAACAAAGTGATGAGCCGGCCCAGCCAGCGCATCGCTTGATGATGTCGACGGAGACTCCCGCGCGGCGCGCCGCCGACGTGGAGGCGTGTCGCGTGCTGTGCGCTGAATAAACGCCAATCTCTATGCCACTGTCCTTGAGGACACTCTTTATCCAGCAACTTATAGATTGGGAACTGGCATTATGAAAAGGCTTTCTAGTTGTTAAAATGAGCTTATCAGTAGCTGGGTCATTTCTCAGCTCTTTTGTCTTATCTAGGTAGATAAAGCTTTAGCTGGGGCTTGATGAATAATTATTAATAGTGATTACGATACGTGAATTTTCGGAATGAACGTCTTCTTTTCTTATGAGTGATAACGTCTGCACCCGTTGTCCCGTCGACAACGAGTTGAATTATTATTTAAAATTATTATAATATTAGAATGAGAGTTACAATTTTTTTTTTTTTTTTTTTTTTTAATTTCTAATGATAATAAGTATAGAATCTTACGGATAAAATTTAGATACGTACTCCAAAAGTTTATAAGGTTCCCTTAAAAATGAATACTTTAGGAAGCTGGGCTTACTCCTAAAAACTCCTTTAAAAAATCTTAGGATCGTTATTGCAACGGGATTTACCAATGATTAGAGACAAACTAGAGTCTAGACCTATAACAATTTAACATTCCGCAACTTGCTTTTTCATTAAGTTTTTCTGTTAAAATTTAAGAATTCGTAATATTATATCAGCTACGAATCCTTAATACAAATCAATATTATTATTAATTTGACAAAAATTAAACCAATGTTTTAATCCTGTATCATACTGATTAATTGTACCTCCCGAAAACGGTTTTAGTATGATATTGTCAATAGACATCTCCGGTATTCGGCGCCTTAGGTAGACTTTCCGCACAATACTGCGCACGCCAGAAGGTTTTATCTGGCCTAAAATAAATCTCGTCAGATTTGAGAAGCGATCAAAACAGTGGAAAACACGGCCGAGACACGACGGCCAGTACGGAACGACTAATTTACCAGTCGCTTCCTCTTCTATAATTTTCCTAAGACAGTATGAGCGCGAATGGCGGAAAGGCATAGAAAAAATAATCGTGCCATGAAATTGTAAAAGCTACATAGGCTGCTATTTATGTATCCGGAACTGGCCACTTACAAGAACAATATTTAAAAAGTAATTACAACATTTGAAAATATAACTCTTTGGTTGAAGAATACATTTTGTTTCATGTGACTGTCAATTATTTTTCCATTGTGGCGTCATTTTGAAAATTGCGTGTCTTCATTTGCCATGGATTTAACGCGTGAACATTTTCGTGCAATGATTTATTACGATTTTCGGCGTGGGCTAAATCAACAACAGTGCTTTATTCAACTCACCGCAACTTTTGGAGATGAAGCACCATCAAAAACCACTGTTTATCACTGGTACAGTGAGTTTAATCGTGGGCGGTCTATGCTCACGGATGAAAATAAAGAAGGTCGCCCAAAAACAGCTGTTGTCCCACAAAATATAGATGCTGTGCGGGAACTAATAATGCGTGATCGTCATGTTACATATCGCGAGATAGAGGCGTCCTTAGGCATAAGTATGACGAGCATACATAAGATATTACACGAACATTTGGCTGTAAAAAAAATATGTTCGCGTTGGATTCCGCACAACTTGACAATCGATCAAAAACGGGCTCGTGTCGATTGGTGCAAAAAAATGATAAAAAAATACAACCGTGGTACGTCAAAAGCCGTTTATAATATCTACACAGGTGATGAATCTTGGATCTATGCATATGACCCCGAAACTAAACAACAGTCAACGGTGTGGGTGTTCCAAGATGAGCCGAAACCAACAAAAGTTACTCGTGCAAAAAGTACTTTGAAGCAAATGGTCGCCTGTTTTTTTGGAATTAATGGACATGTGGCTACAGTGCCATTAGAGAATCGTAAAACGGTTAATTCTGAATGGTATACGACCATTTGTTTACCAGAAGTCTTTGAAGAAATAAGAAAGGACAACCGACAACGCAGAATCATATTACATCACGACAATGCTAGCTGTCACACCTCAGCTGAAACAACTCAGTTTTTGGAGGGTCAAAAGATCGAATTGACTGGTCATCCGCCGTACAGCCCTGATTTGGCACCTAACGATTTCTTTTTATTTCCATACGCGAAGAACAAATTACGTGGTCAACGTTTTTCGAGCCGCGAAGAGGCTGTTGATGCGTTCAAAATGCACGTTTTGGAGATACCTCAATCAGAATGGAAAAAGTGCTATGAAAATTGGTTCCAGCGTATGCAAAAGTGTGTCGATCATCGCGGCGAATATTTTGAAAAGCAATAAAACCATATTAAATGATATATGTTTGTTTCTTTTTTTAATTCCGGATACATAAATAGCAGCCCTCGTAGGATGATGAAGGCACCTGGGTCTTGTTTCCAAGAGACATTATATCTTAGCAGATAATAATATAGCACTTATTACTAAAGCACAACGCGAGTAAGTACGGTATCAGCCATCAGGTTGTCAGGTTGACCGAAGCTCAATAAGATCTTTAGTAAGTTCCTATCGTTACGTTACGTACCTAGACGCCTGGTCAGCATCTGTGTTTTTATATAATCGATGTCGAACGGCTTGAACCCCTCATGGCCTCGATCTGTCTTGTTGTGTGACAAATTATAAGAAGCAAATAAATTATATATGCGTTGTTTCTCGCACTACTGCCATATATCTCTCGCGATTTCATTGAGATGATGAAATTGAATACTTCACATTATAATATTAATATAAGATAATATAATTATGGCAGTAGTATTATTTATTCTTAGTAAGACATTTAAAATATTATCACAACGATGAAATGAAAAATGATTTCAATCCCTAGGCAGCCAATAATTCGAGATAATTGATATGATGGCGAGCTTCATCCGCAGACCAATGGCATCTAGTTACTACTCCGTCGCACGCGGCGCCCCAGCCGGTGAGTGACGAGTCTGTGAAGATCTCCAGCTCGTATAAACTTGTGTTTATTCTATTAAAAAGCTTACTTTATTCTATTAAAAATAATATTGCACCACCAACTGGTGGTACAAATAAGGTTTTACAGGCATGATGGAATCAAAATTATTATTACATTTTTGTGAAGCTAAAAACTTATCTCGTTCAAAGTATTTAGTACGCGGCCAGTTGTATCAAAGAATATACAACTACACGGCTGTATGCTATTGCTGGTCATGCTGAAATTAAAGTGCCAATGAACTTCGCGAAATCGCGCTTTGTTATGGATTTCGTTGGCTAGTTAGAAAATTTCTGGAGTAACTGCATGACTTGAGTATTTAATATTATGTCAAAGCTAATATAATATCATTGGTCAAAGCCAATAAATCTACAAAGTTGTGAAGGCGTCATACTAGTTTTCTCAAAGTTGATAATAAAACCTAATTGTTTCAATTTTGACCTTAATATATTATATAGTAGCATAATCTTTAGATTTCGATTCGAATTTCGACCACTAGATGGCCCTGCTTTCTTGACCACATAAAAAGAGGCTTTTGAAGCTTTACAAATATAAATGGCACAGAACTTAAGCCGTACAGGAAGGCAGTTAAATTCACAAAGATTATCATGAAATCGAAATCTCAAAAAGAAATAAAATAATAAATTTATGTAATGTATGAATCGGCACACCGCACAAGCAATTCCTTGAGATCGATTGAGATTTGAGATTGAGATATTAGGAATATAGGCATTTGGAAAGACCAATTTTATAGCAGTGCGAATATCTTCCATTTTAAAAGTTGATTACGTGCAAATTAAAAATGTATTTAAGTAATTTTGAGTTGAATATAAATCTTAACCCACCGATACTTTTCGGTGTAAGAAAAATGTATGAAATAAATTGATCTGGCAAATTTTCATTACATACTGAAATAGCACCTAATTGTTTGAGTTCACTTATTGCTTTGCTCATCTGACTCTTTGTAAAAGGTGGATTACTTGGTTCCACACGTTGGTAAGGTGGCTTACAGAAGGGACTTATAACTCAATGCAGAAGGGTATTTTATAATATCCTTTAGCATAAGACAGCACTGCACCGTGCTGTCGGAGGTTATTAGAAGCCAATTGCGTAAAAAGAATTGGATGCGGCCAGCGTGAGGTACCTCTAGTAGCGGCGTCTCCTGTCGTTGCTCGGTCTGGCGCTCGCGTAGGGGCGACCGCGGCGCGGGGGCTGCTGGGCCCTCCTCGCCGACGTGTCGACGGCTGCGGCTCGTGCGGGCGGGCCGGCGCTGCTGGCGCTGGCCTCGCGTACTGCTGACGAGGAGGAGCTCGGGAGTTGCCCGGCAGTGCTTGTTGCTAGCGCTTTTCACCGAAAAGGTAGACGTCGCTTTTTACGCCTTGGATTGTATTATAAAAAAAAAAATTATCGGTTTTTGCAGCCTGCTGTAGAACTGCGGCTACCTCTTGATTGAGTTTAGGCGCTTGTGCCAGCGAAAGGTTAGTCGGTATAAGAATCTTCGCCACAAGCGACTCCTTGTATTCCTTAGCCAAACCATCGACCAAGATTTTACCCCAACGTTCAGAGAGTTCGGTGGGAATGCGTTCGCCTAGGGCTTTCTCTGTTTTATTGGCCTTGCCAAGAATATTTAGTATTTCAAGTGGTAACCTGGGAGTAGATTCTTGGTTAGGATCTACTGGCACGGTGGCTTCTGGTTGGCTCAGCGGCGCTGATGTCGGCGGTGCGGCCTGCGGCGACGCCGGTGCAGGCGCGGCCGACTCCATATAATCCACGTCTTCGACGTCGGCTAAAGATTGTGGAGTTCCACAGCAAGATTGAGCCTCCCGCGCGTCGATGTCTTCATCGCGCCTTTTGTCGTCGGATGAGTGCTCGTTATCGCAGCGGCCTTCCAGGGAGGAAGACGCTGATGACTCGGATCTTGTCCGGTGTGAATAAGCAAAAGCATAAAGTTGCTTTCAGGATGATATCACGTATCATCACGACTCAGTTTGTAACCTGGATAATATCGCGTATTACCCCATTAAGGTACAAAAAGTTGACTATCTGGTTAATATCACGTATTAACCCTTAAGATAGTCCTTTTTTAACGTATCGTTACCATGCCATAGTTTCCAATCGCCGTATTTTACGGCGAATATGTTCGTAATCATCCTTATTCTTCCTTTTTCCAATATTATTCGGCGATTTACACTAATTATAACACTTTAACACTGTAGAAATTAGTTTAAAAAGGATAACGTGTTGACGATGCCGCACACGAAAAACGAATGACGGACGAACTAACACCGCCATCTAGGAAAGCAAGGCGGAAGTACTATAAAACCAATTGATTGTCTTTTTTCAGTTTTAAATTAAATAAATAATATCTAAATGGCGTGTGATGATGCAGTACCACAAAATTCGGACTACAGGTTTATTAAATCTCATAGGATGCAGCAACGAAGTATAATTTTAATGAAGTTCTAAGAAAATGTAACATATGAAATGTTTATTTTAAACGGCAAAATTATCATGATATTATACTTTTAAGATCATATTGGAAAGGCTACAAAAATATAGAGACGAAGTAGAGAAAATTATTTTTTCTAAAAACAAATTCATACTTATTTGAAGTAAGTACTTAGATATTTGAAATTGCTTCTGTCTGATTGGCGGTTTTCTAATTCTGTCTCATTCTTCCTCTTACTAAATAACTCCTATTCATCTGAGATCCTACTACATGACAGTTTTTCGTTACCACGACCAATGGAAAAAAGCTGAAACATCGAAAAAAAAAAGCAAAAAGTAGACTGTCAAACTAAAATAGGTTACGTTCAGCTAACTAATTATTTTATTATCTATTTAACATAATGGTCCATTAGATTGAGCACATTTAACGTAATTGATATGATAAGTTTCAATCAAAACATTTGGAGTTGGGACTGAGCCAAGTTAAATTGTCTTTAGTCTTAATGGCCAGTTTACACTATTCCTATCCAATAATTCAGTCCAGCGCTGAGTTGTTACTGGAATAATGTAAGTAGACACTGGAATGTAACTTAGTTTGTTCCAGTGCATTCCAGTAGGTACCCGTTTACATTGTTCCCAGTAGCAAATCAAATCAATTGGAATCTGGTCACTATGGGAATTCCAGATTTTATTTAACCAAACTACGGCGAAGCCCAAAAGAATAGTAATATGTGTCAATTGATTAGCTATAAAGATGTCGCGGGTTATAATTATTGTTTTTCAAAACAATTTGTATTTTTGCAAACATCTCCATCCATTATTTATATAAGCATCATAGTATTCTAAACTGACGAAGCTCCACCGCGTTCTATTGGCCGTATTATTATGCAAATAGCATCATGTTACGTGCTAAACCAGAGTATAGCGACCATGTAATTTAATGTATGACTGCACTTTATACGTTAAATCCACTCGTTCATTGTTAACTCAGTTTCAGTTTAATTACATACAAAATGTATTTAAAGTGTTCACATATAATTCAGTAGTAAGTGCGTATAATTCAAAGTTATTATTACAACCTGAAATAAGTTCATTGTTTATATATTTTTACAATGTTATCTCGTGTACCTATCTAATGACGTAAGACCACAGAAATAAATCTTGATTTGTTTCTGTGCGTAGGACTATGATAATTGATAAATAACCATGGTAGTCACCATGATTGACTGTACACGACTACACTATGTTTTTTTAAAAACTTTTTTATGAAATAAGGGGGCAAACGAGCAAACGTGTCACCTGATGGAAAGCAACTACCGTCGCCCATGGACACTCGCCACATCAGAAGAGCTGCAGGTGCGTTGCCGGCCTTTTAAGAGGGAATATACGCTGTCTTCTTGAAGGTTTGCAGGTCGTATAGGTCCGGAAATACTGCTGATGACAGTTCTTTCCAGAGTGAATAGTGAAAGTTCCTATGTAAGTAAATCTCTACAAGTCTACACATTCGCTATCAATAATTGTATTGGTATTGGTTCCACGCGCGGTTCCTAGAAGTGGGTTTACAGGGGATATGACTCCCACCCCAGACATATACAAGGCTTTTAAACACCGTGTATGTCTTTTATTTCGATATAAGTAGGTCAAAGGATTAGCTTTGGCCAGAAAAGGTAAACCTTTTTGATATTGGTCAACTCTAAATGTTTACACTCTACACTACTACAGAATCGTAAACTTATGAGTTATGAGTTATGACGCCTAGAAGGCTTCGGTGTTTGGAACTGCGCCAGTTCTTCGGCGTCAGACTTTGTAGTTTACTGTGTTGTACATATATTGAAACATCTGCCCTAACTTCTATGGTTAGGCAGGTTTAACCTTACAGGTAGTAATGGGAATTAATGCTATTTTCTATTCATTTCATTAACATGCTAATTTTGATGTCACAGCATGCTAAGTACCATTGCTTTGCTATTTGCTAAAAACGCGGCATCGTGAATTATCTTTTCGCATCGACCATCGCACCACTCACGTAGAGTATTATTTCGCATCGAGTGAAAAATAGCAATGCAATAACAGCTAGCACCGCGGTGCGAAACAGCGCAGACGTGATTTTTAGGGTTCCGTACCAAAAGGGTGAAAACGGAACCCTATTCATGAGACTTCGTTGTCTGTCCGTCTGTCTATCTCCAGGCTGTATCTCAAGAACCGCTATAGCTAGAGTTCTGAAATTTTCACAGATTATGTATATCTGTTGCCGCTATAACAACAAATACTAGGTACTCAAAGTAAAAAAAAAAACAAAAATACTCTGTATAATATTATACTGTGGCAATAACGCACTTGACCCGTTGCGGAGGCAAATGGACGACTTTATCGCATTCAAGTGGTTGCTTTTACGAAACACTACAAAACTTCAGCGTTCATACTTCATACGTAGCTTACAGTGTATGTGATTTTTAACTAAGATTTCACTTGAGCATATTATTTACTGCAATAGATTATGTTCACTTCTCTAACAAACAAAAGATTATTTAAGAGGATAATAAAAGCGCCTGTGATGACTGATGAGAATGATACTCCGACAAAGATGGCTTAAGCCTTAAAAGTTCAATCAGATAAACTGTTTATACTGTAGACTCCACAGTGCCTATTAGAACACTCTACACTCTACAGTGTACAGTTTTAATAGGGAATATTACGCAAAGGTCGCAGTATAGGGCGCTACTAACACATACACTAAATAAACTTACCAAAATCCGACATAAATGTGACGAATATTGACAGAAACTTTGTTAAACGTGAAACAAAACTTTTTTATGATGGTGGTGCCTCTAGCTTGAAAATTACTATGTCTTATTCTACTAGTACCTACAGTTTAATATTGGTACGAAGTTCCTTATCGCGCGTTGCGAAAGGGGACTAGACGGAAAAAATTCATACGAAAAGTTGTAACGACACTTTTTGGCACAGACATACAGCAATCGATTCGCGGGACATGCGGTATCTATCTTTTTACTATAGTTGTAAGTGCGGTAGCGAGTCTTTCTCTCTGTCTCTCTTTCTTTTTTAGGGTTCCGTACCCAAAGGGTAAAAACGGGACCCTATTACTAAGACTTCGTTGTCTGTCCGTCTGTCTGTCGCCAGGCTGTATCTCAGGAACCGCAATAGCTAGACTTCTGAAATTTTCACAAATTGTGTACATTTGTTGCCGCTATAACAACAAATACTAAAAACAAAACAATATTAATATTTAAGGGGGGCTGCCATACAATAAAGTATAAACGTGATTTTTTGGCCTTTTTTTGCTCGACATCAATAATGGCAACAGGTAGGCACTTGAAATTTTCACAAAGACCTTATATACATATATATTATATGTATACTTTAATAAATATTATATAATAATAATATTTAAATAAAATAAATTTAAGGGGGGCCTACCATATAAAAAACACAATTTTTGGCCTATTTTTTCCTATAACGGTACGGAACCCTTCGTGCGCGAGTCCGACTCGCACTTGACCGATTATTTAAAGTGAACACGCAACGCCCAAATCTAACCTTTTATACAAAACTTCGTCTATGCCTCCAAATGTCAAATGACCGACATCGTAAAATGTTAATTGCAGGGCAACGCTCTGTTTGGCATCATAATTTAGGGCTTGCTTTTTACTATTAATAAGTAGTTTTTACTCATAAAAGACTTATTTTATGTCTGACATTATGACCTTTTTTAACCGACTTCAAAAAGAGAATTGATAACCTCCTTTTTTGAAGTCGGTTAATTGATGTTTCTTGCAGCTCAATTCTAAGCGCAATCAACATTTTAAAGTGTTGTCCATATAGCTGACAGTGCTATAACAAATAATTAATTGTGTCAGCCTCCAGTTCCGAGGCGGTGTGCTTTTCAAACAATTTAATTAGCCAGCTCTACTTGCACTAAGTTGGCCGCCTGCCCATTGCGGTTCACTTGCTTTTATTTGTTCCAATTATAACGAGATACTGATAGCATTTTTACCCGACTACTGTAAAGCCAAAAAGGAGGATGAGGATTTTGGAAAGTTATGTATGTCAGTACCCTCGTAGCAGCGAAGTCTCAGATTTAAAGTTAATAACCCTCCTGGCAGTCGGGTAAAAAATGAGGTGTTTAAGATATTTTTAATGAAGCCACCAATTGTGAAAAGAATCTGACACCATTTTTATGAAGAAGAGCAAAGTATTTGTGATCTAATAGGATTAGTTTTTAGTAATTAGTATACGTTACATGATTCATCAATCATCAGACATAGCCCATAGGCCATAGCTCATAATGACTCATTTTGATGTCATTAAAATGGCCTTCCTTTACTGGTCCAGACTCCAGTGCATTGGCAGGTAATGGCCAGTGCCATCTTTTGTATCGTTAGCCAGTAAAATCTCGTCATATCGATATGCTATTACACTGTTTAGAGCTTAAGAACACATCCTAATTAATTATATAAATGTCAAAGGTGAGCAGGTACAAGGATATAGGTACATTATGTTTTGTATTTTTGTGTAGATCCTGACTTCACTAAATAGTGACGTAAACAAATTATGAGTGGTTTTCGGATCAGTATTAATTTTTGGAATGAAGTTCCTTATCGCGCGTTGCGAAAGGGGCTAGACGGAAAAAGTT
Organism: Plebejus argus; assembly: GCA_905404155.3. Classification (NCBI taxonomy): domain Eukaryota; kingdom Metazoa; phylum Arthropoda; class Insecta; order Lepidoptera; family Lycaenidae; genus Plebejus; species Plebejus argus. The sequence continues at coordinate 5,926,608 of FR989933.1, forward strand.
GTAAGGACACTTTTTGCCACAGACATAGATCAAGGTATTAACTATTATGTCTGTGCTATAGCTGTAAGCCGTGCGGCGTGCGAGTGTTTTTGTCCGTCTGTCTCTCTCTCTCTCTATCTCTCTCAAGTCAGTTATGATTTTTTTGTGTTTTTTTAAACCCTCGATCGCAGATTCTCGGAAATATTTTGTTCTTCTCTTGTTATCGCGGTCGCAGGTGTACAAATAAGTTTCCGCCGTTTAACGACAGCTGTCCTCACTAAGAGGTTACGTCAAAATCGTCAGATGTAACGTGTGATATCGTGAGTTTAGACATCTAGTCATACAACGTAAATCTATACCGGTAAATCCGGTAATATATAAAATCAACAGTAGGTATTTCTGCTTACCGCTAAAACGATTTTGATGAAATCTGTTATGGGGATCCCCGGAAAGGATATTTAAAGATAGATTTCATTTACGCGAGATAAACGAATTTCTACGCGCGACCACATGCAGGTTGAATATCTTATTCCGTTTCGAAATCTCGATGAATAAACTCTTGAAAATAAGCGTATTTTCCTTTGACAGACTTACTTTAAACATTCACCCTATATATTTTTACCGACAAGTAAACAACGAATTGAAGTGCAAAAGCTAGCCCCAAGCGATAACACTGTCAAGATTAGGCGAGCTCGAGTATGCAACAGCCAACACGAAGTAAGATTAGAGTTTTCCGGTGGAAAATGCCGGTACGACCGCGTCCGTAATGCATGCATCATTTCAAGGACTAGTGTTCCGTAAAAAGTCTTTATTTCATGAAGAATTAATAATAATAACAATAATTTATTGTAAACAACAATACATAATATGTATCTGCTACAAAATATTTTACAGGTACATTAAATTATTTTAAAATTACAGACGTTTTACTGCCGAGCTTCTTTGATGTCTGCACTAGGCTGAGCCTGTCCAGACTTAAATCCAGAGTTGAGTTTATTATTATTCCTGAGGGTGACAGCCGCCCTATTAGACCAATATTGGATATTATTAGAAAAAAATAAATATATAAACCGGCAATAAAAGCGTCATCGATAGGCACTGCATTATGTACGATGTATGTATGTGTTGTATATATCTAAACAACGTAATAATTTTTCCTGATATTCCTCTCTAATTCTTAAATTATGAAAGTAAGCATGCCACTATGTATGTTTAAGAATATCTATTGCTGTCTCCCTTACCTCAAGCCTATACCGCAGAGCGCAATAGAGACAACTGCAAGAAATCAACGATTCGTTGTCCCTCCTTCTCCAAAACTTAACCGATTTAAGTACTTTTTCATTAAAGATTAAATAATGGCTTGAGCTGTGTTCCTACGTTTTATTTATTTTTTTATAATATAGCCAAATCTGTTTTCTGTATGTTTGAACACAGCGGAAAATCTGGCCATTTTTTTGGGTTTTTGAACGTTCATAATATCTTTTTTATTAACTAAATTATGAAAAGAAGAAAACATAGGGACATTGTATTAGTGGTCATAGATATTCAGGAAAAAAATTATAACTCTAACGGCATTATCCAGGGAGGAAACAGGGGACAACGTTTGTATGGAAAAACGGCTGTGTGGACTCCTCTTAATTACTGGTTGATAACTTGATCGATTGAAGACCGATTGCTCCTTGAAAAATGAAAAGTATAATATTGTTTGTACGTAAATAGCTTTTCAATTAGAAATCTTTTTTTTTATGATGAGGAGACTGTAGCTTTTCATTTTGAGAAGTGTTTTCCAATGTTCGGCATATTTGATAAGTGATAATTAGTGATAACATATTATTATTTTAAATTCACGGTTCATCTGAAAGGTTTCAGGGGCGATTTTAGTGAATTGTTAATATTAATAACAAGAATTTGAATGAAGTCCAAAACCGATATAATTTGAATTTAAATGTAGGCTCAAATTGTAATCTGGAGAAACATCAAACAATACCAAAAAATATAATTTATAAAGTTGTTTAGGACAAAATATAGGAATCAGTAACGGAAAAACTATATAAAACTGAAAGTATCAATCCAAAACTACCAATTTAAAGGTATTGGAACCTTCGATACACATAAATAAATCAAGATCTTGATTTATTTCTGTGCTTCGATAGCAATTCGAAAAATCATAAAAAGGAATGAAGAAAGTACATAATTAATGCCTTGGGAAATCCCTTCTATTCATTTTCTCTTAATCTTTCAATCTATTCTACACCTTAAATGCGAAAGTGTACATTTTTACGAATAAAAATATGCTATATTCTTTCCAGAGACTCAAAATTACTTACTCATTTCATCAGTTCATCGTCGAAAATGTAAGAGACAGGCAGATTGACATAGGTACACCTTAAGGCGCTTATCCATTTAAGGCAGACTCAGGACGAGCAGCCTCGACTTGAAGCAAACCGAGGCTGCTCACTCCGAGGCATAGGCTCGAGGCACGTTACGGATCAAGGTGAGGCACCTTGATCCGAAACCAGTGAGCAAGACCGCGACGCGATGACACCAAGACGCGCGCGCCCTCTCCACCAAGTGCACGGCTCCGAGTGAGGCTTCTTTTAGCGCGCCCAAAAAACCGACAAAATATGTCTCGGCCCGCGGCAACGAATTTGCCCCATGGCGCGGCGTGCCTCAGGTTGAGGCAGCGTCTCCACTTGTGCGGCCTCGGGTCGAGCGGCTGCCTCGCCCTGAGTCTGCCTCAAATGGATAAGCTCCTTTATACATATAAAATTTGTATAGACATAAAGCCGTTGTTAATTAAAGACAATGCATCACACAAAATGATGGCAAAACAGAACAACTAATTTTTAAACAGTTGTAAAGGATATTGTAACACGCGTTCAGCCCAATGCTCATGCACCACCAGCTCATACGCGGTTCCACTCGATTACACACATACTCCCAGTCACAGCCTACCAGAAGCCAACCTTATTATAACAGGAATAAAGTCTAAAATTGCGGTTACAGGATAAAAACATTGTGATGGAACTGTTGCCGATATCACTCGTACCAAAACAACGATATTATGAAAACGGACAGATCAATAAAGGCTTATTCTTTGTATGGGCGAATTACATATTGTTGGAGTATTGGCATCGTTGGTTAGAACTTAGAAGAGTATGCTGTCAGAAGAAAACTTCTGACAGTATAGGTACTCTTTTAAATCGTAGTGTCTGCTTTGGTGACTGCTGCTGTAGCAGTAGTGGTCTTGGTATTTTGCAACACCAAGGCTTGGAAGATCAAGACCAAAACTGCGAAGTCTTGGTCTTGATCTTGTAACTTAATTTGTTTAAATCTAATCATGTAGGCGTCACTTTCATTTTAATCTCTTAATTAAAAACCCAGCCGAAATTCTAATTACAAATCTAATGAAACATTAACCCACGCTTAGTACCTTAAACGACCTACTATAAGTTAGTTATTTTTAACACACTCAAGTAACTCCACATAAAAATGAATAATAAAAAGCTGTGGGTGGAATTTCGGGCGCTATGAGAGTCTCGACCCCGCCATTGACACGATTCGCCGGCGGCTGACTCCCAGTCCCCACAGAACTGTGTTGGTTCAGGGTTATTTTGCCCCGGAGTTTACATAAGCATCATCTATGAGTGTAATCCATACTTACATGCTAATATTATAAATACGAAAGTGTGTCTGTCCGTCTGTTACCTCGTCACACCCTAACCGCTGAACCGATTTTGCTGGGAGATACATAAGACTCTCAGGAAAAGATAAAGGATACCAAGTATCCTTACGAACCGTAATTTTTTCCGGGATATAGTCTTTATATCCCAGAAAAATTCACGGTTTTCGCGCGATCTACAAATTTTGGCGCAACGGTGTTTTGGGCGTCATCAGCTGTCGAATAATACGGCATTTGCACAGTATGTAACATAATATAAGTAGGAGACTACTACAAAGTAGTAATTCAGCGAGCAATCAGTGTGAGACTAAAATCAACCTTAAACTCTGTGAGTATCATAATTCATAACAGAACTTTATGCGGCACACCAATTAAAATAAAATTTTCATCGACTGATGAAAAAGCATTTAAATTTATTGGATCGCTCTTGTATTCATTTTGCATAAACCACATTTTTATTATCAAAGAGATTTCAGCCTACAGTGTACATTCTACACCATTTCTACAATCAGAATTACTTACACCAATTATTCTTAACTTATTTTATAGCTCTAGTTCTAATGATGATTAACACATTTCAATAATCTTTTTTAGGGTTCCGTACCTAAAGGGTGAAAACGGGACCCTATTACTAAGACTTCGTTGTCTGTCCGTCTGTCCGTCTGTCTGTCTGTCTCCAGGCTGTAACTCAAGAACGGTAATAGCTAGAGATTTGATATTTTCACAGGTTATGTATATCTGTTGCCGCTATAACAACAAATACTAAAAATAAAATAAAATGAATATTTAAGGGGGGCTCCCATACAATAAACGTGGTTTTTTTGGCCTTTTTTGCTGTCTCCAGGCTGTAACTCACGAACGGTAATAGCTAGAGATTTGATATTTTCACAGATTATGTATATCTGTTGCCGCTATAACAACAAATACTAAAAATAAAATAAAATCAATATTTAAGGGGGGCTCCCATACAACAAACGTGATTTTTTTGGCCTTTTTTGCTCTATAGCAAAAATGGCAACAGGTAGGTACTTGAATTTTTCGCAAAATCCTTAGTTATATGTGTACTTTAATATTTAATAATAATATTAAAATAAAATTAAAAAATAAGGGGGGCTCCCATACAAAAAACACAATTTATGGCCTAATTTTGCTCTATAATGGTACGGAACCCTTCGTGCGCGATTCCGACTCGCACTTGGCCGATTATTTTTTTATTGTCTAGATTTGAAAAATTCTTCCAGTGTTAGATAGCCCATTTATCGAGGAATGCTATAGACTACATATTATTATCACTCTAAGACCAATAGGAGCGAAGAAACAGAGGAAAATGAGGAAAAAACCGGGAAAATTGTTTGAAGGTGCTTATTTCACGAACTACACTGGATCAATTTTTAAGTTATTTGGCACAGATGTAGAATAGACCACGTGAAGGGACATAGACTATTTTTTGCGAGAAAATGTATGGTTTCCGTACTAATTTACACGAGCGAAGCCCCTCGGGACATCTAGTTTTGAATAAAGGTGCAAACGACTTTTCCGCTTGTAACCGCTTTAGATATTGGTTTATTAACAAAACTAATTTATCATTTACTTTCACTCATTTCTGCAACTGATTTAGCGTCTACATTGCGTCAGTAATAATTATAGTCTGAACAGTTATCTAGATTTCATTATTACATTTGATGGCGAAAGAAAGTGACCACATCATTGTACACGATGTGCTCGCAATAACACCATTCACCTAGCGGAAACATTACCATTTACCATGGTAGTTTCAACCACGTAATAGTCTGCGGAGAATCTAAGAGCTTTTTTCCCTCGAAGTTTCTATTTAATCTTAAAATGTGATGACCCTCTCATAGGTTAGATTTATACCAAAACTAGGTATAATTATTATTAACCTAAATATTATCCATACTATGATAACAATTGTGTTCAGCTGTTACAATTCAACAGAAGACAATTACAACTTTAAAAATTTGGCTGAATTTCGCGAATTCTGTGGAAAATTAAACTCTATTTTATACGTATGCCTGTATATTTTCGTATACCTCCTAAACTTAGTAAACTAAACTTTGGTAGACACATTCATCTGTTTATCAAGCGACTTTTCTAACATTTCAGACAAAATATACTTATTTAAAACATTGTGATTTGTGTCTAATCTCTACGTACATAGAGTTGATCTTTAAATTAGCTTTAAGTATAACATAGGCTAATCTAAACGAAATCTAATTTCGAACCTTATTACCCAATCGCTATTTGTTCCATTAACTTTATTTGGGGTTTGTAGCCGTAAAACGAGGTGTAAAGCAAAGGTCGCAGATCGCAATAAAGATTTATCTGGTCGCTGTGACGCGCCAGCCGCCAGGTGACCTGCAGGTGAGATGAGATCACCGCTCGTCAATAAAAATGATCAAATATTCGTCACCATTTCTATTACGATTTACGATATATTAATAATAATTAATATCTAATGTTTTCATGTAGTTTCCCTCAATGAATACCTTTGCCTTAACAAAGTATAACATAACGAAGTCATGACTCATGACACACAAGGGGTGATAGAAGGATATTAAAATTGTCGTTGTGAGGAGAATTCTCACAACATTTTTTTGTAGCTCCAACGCGACAAGGTACGCATGACTTCCTAGTCAAAAGCCACATTTTAAATCACATGTTGGTATTAGACCATGTACTATGTAGGCCTTTTCTTTCGCTAGCAACGACTATTCTTTTAATTAAAAATGAGAGGAAGAAAACTCTTTGGTCTCCATATTATACTCATTTTCTTATACATGACATAAAGTTCAACAATTGCTATCGAAAGACCAATAAAGGTTACGCGTTGCTCTAACAATAGATTGTATAACTTTTCATATTTTATGCTTAGTCAGTGTCATTATACAGAGAATTTCAGTTAAACGGATTCAAATCCATTCGTATCCACAAAATAACAATTTGAGCATCGAATTTCGATTATAAGGAGGATGGTTTTATAATAGAATAACGATAAGGTATTTTCCTCAAAGAAAAACAATATCTGCGATGTATTTTGGTAGATAAGGAGTAAGGACATCCATTTATCACTTTCGCTATCTTACAAAACAATGATATTGAAAATGCTAAATCATATCCTTACTAATAAAGATGCAAAAGTGTATACTGTGTATGTCTGTGTTACTTCTTAACGCCTAAACCACTGAGCCTATTTAGTTAAATTCTAGTATGGAGGTATTTTACTGTAATTCATGTGACCTTCATAATAATTATGACATTCTGTGCAATCCAGTACATTCTAGTATCCGTTTATATCATTCCAGTAACAATGCGTTGGATTGAATCACTGGATTGAAATAATTAAAACCTGCTGCAATGAAAAAGGACATAATATAGCTTTTAGCGCGGAACAGCTCGATATCTGTGAACGTCTAGTAGTTGGATGGATTTTCTTTTGTTGAGGACGCAGATAACCGAACGACTACTTATTTGGATACTTTATTGCCAATTACACGCAGACTTAACTAATTATACTTGTACTTCATTTTAAGGTCGATGATCCGATACATTATTAGAACAGTTACAAATAGATATTACGGTTGTACTCAATAATAATTTATTGCCTGCAACGAAATTCGTTTATCGCGTGCGAACTGTAGATTTTTCTGCAATAAAAACTACCCTATGTTCTTACCCGTCTCCTCAAGTATCTCCAAATCGAATTTTATCCAAAAACGGTTCAGCCGTTTAAGCGTGAAGAGGTAACAGACGTACTGACACACTTTCCTATTATGACCGTAATAAGAGCCATTTATACTTATACTTAACTAGCCATTTAAATGAAGACTTTGACATAACCACAGAAGCAATAGCCACAATCAGAGACTTTTAATTATTACTTATAAATAAATAAAATTTCTTAATATGTTCCATACATTTCCATCAAAATCTTCACTAAAGTTAGGTACCTAATCATAAATGTTGCTTATTCGTAGTAGATCTAAATTCATGCTTCAGGGTCTTTCGTTACTCAGTCCATCATTGAGAGATGATACGAAATTGCAACAAGAAGGTTCTAGAATATACTACTCACACTTTCAATCATCTGCTGTTTCTCCTGCAGCTGGTTCTCCTGTCGACGCAGCGTAGCCCGCTGCTTCTCGGCCGTGCTGCTGAGTCGAGACAGCACCTCCTGGTCGTGCTCCCTGGCCGGCGACGGCGGCGCGCTTGTGCCTGAAAAGAAAGGGCATCAATGAAGGTAAAATAGCCTATCCTCGGACGAAAAAGGTAACCTCCGAGGAAAAAGGTCAAATAGCGAAAATACGACAGAGCTAAGCTATGTTAACCCAGTGCCGAAGGAATCTAAGCCCGGGCATAGACGTACCGCATCTCGCAGTCGAGACTCGAGACCGACTGCAAGATGCGGTTGCCGCACGGCGATCTGCAGTTTCTATACCTACTAAATTAATATCCGCAATATACGGACCGCTCGAGCAGTTCTTGAGCGGTCAGTCGTTAACTGCAATTAAACGACTGCTCTAGAGCAGTCGGTCCTGACTGCAACAGGCAATTTGCGGTCCGTCTATATACTCTATGGCAGTCTATGGCCATTGGCCAGTCTAAGGATGGCTCCTCGTTTGCAAAAAATGTTTCTATTCGTCGCTAATATAACTGACAGGAACTGTTTCTTGGGCTTTTTTACTTTTTTCCCTTTAACAAACGAGTTCATCAAAATAAGTCGTTCACATTGATGCTTGAGCTCATAATATGTTATATTATGCCAATGCGGTGTGGGCTCTAGACTCGCGTACCAAAGAATATACTGCAGATAAACATAACTCCTCTAGGCGACGTAGGGCAAAAAACATAAATTCAGCTCTCGTTCGTGTCAAAGAGCGGAAACATAAAACAAAAAGGGCCACGGTAAAGGGCGAAAATAAGAAAGGTCAGAAAAAAGAAATTGAATTTTTATCAGATTCCCGCCGTGACACTCAGCGTTAATATGTTTTTTCATTTCATAAAATTTTCTCAGGCTTCCATTTATCTTCATCTTTTGAAGAGAGAGTGTACTAAAGGTAAATATATATTTATTCTAGTCACCATTTTTAAAATACCTACGTATTACAGGTGTGTTCTGACTTCTGAGGAATAATAATATTAAGCCAACACTCAACAGATAGAAGAGCGGCCTTTAAAGAATAGGACGTACTTATGGATCAGACGTGTCACCAATTTAATACAAATGACATCAAATGTATGAAATTTTGTGAAGCCTGCTCTATTTGAGTCATATCTTTTCCGAATAAATAAAAAAGGTCTTCTTCTTTGGTACAGTTTCGATGCAGTCTCAGTGTAAACTACAAATACGAAATAACGACAAACACGTTCTAATTGATCTCCAAAATGCCCCACATTCAAGAGAATAATATTTTGATATTTGGCAGAATCGCGACTTGATCGAAGCTGTATTGCCTTTGGATTAAAATAGAATCAGGGTATTGGAATCCAGTCGACCTAAAGTAGATAAAATCATGTATTGTTTGTTAGCCAAGACTGGAACGGTCTATATTGAAAAGACGCTATAATGAATATTGAATGCCAATTATGTGATAAAATTTATCATGGCGGAGAAAGGCCAGACTGAAGTGGTGTACCCGGTGAGCCCTTATCGACCTTATTCCGTTGGCAATAAGGTTCGAAAGTGATACCAATTTGTCGGTTGAACAACGTTACGTAATCCGCTCGTTAGCGGACCGATACGGAGAGATGTATCTGTCTGTAGCTCTTCATATGAGAGCGTTAAATTTTGTTTTCCAGCATAATAATATATCCGTAACAAATAACCTTTTTTGCTATTTAGCTACGGAAACGTAAGACCGCTAAACAGCGCCACTGAATCGCATATACAGTTTACGGTTAAACAACTTTGGCTTTGTCATACTTCTCCAAATAACGTTAAATAATTTTAATTTGAAGAATTTACCTTAATTGTCAGAAAATCTATTGACGATATAGATTTCGAGAGAGTTTGAGTATAAATTCTTCCTAGCTATTACCACAGAATATATATAATAGTACTCCGTACTATTACCTAAGTATTAGAGCTAGCAAAATTTTCCTTGGCTATTAACATTGGCAGACCCGCATTTTTGATAAGAAGAAACAGACGAACTAATGAGACAGGCACCCGCATTGAGATTTTGTAGCTTTTTAGTTTTTACAATCGACAATGTAGTTAAGAACTATTTGCATAGAAACTACTAATAATGGAAAGAACTTATAAAATGTTTCAACCAGGGGTGGTCAGCTCCCTAATATAGCCAATCATGAAACGGGGGCCAGACCTGGGATGCCAATGTAAAAATATTTTAAAACTCATAATTTTTTAACTGGGCACCCCAATGAGTACTTAGCATAGTACTATCATCTGTGTAATTTTGTCACTAGGAAAATGTCTGCCATTGACTTTGCTTTTTCTTGTAATTCCGTTCTTTTATAATTATTCCAATAACTAAACTGTGCTCGCCAATTAACATTGAGTTGTGATTCGGTTCCTCCGTGTTTTGTGCTTCTCTCCGTGCTTTAGTGCTGTGAAAATTGTGTGATAGTGACTTTGCATTTGATGTGAACATTTAAGTCATAAATTCGTGTAAATAAGGTTGTAATACTGAAAGGGGTAAGACCAATAATTTGGTATGGAGATGCTTTTGAGTCCCGGGAAAGAACATAGCAGAATATTCAGGATTCCGAATCCTTATTAAATTTATAACCTATCTTTCTTCTTCTCCTTCTTTAATCTTCTCCTTCTTTTTTAAAAACTGGCTACTTAGTGAATCGCCAATGTCTTAACCCTAATCACTGTTAGAACTTCAGAAGCTTAAATTCACCTGAGTCTACAGGTACATAATAAGAAATAAGAACAAAATATTGAACAAACTGTGTATATATAGGTATTTTATATTTGAAAATAAATGACTTTCATTTTATATGTTGTTTTTATTGTTAACTTAGTTTTACATTAGTAAGAAACTTAATTTGCTACAAGTTTCTTGCTAGTGTAAAACTAAACCCAATTTTAGTTAAAAACTAAATCCTTAAGAGAACCCTATGAATTGACATACGTTCAAAATTCGCGGGTTCATGAAGTTGATGGGGGCTAGCCAATAGATGGCGTGGAAGTATTCGCGAGAATTTTTTGTACTAAGTCAATGTTCTTCTCCGCTAGGAGTAAATCTGTTCTGTGGTTTCAACTCATTTACTTGGATTGTTGGATATATAAATATTAAATATATACATTTTGATAACAGTAAATTGAAATATTTTTACACTGGATAGACTACCTGTTAAGTGACTATCTTAAAAGTAGCAGACCAGCGGGGCTAAAAATAATGGTCGCTTTGTAGAATCATGATGTGAATCATAATATGATTCATTTTTTTAAATCGCAAAATGCAACTCTGCTTGCAATTCATCTCTGTATTTTTGTAATTTGTAAGTTGATTTGCCATTTTGTCAGTTTCACAGTTTTGACAATTCATTTGCTGAATTGATTGAGAGGAATTGCTAAATGAGATAATTTTAGCCCCGCAGTACAGAATGAATAATGCAACAAAGTTGTAGGCAATGTCTTGTAAGAGTTTGTCTACCTAAAAATGACGCGCCCCTCTACTTCACTAGGGCCGGTACAGTCAGTACTCAAGATGCATCTCGGTCTCAAGACACGGTTCAGGCTCTGTGATTGGTTGGCTGTCAAAATTTGGACCAATCACAGAGCCGTGATTGGTGATGAAAGCTGGACAGGGGCTTAAAATTAGACAAGCTCAATAAATGAAATTGGAAAACCAATACACAAACTAAGACTTACCATCTGCAGCCGGTGAGTTCAAGGTCCGTCTTAAGCGTTTGTTCTCTTCTTGTAGGCGTGCGACTGCTGTTACTAAATCTGCCGACTCTGTTCGCCATTGCTCTTCGATCGCTTCGATTTCCTGAAAAAAAAACAGGGTTGGCTTTTTGATATTATGGATTATGTCTAGACTCTAGCCTCTTATTTAAAATTTTGTAATTGCACTAAATTTTGTAATGTCTGGGAATGAAAAGCTTTATATCCAAGCTTAGTAATGTAGGGACCATGATTAAATGTAGTAAATTTATTAATCAAGACTTCTACAAAACGAAAAGTAAATTACATTTTTAGTGAAACATTTTATGTAAGATGAAAAGTGTGGCTGTACAATATAATTCAATATTCTTGATGGGCATAACTCGTAAGTACAGTTTAGCAAACTTATTAAAATTGCATAAAAATAAAATGTATGCTGCTGCATTATTTATTTAATTTTAATTATGATTTGTTTGTATTGAATTTAGTTCAAATAATAGATCTTAAGGAAAGCATACCTGGGTACTTTTTAAATATGTATCTGTCTGGAAATCCCTTAAAAACATTTTTGCACTTTGATACTGGCAAAATCCAGGAATGTTTCCATTGAAATAAATAGTCAAGTTTACTATGTAACTTGCTTTTCAGCATACTCATTAGTATGAAAATATTGTAGCAACACAAACACCGTTTATGTTGGTCAAGGTATTCAGAATGAAGCACAGCATACCTACATGCTTATTGTTCTAGAATATAGAGGTTCTACTAATGTAATTCCTACATAATATTTGCTTCCTTGCTTTACTTTAAGTCATTGAGAGATATTTTTAATGTATTCTGTATTGTGATTAAACAATAATTTTTACCTTTCCCATTACAAGTCATATAATGAGATTTGTTAAAAACATGTGTAATGTTTAATGCTCACTCATGATCAAGGAACATGTAAAGCTTTGATCTGGGTTATGGAAAGGAATATTTGAACGCACAACCCTAGAGTTAATTCCAACATGCTCTACCATTGATCCGCTAATAATAATAAACAAAACAATATTAATTCTTCGATTGCGGATTCTTGGAAATATTGTTTATGCGGTCGAATCCGCTTGGGAGTTGAAGAGTTATACTCTTGTCCATCAAATTCACTTTCCTAATTATTCATCAGGCAATTAATTCAAAACATAGCATTTACTATAATGCCTGTATAATACATAAAGTAAATCTTTTGATTATATTGATTAGTGGGTTAAAACCTCAGTTAAAACTTTAATAATAAGAACAATGTTATTAATTGTAACATATTGTGTTACACATTTAGGTACAATAAGACAAGAATTATATTACCTTCCTTTTAGAATGAAAAATGAAAAGAATCTGCATGTATCACACCATAAACACACTTGAACAAAATTATGAGTAACACTTCCATTAAAACATTTTTTAAAAAACCTTTGTAGGTACATTAAATTTTATTTAAAGTAAATATCATGAGTGCAGTTGCAGAGAAACTTTGTAGCCAAATGAAGGTAATTTTAAAAATATTTGAATTTAATTCATCAAGCCCCAAGCGGTCTCATGCGACCGCGATAACAATAGATAAGTTTTTTTCTCACGATCGACTTTTTTAAATTTAATTTTATGCTAACATTGTCTAATTGTAGGTAAGTTTAATAATTAAGAATTTCTTGGTCCTTAAATTTTTTGCCATCCAAATTTTATTTTTGGGGCAATAATTAAGGTAATTTGTCCATCAACTTGAAAGTTATCTCGGGAAGAGGGATGTCAAAATTTAATTTAACTCGTCAGGCATGTAATTTTGTGATTAGAATTTACATTACGAGCCATCCCAAGGTACATGCTATTTAAAATGTTTTAAGCTTATACAAAGATTGATATAATATACTTTACTGTTTTTTGTTCTAACAACAAACATTGGAAATGCGTTCTGTATTGGAAATGTGAGCGTCGTGCAATATCCACAAACACGAGTACTTGTAACATGTAGGAACGAAGATGTTGAAACCAGTGAGTTTCATGCTGATGCACGTAATTATTTAATAACCAAATAAACATGACCTCTATTACGCACCTTTTCGAACCGTTGTCTGTATTCTGCCTTTTCTATCTTATCGTTTTCTAGCTGCGATATCTTCGCCGTTAACTCGTGCAGCGCCTGGTTTTCTTTTTCATTCCGTACGGCGAGGTTTTCTAATAATTCCAGTGTGTTTATCACTTTGGGCAATAGAGCCGTTACAGCTTCAGGGCCGTATTTCTCGATAATTATTTCACATTCTTTACCAATGTCCGACGCCAAGTCATACACGTCCACGACGGTCACCTCGTCGTCGTAATCCGGCATTTTGACACACAAGCGCCTGTGATAAGGCATCAAAACAGTTTATTTTCACTTCACTACACTGATAACACACTGATTTTACAGGAATATATCCACCTTCAACAAATGCGCCATTATTACTGAAAAAGTGGAAACTTGAAACGGGAAAGGTATTTTCAACGCTCAATCATCTGTCATCGTAACATTTGACAAACATCACGCTTTGACATTGACACATGACAGTTTGATGTATATAGTTTTTAAATATGTTTAAATAATAAGACAGAGAAATGTTATGTGATAAGTCCTAAGACTTACAAGTCAAGTTCTAAAACTAATACAAATAGGTACCTGTAACCTGTAACCTGGGTATTGAGAAACTACGCTTAATAATATTAATATGTACCTTCCAAAGCTAAGAAGATAGTAATTACGAAACTGACAGTTAATAATGGAAAGTCTACAACTATCTTTGCAACTCAGAAATTATTGCTTCAAGTTTACCGCTAGATGTCAGTGAAGAGTGTGGGCAAGTTTTGTACAAGTTGCAGCAAACGGTGAATGGAGAAAGTGTGAAAATAGTAAATAAACACCTTGAAACTAAATTATTATCAACAAAAATGCTTTTTAGGGTTCCGTACCCAAAGGGTAAAAACGGGACCCTATTACTAAGACTTTTTTTTTTTTTTTTTATTTATTTATTTAGGGACCAACTAACAGCTAATACAGATTTTCTTAAACTAGTAACATAACAATAATATACTTAGTATAAGCCAACAACATTAGTAACTTATTTATTTAAAACTAGCAATAATTCTTTGGGAGTTGTGCGTGGGTGTGTGTTGTGTGTGTGTGTGTGTGTGTGTGTGTGTGTGTGTGTATGTGTGTGTGTGTGTGTGTGTGTGTGTGTGTGTGTGTGTGTGTGTGTGTGTGTGTGTGTGTGTGTGTGTGTGTGTGTGTGTGTGTGTGTGCGTGTGCGTGTCTGTGTGTGGGTAAAACTTATTATTCTTAATACTTTTAGAACGTACAATTATTATTATTATCATTATTTTTAAATTTTTTAATTATTTAAACATTTTTTATATATTTTATCTCTAAAAGAACATGCTTTATTACTAAATAAGTCTATTTCATTAAAGTTCAAATTGTAATTTTCCATCACTTTGTACATTGGCGCTCGCTTACCAGCATTTGTTCTGCATATAGTTGCAGCGATCAGCTGTTAATCTTTTACAGTAAGTATGAGATAGCGCGAATGAGATAAGAGCGACATTGACACAAAATATTATTAAAATTATTATGCCTTAACGACTGGTATAAAAGAGATCAACACAATGAAGAAAATGATATTCACTAATAATATGCGCAAGAAAAAAATTATAATAATATGTTAATGGGGACTTATGACTTAATCTTTTTAACGTCCTCAAGCGACCGTATAGGAAATACAGGTGAGGTATCCGTCTTTCGTACCATAATTGTGCCATTTTTGTACCATACATATTTATAATTATGTTCTTTAGCTTTAGCGCGAGATTCACGAAAAATTTGCTTATTTCTTAATGTTAAGTGCTCATTAACATATATTCGGGCGGGCTCGCCAGTGATGGAAAGCTGATCGGAAGTAAGGTTTTTCTTTAATCGGTAAGAGGCTACAAAGTTGTCACGTAGAATTTTTGAGGTGAAACGAACTATTATATTTTTGGGACGTTTATCGAGCGAGCCTCCGTGGGGAACCCGATGAATCGCGGTAATGTCGGACGGTTGCACTCGCTGGTTGACGAGCTGGCCGATGTTCATCACCAGGGAGATGAGGTTTTCGTTGCGGCGCTCAGGAAGGTTTGAGATTTCTATGTTGGAGTCTCGCGCCTGTTGCTCCAGGGCTGCTATCTTGTTCTCCATGGCAGCTACGAGGTCAGGGGTTTCATTCTCTTTGGAGATGTGTGTTTCAATAGTGTTTAGACGGGCATCGAAAGCCGATGATTCATCACTAAACCTCGTTAGAGCAGTGTCCATATCGGAGAGACGATTATTGATGGCCACCATTCCTTGCTTCAGGCTGGAGTTCTCCTCTCGTAACTCTGTGATGCTAATGTTTATCGATGATAGGGAGTCCGATATTTTTCGGAGTTCGTTTGAAACGAGTTCGGAGACTGTGGTTGTTATGGTATCCATCAACTTTCTCTCCAAGGATTCGAAAAGGGTTTTTATATTGTTATTATCGCTAGCCGGGTCTAAACAGAAATTCTGACCTGCGATGTCGCCGCGATTCCGAGAAGTAGGATGGTTTTTGTCAACTTCGACATTTGTTGGACTTCGTTGTCTGTCCGTCTATCCGTCCGTCCGTCTGTCCGTCCGTCCGTCCGTCCGTCCGTCCGTCCGTCCGTCCGTCCGTCCGTCCGTCCGTCCGTTTGTCTGTCTGTCTGTCTCCAGGCTGTAACTCAAGAACCGCTACAGCTAGACTTCTGAAATTTTCACAGATTGTGTAACAACAAAATATACTAATAATAAAATAAAGTTAATATTTAAGGGGGGCTCCCATAAAAGAAACGTAATTTTTTTGGCCTTTTTTGCTCCTTATCAATAATGGTAACAGCTAGCCACTTGAAATTTTCACAAAATGCTTAGTTATATTTGTACTTTAATAATCAGTAACAAAATTAAAATAAAGTAAATATTTAAGGGGGGGCTCCCATACAAAAACACAATTTTTTGCCTAATTTTGCTCTATAATGGTACGGAACCCTTCGTGCGCGAGTCCAACTCGCATTTGGCCGATTATTAAGTAACGTATTATATATTATAAAATATTATAAAGTAGGTAAGTACTTACTTTTTTTTATCAACTTGATACAATAATATGATTAAAATACCGATCTTTATAATTATTATGTCTAGTCTAGCCATAAAAAGTTTATTCTATATTCGAAAAATATGACGTCATCTTGATCCCGATATCGGCAATCGGCATGCTGCAGGCAAGTGGCTGGTGTGCGGAGCTCGCGCGCGTTGAGCTACGCGCTACGGTGTGCTACGTGCTACGCACGGCTACGACCTACGAGCTACGCGGTACACCGGGCTACGAGCTACGTCAACGCTACGAGATCCATAAGTACTAATATTATAAATTTAGACGTGGGAGAGCCATGCTTCGGCACGAATGGGCCGGCTCGACCGGAGAAATACCACGTCCTCACAGGAAACCGGCGTGAAACAGCGCTTGGGCTGTGTTTCGCCGAGTGAGTGAGTTTACCGGAGGCCCAATCTCCTACCCTATTTCCTTCCCTACCCTCCCCTAATCCTTCCCTTCCCATCCCTACCCTCCCCTATTGGCTATTACCCTATTCCCTCTTAAAAGGCCGGCAACGCACCTGCAGCTCTTCTGATGCTGCGAGTGTCCATGGGCGACGGAAGTTGCTTTCCATCAGGTGACCCGTTTGCTCGTTTGCCCCCTTATTTCATAAAAAAATGCGAAAGTGTCTGTCTGTCAGCTGTCTGTCTGTCTCTTACCTCCTCACGCCCAAACCGCTAAACCGACTTTGCTGAAATTTAGTATGGAAATAATATAGGATATTTCCCGGGTCCCGGGAAAGGATATAGGACACTTTTTATCCCGGAAAAATATACGGTTCCCGCGCGATAAACGAAACGAACAACGGAGAATTGCGACCGTTATCTAGCTTTTATAATTATTAAAATATTGTAATTTACAGATAATAAAAAATGAATATTGTTATTCTCGCTAAAATTCGAGATAGGCTGAACCGATTTGACTCGAAATGTTTGTGGAAGTCCAGGGAAGGTTTATATTGGGAGGAAAGTGATACGAGGCGACTGTAATAATTGAGACAATCTGTGTCGCAGCCTCTTGGATCTGGCCTTGGAACTATTGCCCCGATTATGTGCTAATTGCTATTGTGTGTCGAAGGCCTAAGTTAATAAGTCTGACAATAGCCCATACAGCCTCACATATAGGTAGTAACTATAGACTACAGAGTATAGACTATAAAGTGTATCCATACTAATACTTAATATTATAATTGCGAAAGTGTGTCTGTTTGTTACCTCTTCACGCCCAAACCGATGAACTGATTTTGCTGAAATTTGATATGGAGATACTTTAAGTCCCGGGAAAAATACAGGATTGTTTTTGTCCCGCAAAAATGTAAGGTTCCCGCGCGATAAATAAGATTTGGCGCAGCGAAGTTGCGAGCAGCATCTAGTATAATTTTATAAATCCATCTTCAAAGTAATTGGGTTGTTTTTTTTAATATATAAGTGCTTACTGCGTTCTTCGCAATATATTAAGGAAAGCAGTAAAATATATTATGTGGGAAAACAAGTTTACCATGAATTTATTGATCAGCATGTTGAAAGCTTAAAGAAAAAGTTATATTGTTCTAGTCTTAAGCTAAGCCATAGTAGAAACACATAGTACACCATCTTTATCTATCGCTTAAATCAAGCGCACGTGTACACTAATTGTATAATTTTAGAAAACTAATGAAAGCCGAATAAAAAATAGCACGCTGCGCTCCAAAACAGGTGTCAAAGACGTCGGCATGAAAGCTGCAAAATTAAAGTGGGACTGGGCGGGTCATACTAGCCGCATGCATCCGGACCGCTGGACAAAGGTCACCACAGGGCACAGAGTGGGTACCAGTAGACGGACGACGCTGCCGTGGACAGCCTCCAAAAAGATGGCAAGATGAACTGGATGCCTACAAGCCAGACTGGCCTGCGGTGGCGTTGGAGCGAGACAGATGGAAGACCTTGGGGGAGGCCTTTGCCCAGCAGTGGGATAGTATAGGCTCATAAAAAAAATGAAAGCAAAATTATGAAGTATCACAGATGTTAAACCAGTTCCAGTGTTGCACGAATTTGATTTCAAGAGCACGGCTGAGTTACGCTACTGTATAGTAAGGTTATATTATGCAACTGAGCAAGGGAATTAAAAGATAAAACTATAGTTGCGTAGTTTTGAATTACTCCTACAAAAGATATCGAGTTTCTGCATCCATTGTTGTTTGTTTCATAGAGTGGAGACTTAGCATTTACCAAAGGCATAAAAAGAACCATAACTGCAGAAAACTGAATAATAATCAAGCGAATAGAGGCAAGCAACCCATATAGCCGCTTATTTGTAGTAGCGTAGAGAAAAATGAAACCTATAGCCTATGACCTAGGTCAGGGTTCACCAAATGGCGGACCGCGGTCCGCATCCGGACCGCCGACCCATTGTGTGCAGACCAAGCATTTTCGAAGATGAACTTGGTACTTTAATAATTAATGATAAAATTAAAATATAATAAGTATTTAAGGCTACCTCCCATACACAAAAAAATAATTTTCAATTTTAAATTTACAAACAATTAAACCGATTTGCACTTGGCCGTTTTTTTTTAGTGTGCGGACCGCGAAGATTATTGCTTAAAATGAACACCGAGAGAAACTAATTGATGACCCCTGACCTAGGTCATAAAGGGACATATTTTATTTATGTATTTGAATTTTTTTCGGTCGCAGTTTCTTGCGGTATTCATAGGAAAGTCACATTTAGCTGCCTTTGGGCACAGATTACTAAATAGTACGTACTCTATGTTTACTCGATTAAAAAATATTTTTTGTTTTTGTAGATAGTAGTACAAGCATACGAATTATTGTACCTTATACTTACCTTAGTTCTGTCTACTCTGCTCAAACCTCATTACAAACTAGTGTTCTTTATTTATACCAACATCTTTGGGCCACCATTACTATTAACATACACTAATAACAAGTATACATCTTTTTATTTCTGTCACTTGTCTATTATTCCGGAATAATGTAAGATTTCCGTACTATCAACGAACTTCGGTGCAACGAAGTTAAGGGCGACATATTTTACTAACAAAATTTATAAGGCACGTCAAAATACTAACTTAATATCTCTTTCGAGTCTCGACAATGTTAGAACCATAAATGTTAATTATAAGAGAGAATATACTTATAAGACGAGTAGAAATTATAAGTTAAGTGCCCTTACGATGTAGCGAGAGATAAACGACGGAACATGCTGAAATGTACAATGTACACACTGATCTCTATACAAGTATAATAGAGATCAGTGAATGTACAGTATCATTATCGATTATGTGTGAAGTGGGAGTGGGACGGCCTCGACGAAGCAACAGTTGTATCGAATCAACAGGCGGGAGCGTTCGGTGTATCCCGAAACGGAACGTTCTTTATTTTAAAAGTTTTTTTTACAATGAACTATCAAAGCAAAGGTAACAAGTATGTGTGCCCTAACGACAGACAACTCTCGTTGCGAGCTAAGTGAGTATTCAGCGTTTTTCCGCTGCAAATGCTTTTGTTTACATCGTTGTTTTCCCGGTGATAATAAACAGTACTTGTGACTTTGTGTATTTGTGTAAATTTTAAAAGCTTTTACTTTTAATATCATCTATGACTGACTTGAAAACTAAAAAGTAACAATGTGATGAGCCAGCGAATGATTATAAAATTAATTACATACAGATAACAAAAACAAAACAAAATTAGCAAAACCCACTTTTGTCACTATGTTTCGTTTATGCCAAAGGCTTAAAAACGTATTATTAATTTTAGTATTTTTTATATACTTAGTTTTTTTTATTATTTTCGAAGTGAAATAAAATTGTACAGTTTATTTTGCCATACAGTAGTATAATGTGATATTACTTGATCTACCGCTTCATTACTTTTGTCCGGTTCGGTACCAAAGGTAAAAAAGTGATTCGAAACAACTGAAAAAACTAATAAATGTTTTTCATGCTTAACCGTGCGGAAAACGCAATACGTTGAAGTTTGGTTATCTGCACTCAGAACCTATAGCTGGAAAATTGCAGTCCAATTTTTGATAAAGTATTTTGTTTTATCGATAAAATTACATACTCGTAAGTAAGTTAGTGACAAAGTTTCAGAGTCTCAGTTTAGAAATAGTAGGAACTCTGTTAAGATTTGTATTCCGAAATAAGTTCAAAATATACTAAAGAAAGGGGGCTGTCGTGCTTCTTGGCTATCTACAATTTTTAGCACTAAGATTACGGTTACTTTTGTTTTTATGTAAGAAATAAGCCAGTAGAAAAATAATTAAAAGTGTTAAACTGTATTATCAATATTCAGACCTATCCTGCTGACTTAAGGGGTCTTAGCTTGCCTGCCAGATTTTAGCACTTTTGCATTATTAGTATCGAATACTTCGTACTTGATCCTAGACAAAGAAAATTCTAGTCATATATGTAAAACATAAAATGAGAATGTGTTTAGGTTAATTATCTTCCACTTAAAGGATGAATTTCCATAATGCTCCCTCAGTGAAACATTTAGGTCATTGACCTTTTATTATTGTCTATAGCTGAAGGTTGCTTACAGGTTCGTTTTATCGATAAAATTACATACTCGTAAGTAAGTTAGTGACAAAGTTTCAGAGTCTCAGTTTAGAAATAGTAGGAACTCTGTTAAGATTTGTATTCCGAAATAAGTTCAAAATATACTAAAGAAAGGGGGCTGTCGTGCTTCTTGGCTATCTACAATTTTTAGCACTAAGATTACGGTTACTTTTGTTTTTATGTAAGAAATAAGCCAGTAGAAAAATAATTAAAAGTGTTAAACTGTATTATCAATATTCAGACCTATCCTGCTGACTTAAGGGGTCTTAGCTTGCCTGCCAGATTTTAGCACTTTTGCATTATTAGTATCGAATACTTCGTACTTGATCCTAGACAAAGAAAATTCTAGTCATATATGTAAAACATAAAATGAGAATGTGTTTAGGTTAATTATCTTCCACTTAAAGGATGAATTTCCATAATGCTCCCTCAGTGAAACATTTAGGTCATTGACCTTTTATTATTGTCTATAGCTGAAGGTTGCTTACAGGTTCGTTCTATAAATAAAAGCAAGGATGCGACCTTGTCACTGAGCGCTATCAGCCGCATCCGTTTCCTGCACGTTCGAAGTTCAAACTCTGTTCCTATCACATTTACTTACTAACTAGATAACGTCCGTTGCGTCATGACTCATGATTAGAATCGCACGGCCGTCTTTTTTCCGAGATAAAAATCCTATGTCCTTTCCCGGGATTCAAAAGTATCTCCATAATAAATTTACGCAAAATCGGCTCAGCGGTTCGGACGCAAAGAGGTTTAAACAGACAGCCACACTTTCGCATTTGTAATATTAGTATGAATACAGTAAGAGCGACAGCCAGATATTCGTTACTTTATAATAGCTGAAAGTTTTCCTGTACCTACTTCTCTTTCTACTTAGGTAACAACGACAAGCATACAACGGAGATTCGGTCGCGCGCGCTTACCCTAGACTCTAGAGTCTAGGAGGTACCGTATCCAGTAGGCCTACCACGAAATGGTTTTGAGACTCAAACATTCGGACGAGAATGCCGCGTCTTGCTCTAACAACGTCATTTTACGTTTGTTAGAGTAGGATGCGGCATTCTCGTTCTAATGTTTGAGCCTCAAAACGGTTTTGTGGTACAAGCCCAGTTTTGAAGATCTACCGTCTACCAAACCTTTTATAAAGTGGGAAGCTCGGTTTTTTTTATCTTCTTTTCTTCGTGATACCTAATAGCAATCTCGTCTTCCACTGCCGGACACTTTTGACAGTTGCTTGTCACAGACAGATTACTAGAAAGTAGTAAGACTTTGAGGAGCGCGAAGAGGTAACAGATAGACACATTTATAATGTTAGCAAGGATAACACACAAAATAACATTTTAGTTAACTTTTATTCATTTCATATGATGTCATACACCAACAGTTTTTACCTCTCACAGAAACTTTAAGGTGCTCCCTCACCGCGAGCATTCACTTAAGTAATGTAACATTAATCATTATGTATAGATTCGTCTTTTGAATTATATTACAGCTAGCACAAGTTACTACTTTCCTGATTGACGTCTGAAGAGCATTCGCGTGTAATGTAACATTCGATTTTGAGCATTCCATAGCTAGTTGATGTTACAAGTTGTATCAAGATATTACACATACACACTGTATTACAAGGTGCGCAATGCGCATTGTAATGCTCGGTTTTCCTCCCTCACTGATGTAATGCTCAACTCTGTAACTCTACATTACAGCAAATGTTCCCGGTGAGAACCTTGACACCGTTTCACACAAAGAGGTAAAACACTTTAAACTATGCTTTTGACTACGCAGGAACTTTTGCAGGAAACGTGATCTCTAAATTCTTTCGACGGTCTTGAATCTCTAAATAGGGACAGTCAATAGCTTGCAGATCGATGTTATAGCAGATAAACAACTCCGTGAGATATTTTTCAGAACCCTAAAAAAAGGTTTAATGGTTTATCCGAAATAAAGGGACGCCACGTAACTCCGTTCCTCTGAAACTCGAAGCGTGCTTTCCTGGAACTCAACATATCTACATGTCAAATATCATGAAAAGCAGTTCAGTAATTGTATAAATACCGATAAACAGACTCTTTAGCATTTATAATATTTATGGACTAGATGTCCCGTGCGGCTTCGCCCGCGTAAATCAGGAATTTTACGAAAACCGTACATTTTCCCGCAAAAAATACCTTATGAGTTATGTCCCTACACGTGGTCTACTCTATATTTGTGACAAATAATATTAAAAATGCTCCAGTATTTCGTCAGATAAACCCTTTCTAATAATTTTCCCGGTTTTTTCCACACTTTCCACTGATTCTTCGGTCCTATTAGTCTTAGCGTAAGTAACAATAAAAAGGCTTCCTCAATAAATGAGCTATCTAACACTGAAATCTTTTTTAAAATCGGACCAGTACTTCCAGAGATTAGCATGTTCGAGCAAACAAACAAACAAACTCTTCAGGTTTATAATATTAGTATAGATTTTTTTAAATCGCTTGACAAACTTGAGTCTCTATCTAAAAGACTATGAAACGTATCATGGGACGATGCATGGTTGATGGTATAATATGGTAGTGATGATGATGATGATGATGACGAATGTAATTTGCATAGTAGCATCTGCTTTCCGATCTTATATCAAAGCCGAAACTCTCAAACGTGTAACTATAAAGAGTCATGAGTTCTCCCAGCAGCTTTCGAACCAAGGGTGGGTGTCGCTGGGTCCAAAATATTACTTATTGTTAACAAATGCTCGGAATACTTCTCATGAAACCAAAGTCACCACATGTTTCCATATAAATTTTGAGGAGTTCCCTCGATTACCCATGGATTCCTTCATCAGGTCACCATTTTTGTGAATATGATACCAAATTGGAATAATGCCATATACACCAAAAGAAAAATTTTGAAAATCGGTTCATAAACGGCGGAGTAATCGTTGAGCATAAAAAACGAACATAATTCCTCCTCCATTTTGAAAGTCGGTTAAAATTATAGCCTATGTGTTATTCTGATGTAAAAGCTATATTATTGTAAAGTTTCATTAAAATCCGTTCAGTAGTTTTTGCGTGAAAGAGTAACAAACATCCATACATCCATACATCCACACATCCATACAAACAAACTTACGCCTTTATAATATTAGTAGGATATGGATCGTGGAGCGTTGAATGGGTTTTCTTCAAATTTTCTTTTCTTTTTCGGTTATCAGAAGTGTTTTACTTATTTGGAGCTGCGAGTGTTCAGTTTTCATTAAAAACCAGCACAGGCTCGCTAGATTTAAAATAAGAGTGTTTCCAAGAATTTTATAGCTATTTTTACATAATATAAAAGACCGCAAATAAACCCGACCTTTCAGGGATCGATTTTGGGAAAGGTGCACCTCGTGGCGTCGCAATGTGAAATGACCCTAAGAAGGGCCGGGGAGTTGGGCTCGCAGGAATGAAGCGAGTGACGGTACCGTTACTCCTTAGAGTCAATTCAGACTGCAACGTGACGCGTAGAAGCATTTCTAAATTTGTATGGATTTAACAGATTTTTGCAAGACGTCTCACGCAATTGAAATCTGTTAATTCACTACAATAGAAATGCATCTACGCGTCGCGTTGCGGTCTGATTTAACCCTTACAGCCAGTCCACGCGGCACGTAGCGTCAGCGTTGCGTCACCACAGTCCGCAGCGTTATTACGAAGCAGTCTTAACGTCAACACCCCCTCCCGCTTCGTCTCGGGGGATGCTGTCCGTCCTGTAGGTATGCGTTGCGACGACGCAACACACCGTGTGAACACCTTGGTTATGACGCAACGCTGACGCAACGCAAATATTTTGACGCATAGCCGGCTACACAGGAGCTGCGCCATCGCATCGTTATTACGTCAGCATCAATTCAGGCCGCAACGCGACGCACGTAGATGCATTGAAGTCTGTCAATTCAATACAATTTAGTCTAAATGCTTTCTCACGTCGCGTTGCGGTTTGAATCAAACCTTACCTACTAACCTTTTTTTGTTTTGTAAAGCTGACTCTTACTTTCTTCTTTACTTGCTTGCCAAGCATTTCAACAATTTGCGATAATTTCTTTTTGTCTCCAGCACGAAATTTGTTGTTGCTAAATAGGGTGTTTAGGTTTAGATTAAAAAACAAGCGGAGCGCTTCTCTATAGTAGCCAACACTATCCTTAATCTTGTTGGCACGGGTAGCGCAGCTTCCGTGCTGTTTAAATTCATGATCCCATAAATTCTTGGGAGGTCTTTTATTGATGCTGTACCAATTCTGCGATAAAAACGTATGAAGATTGTCGCTTCTGAGCGGACCATTAAATTTTTCATTTTTTAATCGGTATTCAACGAAGAACTGGTCGTATCTTACACACTTTGGGTTCTCTTCATGAAGCCAAGAAGGCCAGAGGCCATGAATGACCCATTGCCCACCGAGCTTGTCTCGAACTGGTATGTTATTCAACTTCTGCTTGTATGCATACCCGAAAGTCCAAATCACAGCCAAGGTGAAGTAGTCGAAGCAGTCCTTGGCCGGTGCGATTTTCTTTTCCGTGTCTACACATTTATTTTCGGTTTCGTCTGTATCTGATCTGCGAACGAGAAAGTAATAATAATCATCTCTCGATCATATAAGAGTTTATATCTGTTACGCTCAAAGACCGAAAACGCTCAGTGAGCGAAAAAATAGCTCACAACGCGTTGTGGTCACAGTGAAACAGCCACGACGCGAAATTCGCGTTGTGGCTCTAATGAAAACGGCCACGACGCGTTCTGGCAATCACAAAAAGACCACGCAAAATTCGTGCCGTGGCTGATATGCTATTCGTTTTTTTTTTGGTCTGTCTGTCTGTCTTTTTTCATCTAACCTATGCGTGTGGGGTATCTATGGATAAGTCTCCAAAAATCATATTGAGGTTTCTCATATCATTTTTTTCTAACCGCGTTGTGAGCTATTTTTTTCGCTTACTGAGCGTTTTCGGTCTTTGAGCGTAACATATCTATGGAAACTCAGCTAATTATATAGTGTATGTTTTTGTGGTGAAAGTGCCGACTCAAGTTTTATCCATCTTCGAGGTGGAGGAGTTCTGGCCCGCCGGTGTAGTTTACCGGAGGTTTCGGGGGAGGCTCCCGAACGAAGCGCGCATCACGTCACCGAAACAGACTTTAACGTGATAAAGTGTAGTGTGATTGTGTGTGTGAATGTGAGAATAATATAATATATTAGGATAAAATTGTTCGGCGTGCATCCGTTTTCTGATTGCCATAATACAAGTTTTACTTAGTATGGGATTAGACGACGTGATGTACGCTACCTTGCTTTTATACTATTGTATATTATTGAATGATTAATAAAGAATTTGAATTTTGAATTTGAATTTGAAAGATATGAATCGAGAAACGAATATTTCTCTCGATGGTGAGCCTAGCAGCCAATGTATGAGGTTAAAATATAGCATGATTTAGTTCGCGAGGAAGTGTGATAGTTTGATAATGAGACTTAAATCGCTCCTTAATTTAAACCATTTCTGTTTTGGCAAAGTGCGAGTTTTTTTACGCCGATTCTTACCTCTGAGCTCCCCAAACGGTGGTAGGTAATCGCTTTTGAAACAGCTTCACTTGTTTTAAAGGACATTAGCCCAACATACATTACCTCTACTGCTTGTCCTGTGAGGATCGACAGTAGTAGCTGGCCATGAAAGTAGTGTAGTAAAGTAATGAATAAATAAGCTTTAAATGAATATAAATAAAAACTTACCTACGAAAATCATCATAATCGAAAATATCTAGATCGAAAAAGCTTGAATTTCGTAAAAAAGCATCACTGGTTATCAGCAACGTTTGGAAAACCAGCATCAGGAACAGAAGTTGGTTCAACTCCATCTTCAGTGTTTAAAGTCCAAAGCAGTATTCTGAGGACTTTCCACGTTCAGCACCCTGGCAAATACTTATCAATTAGTTCTCAAGTTAGCTATCAAGCCCAGTCGTGTCACCAACGCCTACCTTAGACATTGGTGACACGACTGGGTTTGATCCCTGAATACGTGTTAATTCTAAGGTCCACTCGTATTTATGAAAGAGATATATTATTTAAAAGTTTTAACCGAGGGTAACTTTAAACCCAGATTATGTAAGTGGGAAACGTCTACCGCCGTACCCTAAAACCGACTTGATGAAGAGTTTGACAGATAATGTAGGTATGGGGCTTATGTCAAAATTTTGAATTATTAATAATTACATTAGGCGTCTCCCAGACAGACGCGGCCTGCGGTGGCGGTAGCGGTGGCGGTCAGTTGGATGACTTGGCCGCGTGGCCGCGTGTGTCTGTGTCGTTTCTAGAACTCTCAAGTCATCCAACTGACCGCCATCGCTACCGCCACCGCAGGCCGCGTCTGTCTGGGAGACGCCTAATGTAATTATTAATAATTCAAAATTTTAAGAAAAAACAATCAACACAACAACAGTCTTAGATTGACAATTAGATTTTTAGGATTTTTACGACTGAAGGGAATGCAAACGAATTAGGTAAAGTACAAAATTATAAGTTTTTTATTTAAATTTCACACTTTAACGGATGGTATCACGGAATCTGCAGATTACCTAAGTAATGTCCACGTTACGTATTCTGCATTCTAAGGGTAACATAATATATAATAAGACTCCGTCCGCCTCTTTTTCTACGTTCATGATCACGGCAGACACCAGTCTTTCACCCTCTTTAAGCAGGATGTAACAAAACGAAGTGATATTAATAGTGCTTCAGGGTTTAAGTATGTCCCTTGTATAAAGTTTACTGTTAATGTAGCAGCGCTGTAAGAGCATTTTTTATGATCGCAAGCGTCAAGCGAAAAATTAATGATGTTATGTTATGATGTTAGGTTATGAATTTTTCCATAAACAAGTAAAAAAGCTACTCCTTCAGCGCTGCTACTGTCACAGCGAACTCTATTAGGGGAGACACATACACGCCTTAATGTATTATTAGTTATTACTTAGTTTTGTTACATCCTGTAAACCATTGATTCCCAAAGTGATCCAAGTGGACCCCCAAAGGTCCACGGGAGCCCGACAGGGGTCTACGCTTGCGTGGAAGAAAAATGGGGGTCCACGAGTCGTTAACGGGGGTCTATAAAAATTAGGTCACCCGACTTGAATACCCGACATGAATATAGGTAGCCAATATTATATTAGCTGATTAAATAATTTAAATAAATAAATAACAGAGCGAGGAGATTTAGAGAAAATTTTGATTATATTGCGACTGTTTTTAAAATATTAATCGTGGTTAGTTATAATGTTAAATTGATTCTACTACGTTATAACAATAAGTAAAAGTTTGGTAATTTTTGTGTAAAGCTAAGGTGGCTAGAAAACAAGAAGATATTTGCTTTTTAAATTGGCCTCGAACTTGGGGGGGGGGGGTTAGCTGCCGTGGAGGGTGTGTGTGTGGGGACTGGGGTGTCCACCGGATCCAGCAAAATGTTTAAAGTGGTCTATAAGAAAAAAATTTGATAACCTCTGCTGTAAACCATTTTATTTATTAGCCCCCGACCAAAAAGAGGGGTGTTATAAGTTTGACTTGTAACTTTTAATTTTAACATTTAAAATTTATAACTTTACGTGATAAAGTGTACTGTGATTGTGTGTGTGAATGTGTAAATTACATATCTATACATATAATAAAACTGTAGAAATGTGAATTCTGTACATTAAAGATATTCAAAAAATAATAAGCAGGGGGTGTTACTACATCGCTATAGAAGCCAAAATGTGGTTAGTTTTTTGTCTGTCTGTCTGTCTGTATGTTTGTTCCAGCATCACACGAAAACTACTGATCCGATTTGAATGCGGTTTTCGCAGATATATTTGTCTTCTTCCAACTTAACATCTGGTGTATGAAAAAATTTCCCCCCACCCCTCTAAAGGGACAAAAGAGGGGTCAGAATTTGTATCAAACTTTTGTATATAACACGAAAACTACTTTTCCGATTTGCATACGGTTTTCGCAGATATATTTGTCTTCTTCTAACTCAACATCTGGTGTATAAAAATCCCCCCTCCCACCCCTCTAAGGGGACCAAAGAGGGGGTCAGATTTTGTATCAAACTTTTTTCTTGGACTTACTTCATATTATTAACTGTGTTTTCCAACTTAACATCTGTTGATAAAATTCCCCCCCCCCTACCCCTCTTAGGGGACAAAAGAGGGGGTAAGATTTTGTATCAACTGATGAAGTAGAAATACTTTAAATGGCAAAACAACGTTTGCCGGGACAGCTAGTATTAGGATAAAATTGTTCGGCGTGCATCCGTTGTCTGATTGCCATAACACAAGTTTTTACTTAGCATGGGATTAGACGACGTGATGTACGCTACCTTGCTTTTATACTATTGTATGTTAAATAAAGAATTTGAATTTAGAAAGAGATATTTTGATATCTATACATATAATAAAACTGTAGAAATGTGAATTCTGTACATTAAAGATATTCAACAAATAATAAGCGGGGGGTGTCACTAGATCGCTATAGAAGCCAAAAATGTGGTTAGTTTTTTGTCTGTCTGTCTGTCTATCTGTGTTCCACTATCACACGAAAACTACTGATCCGATTTGAATGCGGTTTTCGCAGATATATTTGCCTTCTTCCAACTTAACATCTGGTGTATAAAAATTTTTCCCCCCACCCCTCTAAGGGGACGAAAGAGGGGTCAGATATTGTATCAAACTTTTTCTTTAACACGAAAACTACTGATCCGATTTGCATACGGTTTTCGCAGATATATTTGTCTTCTTCCAACGCAACATCTGGTGTATAAACTCCCCCCTCCCCCTCTAAGGGGACTAAAAAGGGGGTCAGATTTTGTATCAATTTTTTTCTTTAATGGACATACTTCACATATTTTCCAACTTAACATCAGGTGTACACAATTTTTCCCCCCACCCCTCTTAGGGGACAAAAGAGGGGATAAGATTTTGTATCAACTGATGATGTAGAAAATATACTTTAAATGGCAAAACAACGTTTGCCGGGACAGCTAGTATTATAATATAATGAGAGAATAGCAACAAGTTCGCAACAAGCTGGCCGGATAGAGCGTGGCTCACACGATTAGCTGATAAGAGCGTATAACAGCAATGAGAGATAAAGCCGCATAAAGCAGTCATATTTGAAGACGGGAGCGGATGAAGTGGATAACTTACATTTACAACTAGCAATTACTCATTTTTTCCCTTAGGGCAACCCACACATACCACAACCACACGACAACCACACCACGTGGTCGGGCGTATATTTCTTATTGTAAATGAACTGGACCATTTGTGGGTTGGTTATAATTTGAACGAACCTTGCAATTTATCTACTTTATCATCTAGTTAATAAGTATGTCTAGCTATACCAAGAATCCATATTTCTAATACATATTATTTTCCCGGTCCTAAAGCCTTCGTTTAAAAAAACGAAAGTTTTCAATTTGTCAGTTATCCTCTTCATCCACTCATTGTCTTCATATGAGATCGTCGTGTTTTATGACGATATAGTTATATGAATATTAGGTTAAGATAATAAATAATAATCGGCCAAGTGCGAGTCGGACTCGCGCACGGAGCTGGGTTCCGTACCGGTATAGAGCGAAAGTAGTCAAAAATTGTGTTTTTGTATGGTATAAAATTAAATATTTACTTTATTTGAATTTTATTATTAATTACTAAAGTACAAATATAACTGAGGATTTTGTGAAAATTTCAAGTGCCTAGCTATTAACCATTATTGATTATGAGCAAAAAAGGCCAAAAAATCACGTTTCTTGTATGTGAAATATTAACTTTATTTTATTTTTAGTATTTGTTGTTATAGCGGCAACAAATATACCTACATAATCTGTGAAAATTTCAGAAGTCTAGTTCTTGAGTTACAGCCTGGAGACAGACAGACAGATAGACGTACAGACGCACAGACGGACAGACAACGAAGTCTTAGTAATAGGGTCCAATTTTTACCCTTTGGGTACGGAACCCTAAAAATTGTCAACACATTTTCTGCCTGCTTCCGTGTGCTTCGGATTTGCAGTATACTAATGTCTTTACTCTATAATATTGTTTTTTTTTGTTTTTTTTTTTTATCTTGGGGCAGATGTTAAGTACCAACAGAAAAGATATGACAATTTTTATTGGGTGTAACTGTACATTTTGTACCTCGAGATCGAGAATTTCTGCGCGAAGCAAGTTGCAAGCAATATATAATTAACATATTTTCTTAATTTGGCAATTTCACATTTTTATGAAACTTGTGTGGAGTTAGCAACTGCACCAAAACCAAAAATATACCTAAATGTGCGCCCAAAGTTAGTCTCTAAATAACTAAACTTAGTCTGCGTACAATTTCTCTTCCTCTTAATATACATTGTCTGAACGTTCACTGATTGACTTCCACTGATCATTTTAGACCAATAAGGTCAATGAGCGCTAACGATAGAGGTCACTAATTCTACTTTTGTGACGCAGGCTTCGGACAGGCTGGAGCGCTGCCCGCAGCGAGCCCCCGCTGACTCCCAACGAGAGGGATGCCATTCTGGCTGTCGTCAAGCGAGCTGAAAAATTAGAAGAAACAGAAGCCAAACGCGTCGGACGACTAGTTGCTCGACTTGAAGGTCAGTAACGTGACGAACGATATGTCGCGTACAAAAACCTTAGGCTGATTTAAGTCTTCATAATGTGCGAGGTTTAACATAATTATTTCATACAACGAATTCTCCCGTCGATCGTGAGAAAAACAACTTAGCTATTGTTATCGCGGTCGCATGCGACCGCTTGGGGCTTGATGAATTAATGCGTCAGTCGGCACGTTGGGCGCGTGCGTGCCGATAAATGCGCGATCACCTTTATTCGGAAACGCTTCCTAGAATTTCATACATCTCGGGCCATCAGCGACCACTGACTAAAATCAGCCTCAGATTGGATCGTTTCTATATCGTATCGATTTACATCTTTTGAATAACCCAACCTCTATGGATGCTCATATATCTGCTACAGTTTACATATTATTATTTTGTACTGCAAGACTTTTAAATGCAAACTATGTCCTTAATGATATAATAAATTTAAAAGTTTGTCTGTCTGTCTGACTGTCTGTGATCTCTTCACGTCTTAACCGTTGAACCTAAAAATACTTTAAGGTCCGAGGGCCGAGGATGGACATAGGATAGTAATTGTTGTTGCGAAAAATGTACGGTCGCTGAAATTTGGTATGGAGATACTTTGAGTCCCGGGAAAGGACATAGGATACTTTTATCCCGGAAAAATATTCGAATCACGCACGATAAACGACTTTTGGCGCAACTAAGTTGCGGGCGTCATTAAGTATAGTATATAAAACATCGCGCATTGCCGGCCATCTTGCTCAGGCATGCGTCGGACGGCGTCCGGTCCGGCGCCTAAAACCTGTCTGCTGTGCGGCGACACGTCCAAGCTGCTGTCGCCCCTCCGCACGTGTTCCCTGTGCAGGAACTCAGCCTGCCCCAAGTGCGTCATCGAGATGCCAGCGCAAAGGTGAGTGTACGTAAAGAAGGAGGGGGAGGAGGCACAGTGCCGGTTTTAGTACGTAGAGAATTCTTCGGCGCCCAGGGTGTTGGTAGTGCTGAAAAAGTTGGCACCCCTTTTGTTTGCCTTCAGCACCCCTTTTTATCCGGTGCCATGGGCGGTTGCCCACCGTCGCCCCTCCTAACGCCGCTAGTGAGGGGGCATACCAAATGTAAAGAGTTATTTACATTCCGCCACTACCGCTGCTCTTCGTGGTGTCAGAAATATTTCCCTGAATACCTCTGCGGCTGTGACGACTGACGACGCGAGTAAGCGTACTTTACACTCAGCCCTCTACTCACTTGCCGCGTCGGGCAGCGGCAAACAGCATGACGAGTGGCAGCGCAAGTGACCCAGCTCACTTCCCTGCCCGACGGGGCTGAGTGTAAACAGCCAATTTCGATACAATAATATTATGTTAAAGGTATTTAAATAGCGTCACATGGCGGGAGGAGGCTAGAAATTTAGCGTTTTCAAAGTGAAGGCATTTATCAAAGGTATTTAAAAAAGCGTTACATAGTAGGAAGAGGCTAGATATTGAGCGTTTTCAAAGTGAAAACTCCTTTGATGGTATTGCACACTTTTTATCGGACGTATCAACCTTAAACATGTGTCAGGTCTGAGTCCTGACATGACGCGGTGCCAGAGTGGGAGTAATTCCACTCTCCCAGGACTCCCACTGAGGCACCCCGAGTGTAACTTTTTTGTGGCTGCGACTACTGTGAGGTAGTCAGACGTCAATTCACGATTTTTAGCGCCTCTTGCTTTATTCACATAAAACAATAATTGATCATAAAGGTAACTAATAACTACTTTCATTAAACCCAAAACTGAGTCAATCAAAAGTATATTATGTTAACCGCCATTTTGAACATCGTAGATCGTCGCTATACCCCCGGGACCAGTACATGTGTAACCTGTGCGCGGAGTCCAGGGAGGTTTGGAAGAAGTCGGGCGCCTGGTTCTTCCGGACTCTGCCCAAGTACACAATGCCAGAGAAGAAGATCACCGCCAGATATAGCGACACCCAGTTCTCCAGGTCCTTACAGGTATGAACCCACGAGGGCGTAAGGCGAGGACGATGTGGGTCACCGCCCCCGGCCTCGCGGTCCAAGAGGCCTCACACCCATTGGACCACGAGGATTTTTTAAGATTTTCGAGTTTTGATGCTCGTAAAGACATTTTTTGAGTATCATCTCTTAACTTCTTTCTCTCAACGAAATTCGTCATCTCGCGATATATATATATATACTGCGTGACTGGTGAGACATGTTCAATACTTGAGGACGTGATATTTGGCTATTATATTAGTTGGAAAAAAATAATATAAAAAAATAATATCAATTGATCACTGAGTAAATGTAGCTTAAAGTTAAATAATTATTTACCCAACGCATGGACACCGCGAGCGGGAGGGGTAGTTGTGTGGTGTTTCTTTGGTAGCGCACGCCTCTGCAACGGCCGCATAGTATGCCTACTTGCCTAGCCGCGTAATTTACTTAGTATCCATGATTCATTAATTTTTGGGAAATTAAAAAAAAAATTAAGAACCTAATTTTATTACATATTTATAATGAGAATCGAGTACTGAATACTCTCCTTAAATATCGGTATTGACTCACCAGTCATGCTGTATATATATCGCAAGATGACAATATGTTAAATGATCCCTAAATGTAGCGTTGAATATTCATAGCCGGTTTTTCAATTTATTTACTCGATCGCAGGATACAACACAAAAGGAATATTATAAAATGGCTCTAAGCTTTCCTTTGCCTTTGATCTCGATTTTTCTGTTTAATTATTATTTGATCTGGACGTCATTAGTTAAATGGAGATGTTATTTGAAGATTTCGTAATATTTAAGACGATTAATTTAATAGAAACATTTAAATTCTAATACTATAAATCAAACGGTAATATCAAAAATACTTATCTTCTGTATCTAGGTAATATTTTGTTCTAATGCTCAATTAAAAATTAAGTATTTAATTTTTAACAGAAATTGAAAGGTATTTAAAATTAAACTTAATATTAATTTAGTAGATAAACCAAGATAAAATAATTAAATACCTCGGTATGGTTATGTCAGAAACAGATGTAACATAATAAACTTACCTATTCCGAGAAAACTCTGATGGCTGTAGGTATACGTACTGTGAATGTTCCACAATATTCTAAGAACTCGAATGCGAATTTTATATAAGAGAGAATCTATTTCTAGGAAATCAATTTGATGAGCCTTGCTCGTTTAGAATGGTATTCTAAATACCTACAAACGAATATAAACTCTTATGATTATATTATGTTATGTAGAAATCGTTTATTTTCTGTCTGTCGATACGGCACTAACAATGTAAAACTCTCCTTTGTACGGCGGCATTTAGGGCATTTAATTAATAATAATTACCGTTAAGTACTTTATTTTGTACGTTTTCTTTATTATGAAGTTTAAGTCAAAACATTCCCTAATTAACAACAGTGATCATAAAATGTCTCCGGGTGCGGTCTTCAATTTTTTAACGCAATTACTTTTAATTTATACTTCGTTGCTGCATCCTATGAGATTTAATAAACCTGTAGTCCGAATTTTGTGGTACTGCATCATCACACGCCATTTAGATATTATTTATTTAATTTAAAACTGAAAAAAGACAATCAATTGGTTTTATAGTACTTCCGCCTTGCTTTCCTAGATGGCGGTGTTAGTTCGTCCGTCATTCGTTTTTCGTGTGCGGCATCGTCA
Source organism: Plebejus argus (assembly GCA_905404155.3). Classification (NCBI taxonomy): domain Eukaryota; kingdom Metazoa; phylum Arthropoda; class Insecta; order Lepidoptera; family Lycaenidae; genus Plebejus; species Plebejus argus. The sequence continues at coordinate 5,962,199 of FR989933.1, forward strand.
ACACGTTATCCTTTTTAAATTAATTTCTACAGTGTTAAAGTGTTATAATTAGTGTAAATCGCCGAATAATATTGGAAAAAGGAAGAATAAGGATGATTACGAACATATTCGCCGCAAAATACGGCGATTGGAAAGTAAATTACGCTGCAACAAAGGAAAAGGTACCAAACTACCCGCATTAATTTTTAAAAATATTATGAATTTTTTCTTTGTTCTCAGCTATGGCATGGTAACGATACGTTAAAAAAAGACTATCTTAAGGGTTAATACGTGATATTAACCAGATAGTCAACCTTTTGTACCTTAATGGGGTAATACGCGATATTATCCAGGTTACAAACTGAGTCGTGATGATACGTGATATCATCCTGAAAGCAACTTTATGCTTTTGCTTATTCACACCGGACAAGATCCGAGTCATCAGCGTCTTCCTCCCGGGAAGGCCGCTGCGATAACGAGCACTCATCCGACGACAAAAGGCGCGATGAAGACATCGACGCGCGGGAGGCTCAATCTTGCTGTGGAACTCCACAATCTTTAGCCGACGTCGAAGACGTGGATTATATGGAGTCGGCCGCGCCTGCACCGGCGTCGCCGCAGGCCGCACCGCCGACATCAGCACCGCTGAGCCAACCAGAAGCCACCGTGCCAGTAGATCCTAACCAAGAATCTACTCCCAGGTTACCACTTGAAATACTAAATATTCTTGGCAAGGCCAATAAAACAGAAAGCCCTAGGCGAACGCATTCCCACCGAACTCTCTGAACGTTGGGGTAAAATCTTGGTCGATGGTTTGGCTAAGGAATACAAGGAGTCGCTTGTGGCGAAGATTCTTATACCGACTAACTTTTCGCTGGCACAAGCGCCTAAACTCAATCAAGAGGTAGCCGCAGTTCTACAGCAGGCTGCAAAAACCGATAAATTTTTTTTTTCATAATACAATCCAAGGCGTAAAAAGCGACGTCTACCTTTTCGGTGAAAAGCGCTAGCAACAAGCACTGCCGGGCAACTCCCGAGCTCCTCCTCGTCAGCAGTATGCGAGGCCAGCGCCAGCAGCGCCGGCCCGCCCGCACGAGCCGCAGCCGTCGACACGTCGGCGAGGAGGGCCCAGCAGCCCCCGCGCCGCGGCCGCCCCTACGCGAGCGCCAGACCGAGCAACGACAGGAGACGCCGCTACTAGAGGTACCTCACGCTGGCCGCATCCAATTCTTTTTACGCAATTGGCTTCTAATAACCTCCGATAGCACGGTGCAGTGCTGTCTTATGCTAAAGGATATTATAAAATACCCTTCTGCATTGAGTTATAAGTCCCTTCTGTAAGCCACCTTACCAACGTGTGGAACCAAGTAATCCACCTTTTACAAAGAGTCAGATGAGCAAAGCAATAAGTGAACTCAAACAATTAGGTGCTATTTCAGTATGTAATGAAAATTTGCCAGACCAATTTATTTCATACATTTTTCTTACACCGAAAAGTATCGGTGGGTTAAGATTTATATTCAACTCAAAATTACTTAAATACATTTTTAATTTGCACGTAATCAACTTTTAAAATGGAAGATATTCGCACTGCTATAAAATTGGTCTTTCCAAATGTATATTCCTCATATCTCAATCTCAAATCTCAATCGATCTCAAGGAATTGCTTGTGCGGTGTGCCGATTCATACATTTCATAAATTTATTATTATTATTATTATTATTATTATTTTTTGAGATTTCGATTTCATGATAATCTTTGTGAATTTAACTGCCTTCCTGTACGGCTTAAGTTCTGTGCCATTTATATTTGTAAAGCTTCAAAAGCCTCTTTTTATGTGGTCAAGAAAGCAGGGCCATCTAGTGGTCGAAATTCGAATCGAAATCTAAAGATTATGCTACTATATAATATATTAAGGTCAAAATTGAAACAATTAGGTTTTATTATCAACTTTGAGAAAACTAGTATGACGCCTTCACAACTTTGTAGATTTATTGGCTTTGACCAATGATATTATATTAGCTTTGACATAATATTAAATACTCAAGTCATGCAGTTACTCCAGAAATTTTCTAACTAGCCAACGAAATCCATAACAAAGCGCGATTTCGCGAAGTTCATTGGCACTTTAATTTCAGCATGACCAGCAATAGCATATGTATGTGTAGTTGTATATTCTTTGATACAACTGGCCGCGTACTAAATACTTTGAACGAGATAAGTTTTTAGCTTCACAAAAATGTAATAATAATTTTGATTCCATCATGCCTGTAAAACCTTATGTGTACCACCAGTTGGTGGTGCAATATTATTTTTAATAAAGTAAGCTTTTTATTAGAATAAACACAAGTTTATACGAGCTGGAGATCTTCACAGACTCGTCACTCACCGGCTGGGGCGCCGCGTGCGACGGAGTAGTAACTAGATGCCATTGGTCCGCGGATGAAGCTCGCCATCATATCAATTATCTTGAATTATTGGCTGCCTAGGGATTGAAATCATTTTTCATTTCATCGTTGTGATAATATTTTAAATGTCTTACTAAGAATAAATAATACTACTGCCATAATTATATTATCTTATATTAATATTATAATGTGAAGTATTCAATTTCATCATCTCAATGAAATCGCGAGAGATATATGGCAGTAGTGCGAGAAACAACGCATATATAATTTATTTGCTTCTTATTTATATAAAAACACAGATGCTGACCAGGCGTCTAGGTACTTCCGTAACGTAACGATAGGAACTTACTAAAGATCTTATTGAGCTTCGGTCAACCTGACAACCTGATGGCTGATACCGTACTTACTCGCGTTGTGCTTTAATAATAAGTGCTATATTATTATCTGCTAAGATATTATGTCTCTTGGAAACAAGACCCAGGTGCCTTCATCATCCTTGCTTTTACAATTTCATGGCACGATTATTTTTTCTATGCCTTTCCGCCATTCGCGCTCATACTGTCTTAGGAAAATTATAGAAGAGGAAGCGACTGGTAAATTAGTCGTTCCGTACTGGCCGTCGTGTCTCGGCCGTGTTTTCCACTGTTTTGATCGCTTCTCAAATCTGACGAGATTTATTTTAGGCCAGATAAAACCTTCTGGCGTGCGCAGTATTGTGCGGAAAGTCTACCTAAGACGCTGAATACCGGAGATGTCTATTGACAATATCATACTAAAACCGTTATCGGGAGGTACAATTAATCAGTATGATACAGGATTAAAACATTGGTTTAATTTTTGTCAAAGTAATAATATTGATTTGTATTAAGGATCCGTAGCTGATATAATATTATTACGAATTCTTAAATTTTAACAGAAAAACTTAATGAAAAAGCAAGTTGCGGAATGTTAAATTGTTATAGGTCTAGACTCTAGTTTGTCTCTAATCATTGGTAAATCCCGTTGCAATAACGATCCTAAGATTTTTTAAAGGAGTTTTTAGGAGTAAGCCCAGCTTCCTAAAGTATTCATTTTTAAGGGAACCTTATAAACTTTTGGAGTACGTATCTAAATTTTATCCGTAAGATTCGATACTTATTATCATTAGAAATTTAAAAAAAAAAATGGTAACTCTCATTCTAATATTATAATAATTATATATAATAATTCAACTCGTTGTCGACGGGACAACGGGTGCAGACGTTATCACTCATAAGAACAGAAGACGTTCATTCCGAAAATTCACGTATCGTAATCACTATCAATAATTATTCATCAAGCCCCAGCTAAAGCTTTATCTGTGTACCCAGATAAGACAAAAGAGCTGAGAAATGGCCCAGCTACTGATAAGTTCATTTTAACAACTAGAAAGCCTTTTCATAATGCCAGTTCCCAATCTATAAGTCGCTGGATAAAGAGTGTCCTCAAGGACAGTGGCATAGAGATTGGCGTTTATTCAGCGCACAGCACGCGACACGCCTCCACGTCGGCGGCGCGCCGCGCGGGAGTCTCCGTCGACATTATCAAGCGATGCGCTGGCTGGGCCGGCTCATCACTTTGTTTTGCTAAGTTTTATAACTTACCTTTACCAGATTTAGCACAAGACAGAGCTTTCGCAGAAGCTATTTTTAATGTAAATTCTGATTCATAGCATATCCAAACTAATTAAGTAGTATTATTATTTAGAAGTACAATACTTTATTAAATAAAAATTGTTATGATGTCTATAATGTTATACCTATCATTTTAAATTCCGTAATTAATTAACTTAATGTAATTAATCTGGTATTTTATCATTCCGCAATTACGCGCTGAACATCTACAGGTTTATTAAATCTCATAGGATGCAGCAACGAAGTATAATTTGTGGTTAATTGAACTTACCTTAAGTGAACTTCAACCAAAATTATACGAGTTGCTGCATCCGTAGAGATTTAAAATCCCACCCCACCCACTTCTCTTAGTTTGTTGCCCCTATTCTTTACTTGCGGAATGATAAAATGTTATGAATTATCCTCTCTAAAAAGAATGACGGACGAACTAACACCGCCATCTAGGAAAGCAAGGCGGAAGTACTATAAAACCAATTGATTGTCTTTTTTCAGTTTTAAATTAAATAAATAATATCTAAATGGCGTGTGATGATGCAGTACCACAAAATTCGGACTACAGGTTTATTAAATCTCTACGGATGCAGCAACTCGTATAATTTTGGTTGAAGTTCACTTAATCCGTAGAGATTTAATAAACCTGTAGTCCGAATTTTGTGGTACTGCATCATCACACGCCATTTAGATATTATTTATTTAATTTAAAACTGAAAAAAGACAATCAATTGGTTTTATAGTACTTCCGCCTTGCTTTCCTAGATGGCGGTGTTAGTTCGTCCGTCATTCGTTTTTCGTGTGCGGCATCGTCAACACGTTATCCTTTTTAAATTAATTTCTACAGTGTTAAAGTGTTATAATTAGTGTAAATCGCCGAATAATATTGGAAAAAGGAAGAATAAGGATGATTACGAACATATTCGCCGCAAAATACGGCGATTGGAAAGTGAATTACGCTGCAACAAAGGAAAAGGTACCAAACTACCCGCATTAATTTTTAAAAATATTATGAATTTTTTCTTTGTTCTCAGCTATGGCATGGTAACGATACGTTAAAAAAAGACTATCTTAAGGGTTAATACGTGATATTAACCAGATAGTCAACCTTTTGTACCTTAATGGGGTAATACGCGATATTATCCAGGTTACAAACTGAGTCGTGATGATACGTGATATCATCCTGAAAGCAACTTTATGCTTTTGCTTATTCACACCGGACAAGATCCGAGTCATCAGCGTCTTCCTCCCGGGAAGGCCGCTGCGATAACGAGCACTCATCCGACGACAAAAGGCGCGATGAAGACATCGACGCGCGGGAGGCTCAATCTTGCTGTGGAACTCCACAATCTTTAGCCGACGTCGAAGACGTGGATTATATGGAGTCGGCCGCGCCTGCACCGGCGTCGCCGCAGGCCGCACCGCCGACATCAGCACCGCTGAGCCAACCAGAAGCCACCGTGCCAGTAGATCCTAACCAAGAATCTACTCCCAGGTTACCACTTGAAATACTAAATATTCTTGGCAAGGCCAATAAAACAGAAAGCCCTAGGCGAACGCATTCCCACCGAACTCTCTGAACGTTGGGGTAAAATCTTGGTCGATGGTTTGGCTAAGGAATACAAGGAGTCGCTTGTGGCGAAGATTCTTATACCGACTAACTTTTCGCTGGCACAAGCGCCTAAACTCAATCAAGAGGTAGCCGCAGTTCTACAGCAGGCTGCAAAAACCGATAAATTTTTTTTTTTCATAATACAATCCAAGGCGTAAAAAGCGACGTCTACCTTTTCGGTGAAAAGCGCTAGCAACAAGCACTGCCGGGCAACTCCCGAGCTCCTCCTCGTCAGCAGTACGCGAGGCCAGCGCCAGCAGCGCCGGCCCGCCCGCACGAGCCGCAGCCGTCGACACGTCGGCGAGGAGGGCCCAGCAGCCCCCGCGCCGCGGCCGCCCCTACGCGAGCGCCAGACCGAGCAACGACAGGAGACGCCGCTACTAGAGGTACCTCACGCTGGCCGCATCCAATTCTTTTTACGCAATTGGCTTCTAATAACCTCCGATAGCACGGTGCAGTGCTGTCTTATGCTAAAGGATATTATAAAATACCCTTCTGCATTGAGTTATAAGTCCCTTCTGTAAGCCACCTTACCAACGTGTGGAACCAAGTAATCCACCTTTTACAAAGAGTCAGATGAGCAAAGCAATAAGTGAACTCAAACAATTAGGTGCTATTTCAGTATGTAATGAAAATTTGCCAGACCAATTTATTTCATACATTTTTCTTACACCGAAAAGTATCGGTGGGTTAAGATTTATATTCAACTCAAAATTACTTAAATACATTTTTAATTTGCACGTAATCAACTTTTAAAATGGAAGATATTCGCACTGCTATAAAATTGGTCTTTCCAAATGTATATTCCTCATATCTCAATCTCAAATCTCAATCGATCTCAAGGAATTGCTTGTGCGGTGTGCCGATTCATACATTACATAAATTTATTATTATTATTATTATTTTTTGAGATTTCGATTTCATGATAATCTTTGTGAATTTAACTGCCTTCCTGTACGGCTTAAGTTCTGTGCCATTTATATTTGTAAAGCTTCAAAAGCCTCTTTTTATGTGGTCAAGAAAGCAGGGCCATCTAGTGGTCGAAATTCGAATCGAAATCTAAAGATTATGCTACTATATAATATATTAAGGTCAAAATTGAAACAATTAGGTTTTATTATCAACTTTGAGAAAACTAGTATGACGCCTTCACAACTTTGTAGATTTATTGGCTTTGACCAATGATATTATATTAGCTTTGACATAATATTAAATACTCAAGTCATGCAGTTACTCCAGAAATTTTCTAACTAGCCAACGAAATCCATAACAAAGCGCGATTTCGCGAAGTTCATTGGCACTTTAATTTCAGCATGACCAGCAATAGCATATGTATGTGTAGTTGTATATTCTTTGATACAACTGGCCGCGTACTAAATACTTTGAACGAGATAAGTTTTTAGCTTCACAAAAATGTAATAATAATTTTGATTCCATCATGCCTGTAAAACCTTATGTGTACCACCAGTTGGTGGTGCAACATTATTTTTAATAAAGTAAGCTTTTTATTAGAATAAACACAAGTTTATACGAGCTGGAGATCTTCACAGACTCGTCACTCACCGGCTGGGGCGCCGCGTGCGACGGAGTAGTAACTAGATGCCATTGGTCCGCGGATGAAGCTCGCCATCATATCAATTATCTTGAATTATTGGCTGCCTAGGGATTGAAATCATTTTTCATTTCATCGTTGTGATAATATTTTAAATGTCTTACTAAGAATAAATAATACTACTGCCATAATTATATTATCTTATATTAATATTATAATGTGAAGTATTCAATTTCATCATCTCAATGAAATCGCGAGAGATATATGGCAGTAGTGCGAGAAACAACGCATATATAATTTATTTGCTTCTTATTTATATAAAAACACAGATGCTGACCAGGCGTCTAGGTACTTACGTAACGTAACGATAGGAACTTACTAAAGATCTTATTGAGCTTCGGTCAACTTGACAACCTGATGGCTGATACCGTACTTACTCGCGTTGTGCTTTAATAATAAGTGCTATATTATTATCTGCTAAGATATTATGTCTCTTGGAAACAAGACCCAGGTGCCTTCATCATCCTTGCTTTTACAATTTCATGGCACGATTATTTTTTCTATGCCTTTCCGCCATTCGCGCTCATACTGTCTTAGGAAAATTATAGAAGAGGAAGCGACTGGTAAATTAGTCGTTCCGTACTGGCCGTCGTGTCTCGGCCGTGTTTTCCACTGTTTTGATCGCTTCTCAAATCTGACGAGATTTATTTTAGGCCAGATAAAACCTTCTGGCGTGCGCAGTATTGTGCGGAAAGTCTACCTAAGACGCTGAATACCGGAGATGTCTATTGACAATATCATACTAAAACCGTTATCGGGAGGTACAATTAATCAGTATGATACAGGATTAAAACATTGGTTTAATTTTTGTCAAAGTAATAATATTGATTTGTATTAAGGATCCGTAGCTGATATAATATTATTACGAATTCTTAAATTTTAACAGAAAAACTTAATGAAAAAGCAAGTTGCGGAATGTTAAATTGTTATAGGTCTAGACTCTAGTTTGTCTCTAATCATTGGTAAATCCCGTTGCAATAACGATCCTAAGATTTTTTAAAGGAGTTTTTAGGAGTAAGCCCAGCTTCCTAAAGTATTCATTTTTAAGGGAACCTTATAAACTTTTGGAGTACGTATCTAAATTTTATCCGTAAGATTCGATACTTATTATCATTAGAAATTATGGTAACTCTCATTCTAATATTATAATAATTATATATAATAATTCAACTCGTTGTCGACGGGACAACGGGTGCAGACGTTATCACTCATAAGAACAGAAGACGTTCATTCCGAAAATTCACGTATCGTAATCACTATCAATAATTATTCATCAAGCCCCAGCTAAAGCTTTATCTGTGTACCTAGATAAGACAAAAGAGCTGAGAAATGGCCCAGCTACTGATAAGCTCATTTTAACAACTAGAAAGCCTTTTCATAATGCCAGTTCCCAATCTATAAGTCGCTGGATAAAGAGTGTCCTCAAGGACAGTGGCATAGAGATTGGCGTTTATTCAGCGCACAGCACGCGACACGCCTCCACGTCGGCGGCGCGCCGCGCGGGAGTCTCCGTCGACATTATCAAGCGATGCGCTGGCTGGGCCGGCTCATCACTTTGTTTTGCTAAGTTTTATAACTTACCTTTACCAGATTTAGCACAAGACAGAGCTTTCGCAGAAGCTATTTTTAATGTAAATTCTGATTCATAGCATATCCAAACTAATTAAGTAGTATTATTATTTAGAAGTACAATACTTTATTAAATAAAAATTGTTATGATGTCTATAATGTTATACCTATCATTTTAAATTCCGTAATTAATTAACTTAATGTAATTAATCTGGTATTTTATCATTCCGCAATTACGCGCTGAACATCTACAGGTTTATTAAATCTCATAGGATGCAGCAACGAAGTATAATTTGTGGTTAATTGAACTTACCTTAAGTGAACTTCAACCAAAATTATACGAGTTGCTGCATCCGTAGAGATTTAAAATCCCACCCCACCCACTTCTCTTAGTTTGTTGCCCCTATTCTTTACTTGCGGAATGATAAAATGTTATGAATTATCCTCTCTAAAAAGAATGACGGACGAACTAACACCGCCATCTAGGAAAGCAAGGCGGAAGTACTATAAAACCAATTGATTGTCTTTTTTCAGTTTTAAATTAAATAAATAATATCTAAATGGCGTGTGATGATGCAGTACCACAAAATTCGGACTACAGGTTTATTAAATCTCTACGGAGGTAAGTTCAATTAACCACAAATTGTGGCAGATAAAGAGGTAGATAAAATCGTAATAATATAGGAAATAGACTAAATTACGCCACAGCTAAATGTGCGGTTTTCGCGTCATTTGCGAATTTCTGGGTGATTGCGGGCAAATTCTAGTTGTTTATAAACAAAAGGGCAAAAGGCCCTTATACTATACTCAATGACCGATAAATGGCCTTTAATGTAACATAAACTTTGATAAATAAATGGCGTAGTATAAAGGGCAGATAACATATTTTATTGTATTATTTATGAAAGGTCAAGCCCACACGTTCCTTACAAATGGGAAAATCCCCAAATTGTCATTCTTGTTTATCAAACTATTTATAATAATGTGAAATGATAAAATAATAGAAGTTTTAATATAGGTTCAGAAAATATTGGTTTTTGATGTAAAATGTATTGAACTTGTACCTACGGCAAAGCCAAAAATATTTGAAGGTATAACTTTAAGTTATACCTTTAAAATTTTTATTTGATGATTATATCATGGTTAATCATCATGTAGGTATGTTTGTTTTGATGTAGATAAAAAATAAACTGCTGGAAAACACCAATAAGATAAAAGTTTAAAATAGCAAATAACAATAAAAGCATGGTTCGGAACCCTTCGTGTGCGAGTCCATCTCGCACTTGGCCCGTTCTGTAAGGTTTAGGTTAGGTTTCAATTTTGTACATGATGCAAGTTTCATGTGAAGAATTCAATATAATTGCCTTCAAACTCCATCTGTCTGCAGCATACAAAACTTTTTTAATATAACTCCAGTCGCATTCAATGTAACGCCCAAAGAATTTATTATTAAAAAAGTATAAAATTAGATTTCGATTTATTTCATGCATTTAAAGAAATAATTTTCGATAGAAATGTTGTTAAAGGTGATCGCATATTTATCCGCACCGTACGCAAATTTTTGTATGAAATAACGTCACGAAATGCGGCGCATACGGTGCGGACATATTCATACGCACGTGACTTCGGGCATCTATCACTTAAAATGTTTTTGTATGGGCCACCGCGCGACTGTCGCGCGGTGGCCCATACAAAAACATGCGAATTCTCTAGATATCTTGTCACTGGCATCAGTAAATAAATGCTACAATTTCCATTTTTGCGAATACGGATAGATAATCATTTTATCTAATTAAAGCTATAAAAAATAGGTCGCTTAGTTCAGTATTCTTAGCACAGCATTGAAAAAAGATTTAAAAAAGAGGTAACTTTGGCTTTGTTTTCTATCGAGTGAAGTTCTTCTGTTTGTGTCAATTAATGCGAAGCCGGATACGTTATATCCTCAAGTAAAGGTCGTAATTTTTTCAAAATTTTTAGATGATAATGTAAGGAATGAAACAGGATCAAAACACTTGTCCACGCGCTATTTCACTGTTACCTGCCCCGATTTCAAAAATTCGGCGCGTACGCTGTAATGCAACGAACCATGGTCGAGAGCGAGAAGTCCCGCCCAAGCACTGCCATGAGATCATGGCGCTGCACGACCCAACGACCGTACACCTCGAGGGTGTGCTGGGCCGTGTCCTTCGCAGCCAGTTTGGAGTACCTAGCTTATTCAAAAATTCATCGCATTGCATCGACGCGTCACGTCGCAATGTCTTGTTTTGAGTTTTCCGGCTATGGTTTAAATAATATTAATATGTGTTTTTATTTTTAGCTGACGTTGCGCGTTGGTCTACTACAAAATAACATTACTACTGTAAAAGAACATTATTAATAACTCCGGTTTAGGTACGGGGGCCGGTTTCATTGAAACCAGGTCAGTTACGCAAGAATAATTTTATAGTAGCCAAGTGTGTGTGCAGTACGCAAGAGCACTCTCTATTCCTTTTACTCTCATAACCCAGTGGGCGGAAGACCGACACGACTGGCGAGAGATCAGGCGCAGGACCGACTTTTTACTCATCTTGATCATCTTACTTGTCAGATAATCAGATGATTAGCCTGCATTGTCATAACTAACCTAACTTGGAAATAACATGTTTCCAACGCGGCAATCGAACCCACGACCTCAAGAACCACGCTCTAAAGTCTAAACCACGGGTCTAAAGTTTAGACTCTAAACCAATGGACCACGGAGGCGTTAATATATGCGATAATACACCCTGTATTTTTGCAAACCTACCGTAACCAAATTTTTTGGGGCTTATGTATCATTAGGAGAGTCCATTTAACCAAAAAATAGGGTGTTAATTTTTTACAACTATTTATCCCACTTAAAATCGGCGCAGAACGGTCACTTCGCGGCGGTGGGTAAAGCGGGGGTGACGCGGGGGGTAGTGTACATTAAGGGCGGCTTTTACCAAACCTTATTTAAAATAAGTTAAAACGCATTTAGTTAAATATGTTTTCATTTGTAAACACGCTTAATTTAAACTTGTTTAAGTTTGTCTTGCACCACGATGTTGAAGTTTGAAATTAACTAAACGCATTTTGGAGTGTTGCTGCATTATGTCTTGTGCGTTCCATTTCACGATTTGAGCAGTATCGTTACAAATAATGGTATTTCACGGTTGTTTGACGAAATTCGGTTTGTTTTTTTGCGTAAAACGAGTTTTCTATCAATGGGTCAGACGCGGCCCGCAGGTAGTATCCCTTAGTAGTCTGTGGCCGGCAGCCGCCCGCGCAAGGGTTTGGTTGAGATTTGAGATGTTTGTATTGTTGTACACATGTTGTTTTGTTTCACATACTTTTAGGTTGTTGTATAAACTCGTGCAGGTGTTCTGTTAATAGAGTAATCGACAAATAATTATGAGTGATATAAAAAGTGGCCCCCGTAACTTTTCCGTTTTAAACAATAATCTAGATAGCAAAATCATCGTCGTCTTTTTGGCGAAATCTTCGAAAGAACTTTTTCTGCGTCAGGGTTTCAAACAAATTTGATCTTGCCTCAATAACCCTGACGTCTCAAGTTATGTTCATATACCTAGTTGACAATAATTTCTTCGTCGTCATCATCAATATCATCAAAAAGAAACTCAAATAAACTCATTAATATTCTTTTCACACATAAATTCTTCGAAAATTATTCTCGACCAAAAAATATCTAACCTCAAATTCAACTGTTAAATTATACGTTTAGCAGCTTAAACAGCGAAATTTGGCTATTTAAATTTGACAGATCAGTAATCATGTTTAACTTGTGGTGCAAGACAACTTGTGTAGTTAAACAGAATTTTGTGCTTAAATAAAATTTTAAACATGTTTAACCGCTTGGTAAAAGTCGCCCTAATATTGTGGTATTTTTTAGGATAATAATTTTAGTACTGAGTGATTAAAAAAGAAAAAATACGTGTATTTTTATTTTTACCAAGGATCAATAATATATCAAAAGACCGGAAAATTTAATTGCACCTTGTATATATTATATAAATAATAACGTGTTTGTCATAGGAGGCGAGCAACAACGATGGCAAGACGGACTCCGAGCCAGGCTCCCCGCTGACGGCCGCCCCGCCCGTCACTCGTCAGCCCAGCTCCGACCGACGGTCCGTCACCATCTCACAGGTATGAAAGTAATTTAATCATAATAATTTCACTATTTGGTCGCGCTATATCAAGTCAATGTTAGCCGTCATATTCTGTCGGAACTTCATTTTTTTGTAGACTGTTAACCCCGGTGTTCATAGTATGCTTGATAATGCTTGACAATTTTGTGAGGTAAAATGGAAAAAAATTGTCTTGATGGAAGGTTGTACTAAGCTTCTTATCTTATTAAGATAGGAGCTGAAATCCATAGTTCCATACTAATAATATTATGTATTTGTCACATATACTTTGAGTCCTGGGAAAGGACTTAGGATACCTTTATCCCGGAAAAGGTACGGTTTCCGCGCGATAATTAAAATTTAGAGTTGCAGGTGTCATGTAGTAAATAATATTCGCACATCAAGCTATTATGTCTGCGCACCGTAGGGGGTCTACGCGCCGTAGAGGCTCTACGTGCCGTAGAGGTTCTACGCGCCGTAGAGGGTCTACGCGCCGTAGAGGGTCTACGCGTCGTAGACGTGCCGTAGATGACTTTGGCAGTGCAGAAAAGGATCGACCTGCCCTATCGAGATTTATCTGAAGTTAGTTACTGTACACTGTGTTTTTTAATAGAAACTTATTGCCACGAGTATATTTAAAATTTTTATAAAATTTTTCTTTACATTTTTTCATACGTACTCGTATGCCTTTATGCACGTTTTTTAATAAAATTAATCTTCTTATCTTTTTTAATCAGCATATAAAAATATTTTGAGATAAACTTGCTTAGCGTCAATTTATACTAGCGCAGAGTCGAAGCGCATCGAAGCGAATTCCCAAAAACTGAACAAAGAAAATTCAACCTTAACACCAAAGCGTTAACGCACACATTAACTTCTGAGAATTTAAAGAGGCGTTCGCATTCGCGCAAATGCGCTCGACCAACGCTGATTGGTCTCGCAGAAGTAATGTGTGCGTTAATGCTTTAGTGTTATGGTTGAAATTTTTCTACTTTTTTAAGTATATTATTACAATTTTTTCCCTTTTTGTAGCCTACAAACTATACTAGAATTACCGTCCAATATGTAGACAATATTGAATTAATATTTATAATGAACTACTTCCAGGATTTCCTCGCAGGAATAAAACAAGGACATTTTATAAATAGAACGTCGATACGCCCACGCCTGAACCTACAATTACGTTTAGACATTATTTAATATAGAATCACAGATTCCAGACAGATTTCAAACAGATTCCAACGGAATTTGTCATAAAAAGTTTGAAATCTCTATAATTGTGTTCGGAACGCTTTGATGTTCACGCGAGATTAAGCCCAACGAACTGATATTAAATTCTATATTGCTTTGATACGGTGTTGACATTATGCTGGGTCAAACTTAGAATATCAGGCTAAACGTTCATATTTTCGGTATTAACAGTTACATAAATATGTGCTACAAACAATATTGTGGCGTTTCATCCGCTTTTGGTCTTCCGTTTTAACGACGAACATACCTACATATTATACAGGGTGTAACAAAACTAAATGATAATAGCTTAGGGTGTGTACGTGTTCCTTGTAGAGAGCTGTGAAAGTGGCATCGCTAAAAACCATTTTGTTTTTACTTTTGTATGGGCAAGCGTCCCAGCGCAGCGTCACGAATTTCCGGTTTCCCCATACAAAAGTGAAAGAAAAAATTGGTCTTTCAGCGCTGCTACTTTCCCAGCGAACTCTCTACAAGGAACACGTACACACCCTAAAGTATTATCATATAATTTTGTTACACCTTGTATAGGGCGGGTCTTTGCGCGTCTTCCACGCAAATTACGCATACGATTTTTTTGGACATGACTATAAAATACCACAGAAATAAATCAAGATAGAACTTGTAGAAAGGTGGCACTTTATCAGAAAGTGGTGAAATAGGCCCTTAATGTTATAAACAAACCTATCACACAGATTAAGGGATTTCGTTCATCTCGTTTTTGACTTACATGTAAATCCCTGAAATACTCCTACAATTCTCTTTTATCCCGTATTCAAAGAAGCACATATGTTGGATTCTATTGTGTCAAAAATCAAGGTTATTTCCTTAATCTCTATCAATAAAGAGTCATGCATTTTTAATTTTCATAAGTTTTATAAAGACATAATAATAATTATCTAATCAGAATCTCTAATAAATATATTTTCAAAAGTATGTCTGTCTGCCTATTATCTCTTTTATACTCAAACCGCTAAGCATTTAGATGGGAATTATAAAACAATAATCGGCCAAGTGCGAGTTGGACTCGCGCATGAAGGGTTCCGTACCATTATAGAGCAAAATTAGGCCAAAAATTGTGTTTTTTTTGTATGGGAGCCCCTCTTAATTTTTTATTAATATTATTATAAAATTTTTAAGTACACATAAAACTAAGGATTGTGTGAAAAATTCAAGTATCTACGCTGTTGCTATTATTGATATAGAGCAAAAAGGCCAAAAAATCACGTTTGTTGTATGGGAGCCCCCCTTAATTATTAATTTTATTTTGTTTTTAGTATTTATTGTTACAGCGGCAACAGATATACACAATCTGTGAAAATTTCAACTCTGTAGCTATTACCGTTCTTGAGTTACAGCCTGCTGACAGACAGACGGACAGACAGAAGTCTTAGTAATCCTATTAAATTAAGGTCCCGTTTCTACCCTTTGGGTACGCCGTTACGTTGTTAAGCCGGTTCCCCTCGCCTAGCTAATATCCGAACCGGTAGTAGGTCAACACGTAGACGTTGTGAAAAAAATTGTTCCAAAACTCAGAAATAAAACAGTTTTTATTTTATTTTTTAATATTGTGAGAGTTATAAATGTTATAAATTAATGTAAGTTAAAACTTTAGGGAATATTAAAGGCAATATGAAGTAATAAATATGAGCTTTACATAACTCGATTACACAAAATATTATTTTCCCGATAACCAATTTGTTCTTCCTAACTTTTTTGTTATAAAGGGCTTCATCGTTTGCATGAAATTTCTGTGATTGATTTTGTCAAACTTGTTCATATTATTACTACCCATACTTACTATATAAATACGAAAGTGTCTGTCTGTCTGTCTGTTACCTCTTCACACCCAAACCGCTGAACTGATTTTGCTGAAATTTGGTATGGTCCATACCTTTTTACCGGATCCTTTTTACCCCGGAAAAAGGTACGGTTCTCGTGCAATAAACTATTTTTGGCAAAACGGAGTTAATATGTATAGTAGCTTATTTAAGACTATTACTATCATGAATTCCACACCTTGCAGTGGCTTAGGGCCTGTTTCACCACTTCCTGATAAGTGCCGATTATGCTATCCACCACTTAACTTGACAAATGAAGTATGGAGAATCTGTCAAAAAAGCTGTGAATAGCCTATTCGGCACTTTATCAGAAAGTGGTGAAACAAGCCCTAGGGCCAGGCAGACACACTGCGTTGCGACGTCGCATCGTATAAATCTACGATGCCGCAGAACGTATCGTGAAAATTTCCGATGTAAAGAGTTTTATATTGTAGACTTAATATACATAACATTAACACTACTAGTTAGCAGCCATACCCTGCAATGGTAATTAACTATCCTATGTCCTCCTATCCCGTAACACAAATTACAAAAGTATCACCATATCAAATTTAATGTAACAGTCAGACTGACACACTTTCGCATTTATAATTATTATTATACAATATAATGTGGTTTAATAGATTAGCTTCCGAACAGCAGTTTTACTCGGACATGATGATGACTGATGAGCGTCGTTCGTCACAGCCCCCGGACTGTAATTGAGTAATAAGTCACTGACGTGTGACTACCCTCGTTAAACACATTCTGTCGCGACGCTACGTCACTGTTACGCAGGGGCGTAGCTACCGCCTCGGGCCAAGGGCCCCCAACGTGCGGAAGCAATATTATTAAAAACGTTCTATAATTCCGTTTCTTGAAAGTAAAAAAGGCCTACCTTTGGGCCCATAAACAAATTTTTATACGAGGTCCCGTGAAGGCTTGCTACGCCTCTGCTGTTACGTCACTTATCCGACGCTAATGCCTTCAGTATTTATAGTTCAGAGTTGTTAAACTTTAGACGATGTGTATGAGTTCTTATCGCGTTGTCACAAGAATCACGTCAGAGGTAATTTAGAAAATTTAGAACGATCTAAAAGTGCTGATGCAAACGAGCTACCGACAAACGCGACTGGTCATCGACGCAACGTGCTATACTTATAAAATTGTCATTGCGACTGTTTTATAGCCAGTTTACATTAATTCTTTGCGAACGTTATGTTCTGCAAGATTTGATGCAATTTCGTAGCGTTTTTTCGCTATAACAAATATCGTACGTCCGTTTCCGGTAGGTACTGAAAATATCTATCTAAATCGGTTTAAGCATGAGAATTGAGACGCAATAGATAGACGGATAAACAGACTTTCGCACTTATATTATTTAAGGCTAATGTAAGTAACCAATTTGGGTCATAGTATAGCTTTCAATCTATACATATAATAAAACTGTAGAAATGTGAATTCTGTACATTAAAGATATTCAAAAAATAATAAGCGGGGGGTGTCACTACATCGCTATAGAAGCCAAAACTGTGGTTAGTTTTTTGTCTGTCTGTCTGTCTGTCTGTATGTTTGTTCCACTATCACACGAAAACTACTGATCCGATTTGAATGCGGTTTTCGCAGATATATTTGTCTTCTTCCAACTTAACACCTGGTGTATAAAAAAAATTCCCCCCACCCCTCTAAGGGGACAAAAGAGGGGTCAGATTTTATATCAAACTTTTTTCTTTAACACGAAAACTGCTGATCCGATTTGCATACGGTTTTCGCAGATATATGTGTCTTCTTTCAACTCAACACCTGGTGTATAAGCTACGCCCCCCACCCCTCTAAGGGGACCAAAAAGGGGGGCAGATTTTGTATCAATTTTTTTCTTTAATGGACTTACTTCATATTATTAAACGTATTTTCCAATTTAACATCAGGTGTACACAATTCCCCCCCCCCCCTCTTAGGGCACAAAAGAGGGGGTAAGATTTTGTATCAACTGATGAAGTAGAAATACTTTAAATGGCGAAACAACGTTTGCCGGGTCAACTAGTAAACAATATAATTGTTTTTATTATTCATATAAATTTTAGAACGCACCGCGTCAACGTGTCGCAAACAATGGTCGCCCGTTTAACCGGGTAAATACTAGGAAAGAATCTAAAATAACATTGTTGAAACGAAATCCAAACCAAACATTGAAACAGTATGGCTTAATTAATAACCAACACATCAATAACTCAATCTGGCAGCTAATAAATGGTGTGGTTTTTAAAACGAATGCGACCTTTAACAAGGTATATTACACCTAATCAAATAAACACTCAGTATTTTCTGCAAAATCTTTTTAAGTTAAAAATATTACATTTTCCTTTCTCAAACGAAATTGAAACGACTGAGTTCATACGATTTTAAATTTCACATCTGCGGGCATAAACCTCAATAGGTATACACGGTTTATTTCGGTTATTCTGCAAAACAAAAAGGTTAGAAGAAGGAAAACTGGGTGTACAAAACTAAGTGATAATAAAAGTTATCTTTCAGAGCTACTACTTTGTGTTTGAGTGAATTTTTTTATGCCATGTGTAGAGTGCACAGTAGGTATGCAGTGTCAAAGAAAATAGGCAAATTGCCTATATAATTTGGTCGTCTTATGTCAAACCGAGCCTACAGGCTACAGGTCACGACTAAAATTCATGTGTCACAGTGTTTGTGCGCGAACTCCTCCAAACGGCTCAACAGATTTTAATGAAATTTTGAGTATGTACCTACCCTGGAGAAAATTGATTCCTAGGCAGTTGAGAGACCATCGTCAGTTGGTCAGATCATGTCAATTGAATGTTAATTGTGATCTGTCGGCTGCGTTTGACATAACCCGACCAAACTACGTAGATCCTCCATCTGCCTAATAATCAACTTCTCGATAGTACATTCGTTAGTCCTGAGAATAGGTTTTATCTCCTTTTTTATGATATTAGAAATAATTAATAGGGCCAAACAACATTTGCCGGGTCAGCTAGTTGCCATAATGTGAATCAATTTCTTTGATACATAGAGTCGGCTTTTTCAGGATTCGTCGCAGGAATGGAACGAAACGGACATCCTTTCCCACGGCGTGAGCGGTCTGAGCCTCCACAGAACCGACAGCTTCAACCAGCGGTCTCTCCTAAAGCGCACGGGCAGCAAAGGCAGCGCCTACAGCATGAGGAGTGCTAGGAAGGAGAGAGAGAGAGTTCCAACGATACCGGACTCCGGTTTCGGGACTCTGGAAGTGAAGTTGGAGTACGACGTCGGGACGTCGTCTCTGGCGGTGACGGTCCTGCGGGCGAGGGGCCTCATCGGCATGGACATGACGGGCCTGTCCGATCCCTTCTGCCGACTCGAAATATTACCGCGCGGTTAGTTTGGTTATTATTATTTCGAATTAGTGTACTTTTAAACCGACTTCAAAAAAGGAGGTTGTCAAGTCGACGCTGGAATTGAAAACACTCAATGTATTATATAATATTTCCAGAACTGCCCAGTTTTAGTTTGTTAGTCTATTTCAGTGTCTGAACAATAATATGCCAAATTTCAAAAGTGTATGTATGTAAACTATGCATGTATGTATGTTTTTATGTTTGTGTGCATATATCCGGAACTGCAAGTCCGATTTAAGTAATCTTTTTTTATTTATACTAGATATTGCTTAACTTAGGAACACTACAAGTTTCATCAAAATCGGTTCAGAAGTTTTTGGGATAAGGCAATTTAAATTCTCCATTACCTACTTACAATTTTGAAGTCGGTATTATATCGGTATTTTAAAATACTATTATTATTATTAATTTGTAGATGTACATACTAAATTATTTTGTATTTACACACACTTTAGCATTTATTACTAAGTAGTAAGTACTATCAAAAATGCAAAAGTTACCTGTTACCTCTTAAGATTTGTGTGTCTGTTACCACTTAAGAATATTAAGAAATTATCCGGGTTAAGAATGTACAATTGTAGGCGATATTTAGGTAAATTATAAAAAGTTATTATTCTGAATGTCCGTCTGTCTGTACGTCTGTAACATCTCATCTCAATGATGTATCTCCTGAACAAAATATGGCTGATACTTGTTTCTTTGGCCGATTTGTAAGGTTTATATTATGGTGCTTACAGCATGTGTTATTAGCACTCTCTGTGATTAGCACTTGGTCCGTTTTTTAACACTTATTGGAAAGGGACTGGTATCAAATTAGACTAATTTATTCACGGCAGTGTTTCGAGAATAATTTAATCTCTGTTCACCGTTATTTTAAATTAAATTTATACTTGCGTAGAGTGTATAAGCAAATTAAGTTAATATTATAAATTGTAGCCATTAAATCGTTCCTTTTTTTCAGAGGACTCGTACTCCAACAGATTAAGGACAAAAACTGTGCACAAAACGAAAAACCCTGAGTTCAACGAGACCCTACACTTTTTTGGTATCACAGAGTCGGATTTGTCGATGAAGTCCTTAGAAATTGTACTTTTCGACGATGACAGGTAATTGCAACATTTTATAGATTACTTTTCGTCTTTATTCCTTAGGTATAAGGTTTAAAAGTGTTGAAAAGAAAGTCTTCTACTGTCAAGATTAAAGTACAGTCCGCAAATAATTCAAGGCCCGAGTGGATAAAGTGGATAACTTACATATTATAACATACGCCCGCAAGCAATTCCGTTGCGCCAAAATTCGCATGGCAACCGTATATTTTTCCGGTTTAAAAAGTATCCTATGTGATATGTCCTTTCCCTCAAAGTATTTGAGTTATATTGATTCAGCAATCAGCAGTCATCGTTTTGGGCGTGAAGAGGTAACAGATAGACAGACAGACATCATATTATTAGTATAGAAGTGTGGATATTAGTAAGTATTTGTCGCATCGAATTGTATAATCCGCTGTATTACACCTAGCTTTTGTCAAAAACAGGGCCGCTTTGTAATGCAGCGGTTCAACGTTTAGCCGGATTACCATTGTGATAGGCAGAGCGATAATAATCTACGGTTCGCATCAATCAAGCGCTCTTTTCCCTCACTAATCGTTCGTTCCCGAAGATTGTCACGTGACTCCGATGGATGTACGCTAGGCCCGATGTAATTTCGTGGTAACGTAATGGCCAAATCTTCTGTCGGCTCTCGGTCGAAACCGAATATTTGAAAGTGTCTTTTGATGGTAGAGCCCCTTAATCGCGCAGGTGTGCACACCAGTTTCGTGTTGTAGACGCTCCCGTCACGCGTCCCGCGTTACTGACGCGCAGGCTCGGCCGAAGCCTTATACAATCCGAATTCCGACAGCGACATAGATCTCTCTTCTCTGTTTCCCCAGGTACGGGTGCGACGAGATCGGGTCGGTGACGATAGCGCTGCGCGAGTGCAACAAGACTCAGCTCCGGCTGGCGCTGCGCGGGCCGTCCGGCGCCGAACCGACCGGCCCGCGCCTGCTGCTCGCCCTCTGCTACAACACCAAGAAGCGCGCGCTCGTGATCACCGTGTGCCGCGGCGCCGACCTCCCCTCACAGGACACCAACGGATACTCGGATCCTTTTGTCAAATTGTAAGTATTATAGGACCTGTTTCACCACTTCCTGATAAAGTGCCGGATAGGCTTTTTGAATTGGTTTTTCATTTTTTTTGCATTTCGTTTCATTTCATTCATTGGCATTTCAATAATATTATTATTATTCATTGCAGTAATTACGCATTTATTTCAGACACCTAGATCCGGATCCGTATCACAAGAAGCACAAGACGTCCATCAAATGGCGGAACCTCAACCCTGTGTGGAACGAGGAGTTCCTCTTCGAGACGCGGCCCATGGAGCTGGCCCGCCAGAACCTCACGCTAACCGTCTGGGACAAGGACTACGGGAAGCCCAACGACTTCCTCGGCAGCCTCGTCATCGGTGCCAGCAGCAAGGGCAGAAGACTCAAGCACTGGATGGACAGCATCAAGTTCCCCGACCACCGCCACGAGCAGTGGCACTCCTTGACTAACACCCAGCATATGTAAAATCCTGGTCCGATTTAATCTAATCGAATCAAAGGGAATAAATCATACACATACAAATAACCAAGGTGTTCACACGACGCGCTGCGTCGTCGCAGCGCACACATGACGGACAGTAGCCCCAGAGACGAAGCGGGAGGGTGTTGACGTTAACTGCTTCGTAATAACGCTGCGATGACGCAGCGCCCGTGTGGCCGGCTATGCCGTATGCGTCAAACGGCAACGCGACGAAACGCTGACGCAACGCGGCGTGTGGACTGACTCTTACGTATGATAGAGGATAGCTTCAAACCCTATACATAAACATATATTTTTTCAATATTTTTTTCTTATTACAATTTTTTTTTCTTTCTGCTCTCGTCTTATTGACATAGGTAATTATAACTTTTACGTTCATTCTCAACCGCTTTGTGTTCTTCCGATGGAATCCCTAAACGTTATAGCAGATCGGACTTTATTAAATGAAAATTGTTTAGACTTTAAAAATCAAGGCGTAGTGCTTTAGTCAAAAGCAGAAATGCTCGATTTTTAAAGTCCATTCAAAAAGTGAGTAGAATAAATTGTAGTTAAAAGTTACAGACCTTTTACTTGGCTGTAAAACTGCAAAATTTATGAATTTATAAAAAATATGTTAGTAAAGTTCCGTACTATGTTTTATTGTAAGTAGGTTCAAAAATGTTAAATTAGTATAATACAGGATTATTGTGCCAAGTAGAGTAGAAGAATCTAAGATATTCTTGTGACCCGAACAAATTTACTTTATTTAGCTAAAAGCCACAGTAACGTATACGTATTTAAAAGGTATTTAATGAAATAAAAAATGGATAATGATGTTATGAATAAAATATTTATTTATGACGTGTTTATTTTGAATAATAAATTCATAAAACATAATAAAGAAGGGAATTAATATAAGTAATGTTAATTTGCGTACATATATAATTAAATAAACGCCAACATTATTTTAAGTACTTTTTTACACGGGGTGGAACAACCATTATGAACTGATATTTTAAATTAAAAATTTAAATAAAGAACATAATATTTGCAAGATCTTAATTTATATTGCATTTAGGTATTGTAATATAGTTTCCATGATAGCTTATCCTTACAATATTGTATTTTTTATGTCTTTATCAAATAAAAATTACTTATTAGCATCCTTCTAAGCTCTAACATTACTTACTAATTAGTAATGTTAGAAGGACCCGCTTCCAATGTTAAAATTCTGCTCTATATTCTGATTTTATAGTTATAAAATGTGTATGGACGATCTTTCTTCTATCAGTATAATAAAGATCTTTTTTTTATCAGTCGCCTGAAGTCAAAATTAAATAGTGTGTCCCCAGCGGTCATTGTCTTTTTTAGTCTAAGAGTTATAATATATAAATTGCTCTGCACTGTATTCAGTAAAATTGAACTAAAATATACACAGACATTACAGATTTTGTACAGAAAACAATGTAATATGACAAGTTTTTGGCAGGGGGTCAATGACCGTAAAAGCAGGTTACGGCGTTACAAGTATAGTAAGGAATCAACCAGTAATTACTCTAAAATTCAAGAAAATTAGGATAACAATAACTTAGTCCACGCTGAGGTTTCTGAACGTTCCCGACATGCCCATGTACTCGGAGTTGAACAGGTCCTTGGACCGGAAGTTCTCGTCTGTCCGCGCCTTGTTGATCTGCTGCCTGTATTCCTTAAAGTAGTCCGAGCACAGCTCCGCCATGAATTCGTCTGAAAAGATGCAGAATGTTTAGGAAACCTTCACTAACCTTGAACGATAGATACTTACGCTTTCTGGCCGCTATGGGACACTTAAGGTACAAGTTGGAAGCCGGCTACGTGAAGTTGCAGCAGCCGACGTGTTGTCGCGAGTGTCGCGACACTACTGGTTTCTATGTATTTCTATGAATAAGTGTCGCTAGCTTCGTGTCAAAATTTGTCTTTCAGCACTGCTACTTTCACAGTGAACTCTCTACAAGGAACACGTACACACCCTAAAGTATTATCACTTATTTTTGTTACACCCTGTAGATTACGTACATGGAGTGGCGGAGAGAATTTGGCTTACTCTCATGAAAATATTAATTCGGCTCTGAGCCACGCTAGAAACAGACTGCATGATTACAACATACCTCTCAGCTCCCGCACAGTCCTGTCCTCCCCCCCATACTCGACGGGCAGCACGCTCTTAGGTATATACTCGTAGACGGTATCCAGGGTATTGTGGACCTGGATCCTGCTGCTGATCTTCGCGCTCATGACCTGCTTGAACAGCATCACGAGGGCCGTCATGGGCTTGGAGTCTGTGAGGATGTGGATGGCCTTTATCCTCATGCTGTACCCTTCCTGACGGCAAATGGTAAGTTAAGTCCCATCTGGTGCGGGACGTATCAACTCTTGTACCGAGCTTGTACCCTAATGACACTTGACAGCTAATTTGGTTTTCAAAAAACAACTAGGTATAGCACAAATTACTAAATAGTTGACTATAGCTAATTTTCTGCTTCTTTTATTTATGCATTGCCAGAATAAGAACCAAATTATATAATTTAAAGAAGACGTGAGTGGAAGAATCGAACAAGTAACATTTCGTAACATTCGGACAATAACTCATTTTTTCCCTAATTATTTTAATAAAACTTGTAACTTATCTACTTTATATTATCCTAGCTTATTTATCTGGCTACACAATATAATATAATCCATAGTTTTTCTATTTCAAATAATTTTTCCGCCCCTAAAGCCTCCATTTAAGCAAAAAAAAACGGAAAGTTTTTTCATGTTACTTACCTTATTCTTCCACTCACGTCTTGAATTGTTTTAAATGGCCTAGAGTGCCCTAGCTGACATACTGCCGTCCACATGTAGGTTTCAATGAAATGATAGAGCTTAGTATCCCCATAGAGTTTTAACCCTATATTTTTATTACAAAAGTACCTAGTTACTGTGTGTAAGTGTGAGTACTGAGTATACTCACAAACGCCGTGTCCAGAATAGTCCGGAACTGTGTGAAGTTGACTGACATGGTGAAGTCGAGCGCGCTGCCGCCGCGCCAGTCCGCCAGGTACATCAGCCCGTTGTTGTAGTCGTATAGTTGCACGTAGTCTGTTACCTAGGTATGTGTACAACGTGTAACGCCTCCGTGGTCTAGTGGTCTAAAGCGTCGCTCTTGACTCGGAGGTCGTGGGTTCGATTCCCGCGTTGGAAACATGTTATTTCCAAGTTTGGTTAGGACAATGCAGGCTGATCACCTGATTGTCTGATAAGTAAGATGATCCATGCGTCGGATGGGCATGTAAAAAGCTTGAGCTGTAAAGAGCTGTAAAAATGCCCGGCAGTGGAAGACGACATTCCTACATCTTGTATCCCGATTAGCGAAAAAAAATTGAGCTACCGCAAGACCTTTAGAACTCACTAACTCCTAAAGTAACCGCGACCGAAACTCTATAGTTGGTGGTCGTCATTACATGCATAGATATAATTTCAGCTTTTGTAAAATGACGAATGGTCGTTTTTTAACGATATTTTGAAAGTACTTACAATAAGAAACAGTTTCATGTACTGGCTGACTTTGGCCGGGTCCATCTTGGTGGTTCTCGCCTGGAAGAGATGGACTCGGCAGTGGTCCGGAGTCATTTTCGGCAACACGATATCGATCCTAGGTCGCGAATTTTATTGCATCATAAAACATTACACTACAGTTATAACTTATAAATTATACCACTTGTTCATAAAAGTATATCATAAAAGTCTGTTTACGTGATATTGTATTTCAATTTTTTCTAGCTGTACCTAAACATTGAACTCACACTGTTTTATGTGAATAATACCTATTAACCATGCAAACTTCAAATCGGTTTAGTGGTTTAAGCGTGAAGGGGTACCAGACAGACACACTTTCTTATTTATAATATTAGTAAGTATGGGTTATTTACATGTTATCCTCGCTCCGGCTTAGCTCCTGAATATCGTAGTCCTCGAAGATTTCCGGTATCAGACTTCTGAGTGTGCATATCTTGTCCAGCTTTTGTTTAGTTCTCTCAAGAGATCCCTTGTTGAAAATTATAATTCGCTCCAAATATCTCCTGGCTATTAAATTACAATTATCGTAATCAATTATCATAAAAATATCAACCCATTAGGATCTATTACAGCTATAGGTACTCAACCAGCGACCCGCCGGGACTTTATCAAGGTTAAGTATAAAGTATTGTAAGTAAATCATTTTTTGCTACAAATAGATGTCGGGTAGGTATCTCCTTCTAAATGCGTGTCGTTCTGTTTGCCGGTTGTACAAGTTCATGTTTTTAATTTGGCTTGGTACTACTAATATATATTTTGTGACTTGGCTTGATTTTTTCACTATTAAATCGCTAATTTTGAACAACGTTATTTTAATAATCACCCCTTAAATAATTTATCAAAACTAGCTAAAAGCGGAGCTAAGAGCTTTGTGAGGGCTCGTGTCGTTTTTCTGCGTGGTAATAATAATATTCTATTATGTGTAAGTACTTAACCAAACCTTGACTGTCCGATGATAACACATCTACATATAAATAAAAATTAGTTACTATGTTAAAGCACAAATCAAATAGGCGTAATAGTTTTTCCGTAAAGTGTACCACAAAAGTGCTCAGGTTTTGGGATATACTAGGGCTCGCTTCGCTCGAAATAAACAAAATGTATAATACGTACGTAACGATTTCACTACAAAATGCTGCTGCTTTTGTATCCAAGCCTCCAGGGTGTCCAACATTTCTATCATACGTATCGTCTTATCAATGCCATGTACCTTCCGCACGAATTCTAAAGTATCAGAATTGTATGTTAAAAATTTACTTTCGGTAAGAGACTGCATGGCTGCTAAGTATTTTACGTAATGACTACATTTGAAGCCGGCGACTAAATTTATATAGAATCGAGCCAAATGACAGCGAATTGTAATTTATTTATAACTACTGTTTCATAAAAACTATAAATAAAAATATATGAAAAACATCGCCTAAAATCAAGTAGAGGATACGCTGAGTCGTCAATGTGAGTAGTATCCTCAGGCTATGCTTAATTAAGTTAGTTTATTTAGAGGATAATAAGTTACAGCAAGTGCTAACTAGCTACTTTAATGATAATAATATATTTGCTGTAAGTCAAGAAAACATAATAAATTAATTAAAATATGGTGAATTATTACCATTCATATTTTAATTAGGTATGCCAAAACCAAAACAAAAAATTAACTATACTTACCTACTTATAAGTAACACAAGTGCTACACTTGGGATTTGACTTGTAAAATTGAGATTTACCTATTTTTGCCTACCTAATTAAGTTCAAAGTTGACCACGGCCATGGAAGGATACGAAATCGGGTAAATCCATAGGTAAATCATCTACTATGACTTATGTAATTATTGTAATTACTAATTAGTATCTACTTTATAGTACTTTAGTGCAGGGATGGCAAATCTTTTTGTACTTATATCAACATGCCATTTTCTAAAGAAATCGGTAATGTGGTTAATGTGTCATTATTATTTTTAGGATTCCGTAGCCAAAATGGCAAAAAACGGAACCCTTATAGATTCGTCATGTCTGTTTGTCTGTCCGTCCGTATGTCACAGCCACTTTTCTCCGAAACTATTAGAGCTATACTATTGAAACTTTGGTAAGTAGATGTAGTCTGTGAACCGCATGATGCAAAAATGGAAAAAATTATTAAAAATTTCAGTGTTCCCCATAGGTACAACTGAAACAAAAAAAATGTCTCCCCCCACCTTCTAATTTCTAAAGTAGGGGCACAGAATATATTTATAATTATTAGTAGTACCAAGGATAATTCTAAAAAAAATAATAATATATGATGTAGATTGTAAGTATACTTACTATAAAAACTACCAACGAAAATTGGTTTGAACGAGATCTAGCCAGTAGCATGTCTGGTCTCTGCCAGTAGTTTTTTTATACGTCATAAAATAATGGTAAACCTTAATCTAAATTTCATTAAATCAACTGAAATATAAAAATAAATCAAAAACCTTTTAATTTCATAAAAATAAACCTTATTTTCCACCTTTTTCACCTTTCCTTATTTTTCTCCTTTTCCAGCGTCTACGTAAATCCAACAACAGCATTCTGAAAGTCATTGCGGATAGATTTGACTGTCCTATGCAAGAACATTGGATAAGGATAGTCAAAGGACTAAGGAGTAATTTAAGTTTTTAAGGAAAATTATTACTAACATCACTAACATATTAATTGAATTTTATAAGCATTTGTTATTATTTATAATTATTATCATTATCATTTTGTAACTAACACACTAACAATACTATGGGCATATTGTTTGTCTGAAATAAATGTTTTCATTCATTCATTCATTCATTCATTCATTATTGCTGCTGCGGAACCCTTCATGGGCGAGTCCAACTCGCACTTGGCCGCTTTTTTTGTGATTCGGTGCGTATTTCTGCATAATTTATTGCTCACTACGTAATTGCGTAGGGGTGGACCCACAGGGTGGACCTTAATCTTTGTTGGTAAAATAATAATTATTTCAATAAGTAGATACTATAGTTTATTATAGTGACCAGTAAGCGTGCTCCAAATTTTATGTGAATTGTGATGCATGTGGCACCGTGTGCCACTGAAGGCACGCGTGCCATTGGTTTGCCAATAATTGCCATCCCTGGTTTAGTATAATAATACTGCAAACGAGCAGACTGAGCTGATATTGCGTGGTATACAGGCATGGTAATAAGGTTACAAAATGCTTTTTATTTCAATAATTCCTGTTGATCCCGAGATTCCCAAGGGGTGCAAGTGCACCCCCTGGCACCCCCCTGCCGGCGCCCACGCATACTAGGTACATTATAAAATGGTTCAAAATAAAAACAAAAGCTTTTAAGACTGAATGAGCTGGTTACCCCTTCAGTCTTGTGCTGATTGTGTTTTGGACTTTGGTTGTCAATAGGTAATAATAATAATAATTGTTGTTTTGTTTACTATATATCCTTAATCTGTGGTTTAGAATATCATAGCCTAGAAGTATATATTAAGTAAATGTATATACTTCTAGATCATAGCTGTGTTATCAATATTAGATGCAGCGCCATCTGTTGACTAATAACAAATCGATGAGTGCCTGAGCTGAGGGGGGGTGCCGCCGTGCATTGAATACCGACTTTACTTTACTGTCTACTCTATATACTTTAATCTGTGTACTTTACTGTACTTTATTACTTGCTAGTGCTACTGTGATTTTGATAGTTATAAAAGATATTGAAATAATTTGTATTGTAGTATATTAATAATTTCATTAAAATATAGGTACCTACCATGTACCTACTTATATAAGATTTTAAAAAATTGCTGGCAGAAACCAAAGTTACCAAAGGGCAAAGACGAAGGCACGAACTTTTGACACTTGGCCATGACGCAGTGGCATAGATTATAGAACGAAGAGCTTTCTGCTTATATAGAAACTAGAAAGACTCAAATAGCTGTTTTTTGGTGACTTGTTGTTAAATTTGTGATGAAAACGTGAATTTTCCTCTATTTTGTATACGTGTTATGGTGTTTAAATTAAAGCAAAATGGCTTTTCTATGTCCCGTCAGAATAAGAAGGGGGAAAAAGAAAAAATGTAAGTACAAAAAAGACTGTGAGAAAAGTTTTCAAGTCAATGACCTCAAACTTTCTTCACATTACACAAACACATTTATTATGAAAATTTGATGAATCCGTCTCTTTCATAGCAAAAACTTGCCTTTGCATACTCATTTAATGATAATGAACGTATTTTAAATGTAATTGGGAGCGTTAAAATCTTACAATTTATTTATAATAACTTGTAACCTTATTTGTTGTTGTCCATAATAAAATTATACGGGGAAAAAAGTCATCAAAATATTCGTTTACACCGAAAGGTTTCAAAATTCGTCTATGCTTACATCTCTATATATTGTACATTACGTTACAACCATAATACCCAGATCTAAATTACAAAAACATCACAAAGTAATTTTACCAAATACCAATTACATTTTCAGCTAGCAGTATAGATTCTGATAAAGAAGCCTCAAGACCAGGCTCGGGTTTGAGCCCTGGTATGGGGCGTATCACAGGTTCTGCAAGTATAGAGACTCTCGTGAGAGTAGGAATTGAAAAAGAACATGGCTTAAGTCCGGATTCCAAGATGGTGGTGCTACATGATTTTGCTCCTTGTGTGGATGATGAATTGGAGGTAGGAAAAATGGGTCACAGGAAAATTATTCCTTGTTAACCTTTACACTAAATTACAAAGAAGTTATCATGTATACCACCCAGAAAAGAGAGAAATTTGCCTCTATTATTAAAAAAAATGAAATAAAACTTCTACTTAAAGAAATTTTGAGCTTTCTGAGATTCTCTATTATAAAATTTATGTATTTATCAGAACATGGAATCACATTGTTTATGCATTAACCCGTCGATCGTGAAAAAAACAACTTATCTATTGTTATCGCGGTTGCATGTTTGGGGCTTGATGAATTAATAAACTCTTTACAGGTAAAACGAGGCCAGATAGTAAACATATTATACAGAGAGAATGACTGGGTGTATGTTATAGTAGCAGACTCACGCAGGGAGGGCTTCATACCCCACTCTTACTGTGCACCATGCGGACAACATGACTTGAAGAAGAAGCTACCGAGAAGTCGGTCTCCCACTGATCTAGCACACAGAGAAGTTTCACAGTAAGTAACAAGCTGTGCTAAATAAATTCCTTATATGTGTATTAAGAATTTAATTTGGAAATTATTTGCTACAAATAATTTTGTTTACTGTAACTGTATTTGTATGAAGAAGTAAAAATATATATACACATAATATCTTTGGGTATGTAATCGGTGGGATATATTATGAGATATAATGTATAAGTTCCTTAACCTAATAGTTCTAATTTATTTATTTTAGATTATCATTATCAGACGGTGCAACAAATGATGGACACTCAGAAATGGGCAGCGAGGGTGACTCATGTCCATTCAGCAAAGATCCTTCAGGGCGATATGTTGTCTTGTACACTTTTACTGCCAGAGATGAAAATGATGTTGATGTTGAGAGAGGAGAGTTCGTTACAGGTAAGTAAATAGTAATTATTGTTGGATTGAAATTATAAATGCATATTATATATATAAATCTTATATATAAATCTAGATTCTAGAGCCAAACTATTACCATATCAACATTGGTCTTTGGTTAACCGATTCAATGCGGCGCACATTTTTGAAGACTTTCAGTCGTGGCGGCATACAATTTTCTCGTGACACGTGAGCCGTGTCATACGCCATAGAAGTAGATGACACGGCTACCATGTCACCCGCCACGTTCAAAAAGGTTAATTGTTTTTCTTGGTTTTTACGCGTGTATTAACTTGATTTATTTAGTTGAGCCCAAACCATCGATGTTAACGGAAGGCTACGTTGTTTTGAGTTGATTTCGAGTAGTTTTACTAAGTGTTAACCTGAAAATGGCAGTTCAGCGTTTTTTTTATTCAGATGTTGCAAACCTTTTGTAGCTTCCAAAGTTAGAAAAATGAGTATATTGAATAGATCTGGGTTTTCGATGTAAATTATACGTTCGTAAATGAAGTTCGTTGTTATGTTTTTTAACCGACTTCTTGAAAGGAGGAGGTTATACTTTCGGTTGTGGATATTTTTTATGTGTGTTCAACGATTACTCCGCCGTTTGTGAACCAATTTTCAAATTTTTTCTTTTGTTGTATAGGCAGGGTATTTGTTCCGATTACTCCGGTTCCGAGTTGGTACCATGTTCACAAAAGTGGTGGTCTGATGATGGGAACCATGAGGAATCCAGGGGACTTCTTGAAAATCAAATAGGAACATATGGTTATTTTGGTTGTATTGAATGTATATTGATCATATTATGCTACCGAATTGTCTGTCCGAATTTTTCTGATCAGAAATTTCGGATTGTAAGGCCGGGCTAAAAAAAGGGGACAGCCCCTACTTTTCTCAATTCACAGAATATTCAGAGGCGAAGCCTATAGGCTTGTTCTACGTGGAAAATTAAGATGATTTTGTTCAGAGTAGAACCTTCTAAAGTGTAATTTGAGGAAGATACAATCGTTTTTTAAATGACACGGCTTCCGTGTCATCCGCGCTGAATCGGTTAAAAACTATTTATTGGTTTTTGTATTAACAGATTTGTATTAACAAACAATTTACAAATAATTAATAAACATACTTTCGCCTTTATTATTGGTGTGACAATTTCTGGGATGAAAAGTAGTCAGTGTTTATCATTATGGTGCTTATAGACTATTTTACAAACCTATTTCTATAAAATGTATTAGACTTTCTTCAATAAAAATATTTATTAAAAGTTCATGAGGAACCAAAATTTTTTTTTCTCTTTTTATTCCAGTGTTGAATAGAGAAGATCCTGATTGGTATTGGATAGTGAGGAGTGATGGCCAGGAAGGATTCATACCATCTGGCTTTGTATATCCTGCTGTAGTCCAAGGTAACCAACATCCACACTCTCTTTTAATTCATTTTGACATAAATGAAAACAAAAATCTAACAGCAATCACATTTTTTGCAGTTAGACTTTTATACTTTAGACTGCCTTCACATTGAGTCGCGAGTAGTGCGGCAGCCGCGCGACTAAAGGCCGTCACAGACTTAGCTATAATATATATTTATTATACCGTACTAAACACACTGAGACCAGAAATATATATTATAGTATTATAGCTGAGTGTGTGGTCACGCGAAAATTGTATAGAAAATATATAGTAATATGCCCAGCTATAAACATATTAATATATATTATAGCCTAAGTCTGTGACGGCCTTTAGCCTCAATATAATATATTATTCATTGGTGATTGAATGATCATTATGCACCATAACAATGATTTCTTTCTATCGAAGCATAATATAGATAAAATTACTACATAACTGAAAATATTATATCTGTCATTGTCTTCCTACAATCTCAATACAGCGGCTCAGCAAGAGAACAATCAGTCGATGCACTCACCGCCAATGTCCAACTCCATGGTGTCGGGCAACAACACCAGCCTCAACACGCAGCAGGACAACGAAGGACGCTACCACGGAACTGAACTAGTCATGCTCTATGATTATAAGGTAATTGTAGCACTATATAATATTATGATGGGTGTTAAAAAAGTTAAATGAAATGTTTAAAGTAGTAAGTAATAAAAATGCATAATTAGTTTTGAAATGTTGGAATAGTCACTTGACAGTAATACTCAAGGTCAGAAATTCTACCCATAGCGTAAGGATTCTTTGTCACTTGAGACACGACAGTACTATGTAAACAGATACTGTAATACAAAATATTTGTATTTGTGTGTGTGCATCTCCATATAATTCTTGTAGTGTCTCAAGTGATTGAGAGCCATTAATTATGACATGGCATATCGCGAATCGCGATAAAGCATAAAACTTTCTCTGTTAGATCTGAAATATATCTACATTCTACATGTATTTATTTATAAGTATAGAAGGATTTTACTCATCCATTCAAATCACTTCTCTATAGGCTCAAGCACCAGACGATTTGACAGTGAAGAGGGGGGAATGGGTGTACGCGGATCTGACGCAGCAGACAGTGGAGGGGTGGCTGTGGGCGCACGCGCCGAAGACACGTCGCTCCGGCTTCATACCCACCGCGTATGCGCGCGCGCCGCATACGACGTCGCTATAAATTGCTGACATTTTTTCCTTAGGCCCTGATTCACAATTAACTAATTTAATACGGATTCAGAAACTTCACCGCGCGACATCCAATAAACGCTCTCCGCGCTAGGCATTGGCCAATGACCGCACGGTAAAGTCACCGAATCCGTGTCGAACGGGAATCGTGAATCGCCTGCTGAGCTTTTTTGACAGCTCCACTAGCGTTCTATATCGGCTATCAAAATATTAACCAAAACTCGTGCCAAAAAAGCTCAGACAGCAGGCTGCAGGCATTAGAAATGTTCTCCCGATGCTTGCCATTAAATACAAGTAGGTAGATGATTCCATGAAAATAGTTAAGTCTAAACTCTAGATTTAGCAGTTGAAGATATATGAAATAATTTTGCCATAAGTTTTAAAGTACTTAATTATTACCGTTAATGCTTAGTTAAGATTTTGTTGCATTAGCAATTTTTGCTGACAATAGACTGGTTACTACGAAATTTTTCTTGCTCCACTGAAAATTTCTTTTGAGATTTCTTTATACACTATTAAGTAAGTTACAATATTATGATATTTCATGTTTAAATAGCAAGTAAGTGTTATAAGTCAATATTTCTAACTTTAGGTGCCTTGTAAAGAAAATACTTCATTCCATTATTAGGTTAGGTATTGAAATTTCGCAAAAGACTTATTTATGGAATCCTTAGATCTATGAAACTGTCTTCCTTAGTATGTAAGCTGTTTGGATTTGATGTAAATTATCCGTCCTTAGAGGTGCCTATAACGCTTTGTATTTTTACACTATGTAATAACTAATAAATCATTTGAGAAAAAAAAATCGTTTTTTGTATATTAAGACTTGATTTTATTAATTTGTTTGACCAAAAAACAAGCAAATTAAAAGTATATACTTAGACGAAGGTATTTGAAAGAAATATACAGTGCCATCATAATCTATTATATTTTACCTATTATTTTAAAAATATAATGTTATTCTAATCCAAAAGTATTTGTCTCTTCTTCTTTCTCGCCTGTTGTTTCAATTCGTCTCTTGCTTTCCATTCTTCCAGTTGCTCCTCAACTTTCTTAATATGTTGTTCAGTAACTGTGATAGGTAATTCTAACTCTATTTGCTCACTTCTGATAAACTTCAGAGCCTCTAGCTTCTCTTTCAGAAACGGTCCCTGCTGACTTTCGAGCAAGTTTCTATAATCCTCCAGCTTCTTTTGTCTTATTTCATCACAGTGCATCTCTGTCAGTTTTTTTAGCGACTCCTTTCGCGATAGCTTATGAAATGACCTGAAACATAAAATGCCTACAATGAATTCAAGTACCGTATAGGTGTTTGTTTTACATATATTTAACAAACATAACCCTCTTAATTTCTTTGTCACACTTGCTTCTTTGTCAAACTGCAGCAGCTTATTAGATTTAGGCTTGACAAATTAGAGGCAGTACATTGCGGCTACAAGTAGGCCGCCTTATTGAAGAACATATATCGCAATGACGATCCTGGCTATTGGTTGAATCACTGCATTTCAAAATGGCTCTGTTTTTGATAACAGCTAGCCATAATGCAATACAGCGGATAATACAATCCATCTGTGATGTTTGTTTCATAGTAGTTATTAATTCATCAAGCCCCAAGCGGTTGTGCGACCGCGATAGCAATAGATAAGTTGTTTTTCTCACGATCGACGAGTTAAGAAGAAAATAATATAAACTTACTCAGGATGTCCTTTATATTCAATGTTAAGCTTTTCAAGTAGCCATTCAAACTTCTTATAATCATATTGACGCAAGAATTTCAGCAGCTTCTTCCTTTTGTCAATAAGCTCTTGAACTACTTGCTGTGAATATAATGTAGCATTTTAATTTAAATATTATACACAACAATAATTATTATTGTTTTGTAAAGAATACATAAAACTGGTTTTAAGGCACTGTCAAGATATAATGATAAAAACTGCATTACAAACATGAATCATTTTATATTCCAAGTAAATAAATCAATTTACTTTAAAATTAATAATATCATTATTTAAAGCTTTATTGAGTCAGCAGTATTTCTAGAACAGTATAAAAATTTAATGAAAAGAACATAATGTTTCATTTTAAGAAGCTGACTCTAGTATTGCTGGTTACTTAGAAAATAGTTATCATTATTAACTAATTACTTTCCATAGGACCTATTTGCTGATGCTTTATAAAGAACTTACTTTGGCCTTGGTATGCTTTGGATATTGTTCCATTGTCTCCTGCAAGCATCGAATAATACCAGTGATTCTGGCAACTGCAATAATTATTTTAAATCAATGTCAATCATAATCACACCTTATCCAAATCCATATAATTATGTTATGAATCATGTTGCATACTACACAATTTTAGACTGGAACTATTGTATTGAGCAATGTTTATACTATACCTAGTATTGTATACTTAGAGGGACTAGCAGTAACTTTTTTCATGATTAATACAATAAATACATTCTTACTCTTGGTTTCTGCTGTGTTGTCATCATATTTGTGCCTCCGAACTCTATTTATGAGTTCCTTCCGGACCAAGCTGTTATGTTCTTTTTTGCCCAGATGTTCTACACTAAAGATTCTTTTCACTAACTCCGGAGCACTAAAATGAAAAGTGTATAATTACTTTAATTCATACAATTTGGAACTGTACGGTTGTAGATGAATAACAAAATAGGTATAGTAATGACCAGAACACTCACTCTTTTATTTCTTCACTTAAAGCATATTTCTCAGGAAGGGAATATTTTGGGATTTCAGGTTTGCTCTCTAAATCGCCAGATCTTTCAGGTTTATAGGCTGGTACATAATCGGGTCTTTTCCATTTGATATTCACTAGCTGTTTCACACCACGGCTTTGAATTAAATTACAAGTAAACTGTCGTAACATTTTTAGTTTGAACAGTAAAAATGATTTTCTAAAATAATATATTCAATTTAATCAGCAAAATACTCAGCTATTCTTCAAATAACACACATTTTAAAACTTAAATTTTATAATAATATTCCTAACCTTAAAAACTCGCCAATCATCTGTCAAAATAGGAGTAAATCTGTTCTGTGGTCAAAATACCACAGATCAGATATCTTTCTTTTCTTTCTTTCTTTCCGTTTTTGGCAACTTGACACAAAGTATGTGTATGTTGTGCCACAGACAAGGTAAAAAGGTAAGGAATATGGCGGGAAAACCGTATTCCTCCTACATTTTCAGCATCGTTTTCATGTAATATCGTCAGGTCATTTAGTCTAGTCAAAGTCTAAGTAAAAGTCAATACAGTCAAGGAGTCAAGTCGGTCGTTTCAGTAAGGTGGTAGACGCTTTACTGAAACTTTCAATGGAGTTTTGGAGGGAACACAAAATCGCACGTTTCTGGATAATGCATCACTTTCCTACACTTGTGCACGATAACGAATATCTAATGGTTAATATTCTACCAATATTACACATTAAAAACCCAACTTAACACAATTTTAGGAAAATAATACAAAATCACAACATCACTCTTTCACATTCCCGGCAAAACTCCAGATCAGATATTATTATGTACAGTTCTTTCTTCTTTCTTTCTCTTCATTTTTGGCAACTTGACACAAAGTATGTGTATGTTGTGCCACAGACAAGGTAAAAAGGTAAGGAATATGGCGGGAAAACCGTATTCCTTCTATAATAATTTTCAGCAACGTCTTCATGTAATATCGTCAGGTCATTTAGTCTAGTCAAAGTCTAAGTAAAAGTCAATACAGTCAAGGAGTCATCAGTCAAGTCGGTCGTTTCAGTAAAGTGGTAGACGCTTTACTGAAACTTTCAATGGAGTTTTGGAGGGAACACAAAATCGCACGTTTCTGGATAATGCATCACTTTCCTACACTTGTGCACGATAACGAATATCTAATGGTTAATATTCTACCAATACTACACGTCATTAAAAACCCAACTTAACACAATTTTAGGAAAATAATACAAAATCACAACATCACTCTTTCACATTCCCGGCAAAACTCCTTATGTACAGTTGTCATAAAACCATAAAACACATTTTCATTCTTTTCCAAATAACTTTTTTTTCTTATTATGGCACTTCGGCTTTAGCCATGGCCAGTGTCGAGTATATAATATTATGGCGGGAAAACAATATTTATTAATACAATTATTTTCAGCATCGTTTTTTATATTGTCAGGTCTAAAATCTAGTCAAAGTCTAAGTAAAAGTCATTACATTCAGAAAGTCAAGTCGGTCGATTCAGTAAAGTGGTAGACGCTTTACTAAAACTTTTGATGGAGTTTTGGAGGGAACACAAAATAGCACGTTTCTGGATATGCATCACTTTCCCACACTTGTGCACGATAACGAATATCTAATGGTTAATATTCTACTAATATTACACATTAAAAACCCAATTTAACACAATTTTAGGAAAATAATACAAAAACACAACATCACTCTTTCACATTCCCAGCAAAAACCCCTTGAAATAACTTTACAATTATTTAGCAATCTGTTGACTGTTCTGAAGTTTGAACCAAACTTCAAAACTTCAAAGTTCAAACTTCAAACATTAGAATAGATTTAGTAGTGTCCGACCGAAACTGATTTTTCAGCCGAAACCGAAAGCGAACTTTCGGCCTTACTCCTAGTTTCGGCCGAAACAGCTGAAACCGAAACATAAGGAAACATTTAAAAAATTTCGATTATTTTAATGATTTTTTCATATTTTTTTTCATTTATTAACACAGTGTAGTAGTGCTCCAAGTATTATAAATTATAAAATATAGTTTAGACAGAGAGTTAGGGTGTGTTAAAAATAAAACAATCATTAACATAGTACGTAAGTCGTAACACATAATAATTACCTATATTTTTATGACATGATATACAAGACAATCTTGGAAGTTGAATTAAGCTAAACTAACTTTCAGTTCAAGAGTCCTTTAGGTATAATACGATGTGTTCACAATATTTTTAACATAAATAGTTATTGTTGGAAATGTTTATTATTTTTTATTTACCACTTATTATCTATTTATCACAATAATCAGTACAGCACAATATAGTTAAACTTATCATAAATCATTAAATTATGAGTCTCTCTCAGTACCTGAGGCGCGGCCAACTAGTTCCGCGCGGACTATAGCTGCGAAGTTTACCGTGAGGCGCACGACATAATATTTTCACGAACGTACGAGTTTCGGCGGGGCGGAAAGTTTCGGCTATATTTTGGCCCAAACCAAAACAATGGCCGAAACTCGATTTTTTGGCCGAAACTGGCCGAAACTGAAACCGAAAGTTCGGTCGGTCACTAGAATTTAGATTGGACATGCTCTCGCTGATCTAGAGCTTATGTCGGCTGTACATTCTCGCCGAGACACAGCGAGGCGGCCCGAGTGCGAGAGTGTAAATGGGTGCGCTCGCCTCGTCTCGCCTGTCTCGGACCCTCTCGGTCCGGTGTCGGTATTTTGCGCCCGAGTCAAAGGGTCTCGCGAGGAAAGCGAGCGCATTACTGTACACTCTCGCATTTTTCACAACTAGTCGCGCCGCTAGACAATGTGTAAATATTTGATAATTACTAATTATTTAAAATAGCTCATAGCACAGAGAGCTACGGCAGCTGCAAGAGAAGTGTTTTCGTCCATTTCATAAAGAAAAATAATGGTCCATCTTCTCTGAGTTCATAATTGCGATTGAACTAAGCGAGAATGTACATGATCGCACTCGGGCAAGGGGCTCTCGCACGAGACTCTCGCCCGAGAGCTCTCGGCGAGAGTGTACAGCCGACATTAGAGAAGAAGAACTATTAGACAATAATTATTATGACAATTGACATATTCGGTTTTGCCATGGTTTTGCCGGGAATGTGAAAGAGTGATGTTGTGATTTTGTATTATTTTCCTGAAATTGTGTTAAGTTGGGTTTTTAATGTGTAATATTGGTAGAATATTAACCATTAGATATTCGTTGTCGTGCACAAGTGTAGGAAAGTGATGCATTATCCAGAAACGTGCGATTTTGTGTTCCCTCCAAAACTCAATTGAAAGTTTCAGTAAAGCGTCTACCACTTTACTGAAACGACCGACTTGACTCCTTGACTGTATTGACTTTTACTTAGACTTTGACTAGACTAAATGACCTGACGATATTACATGATAACGATGCACGATGCTGAAAATCATTATAGGAGGAATACGGTTTTCCCGCCATATTCCTTACCTTTTTACCTTGTCTGTGGCACAACATACCTACACATAGTTTTGTGTCAAGTTGCCAAAAACGAAGAGAAAGAAAGGGAGTTTTGCCGGGAACGTGAAAGAGTGATGTTGTGATTTTGTATTATTTTCCTAAAATTGTGTTAAGTTGGGTTTTTAATGTGTAATATTGGTAGAATATTAACCATTGGATATTCGTTATCGTGCACAAGTGTGGGAAAGTGATGCATTATCCAGAAACGTGCGATTTTGTGTTCCCACCAAAACTCCATTGAAAGTTTCAGTAAAGCGTCTACCACTTTACTGAAACGACCGACTTGACTCCTTGACTGTACTGACTTTTACTTAGACTTTGACTAGACTTATGACCTGACGATATTACATGAAAACGATGCTGAAATATAGGGACCGTGCAGAGCGACGACACTGCCACAAGTGGCGAATAGCCGAAACTTTTACGAAAATTTTACTGTCAAGCTCTAGTGAAGCTACGGAAAATTAGAAGATTTCTTAACAAATTCTGAGTATTTTCAAGAATTGAAATGTATTGTTGTATTCCCGGATGTTCTAATACATCCAAGAAATATAATGGCAAATCGAACGATGTAAAATTTTACTATTTTTCTGCCAAAATATTCACATGGCTTTGCTTATTGAAACGAAAGAAATGGATAAAAGGCGGTAAAAATATACGTAAGTATTTAAAAAGTTTTTAAATTTTTTAAACTTTTTTAAATTCCCCCATAGGACAGGCCTCGCCTAGTTTGGGGGACCATCACTCTTGAAAATTGTAAATTCTTATCTACGTTAAATAAAGTATTTGTATTTGTATTTGTTAGTTCCATGAGTGTTATGTGTAGACTAGTAAAAACACTAAATTTTGTAGATTATAACCGTCAATTCATTTTTTATGAACACAATATGAACATAACCTATAACCATTGCTTTCTTTCAGTAAACATCCAAACTGGCTTCCATCTTAATTGATATACATACATAGGCACCGCTCATTTAATTGGCATAAAGTTGCATCAAAAGTAAGGATAATTTGGAGAAGTCCTGCCAGGAATTCAACACTGAGGATAGTATTGAACTTGAACCATTTTGTCAAAGTGTTGGTTCTCAAAAGGATGATTCTTGAAGTAAGAAAAAGATTAGTAGTGCAGTCTTTGTGTGTTATTTAAAGAATACATTCCTAAATGGTGTTTACACTTATGAGATCCAGACTGAAATTAGTTAAAAATAGTGACAGACAAAAGTTGTGAAGATGGTATCGATCGAATCGCAGAAGGTTGAAATAAAAGCATTTATTTTAGTGAACTTGTTTTATTTTATTAACCACAAGCATTTTTAGTAATTAATAAGTATTTTTGCATAGCTTCATTATTTTATTGCAATATTTATCAAGTTTTTACTTTCTATGCTGATGGATGCTATTAATTACTTTTTCAGATTTTTTCTTAGTTAACTAGATAAGCTTTATACATTTTTATTCACTCTTCCATTCTTTGTTTACGGGTAGAAAGTAGAAACCCTTAATATTATATTTAATATTATAAAAATATACTTAATATTATAAATGCGAAAGTGTGTCTGTCTGTTAGCACTTCACGCCCAAACCGCTAAACCAATTTTGCTGAAATTTGGTATGGATTTACTTTGAGCCCCGGGAAAGTACATAGGATACTTTTAATCCCGGGAAAATGTACGGTTCTCGCGCGATAAATGATTTTTGGCGCAACGGAGTTGCGGGCGTCATCTAGTCTTTAACTTTAATATTTCGATCGCGGATTCTTGGAAATCTGTCGTTGTTCTCGCGGCCGCATGTGGCCACTTGGGAGTGTAAGTATTATATCATTTTATAGTGTAAAACATAAAAAAACACTCATAAACTAGCCAGGGTCAAGAAGAATGCGAAGTCAAAGTCACTCACAAGTTACGTCTTTTACTCGCATCGTGGCGCTGCTGTCGAATTACGACGCCCTCTATAGTTTCTGCACGGTCCCTATGGGTCAAAATTAGCGTTCTAGTTTTTTTTTTCTTTTAACGACTATAATATCCCACAAAAAACATTTTCATGTAAAAATGTTGCCAAGATGAGAACGTAATATTATTATAGTTCGTGGTGTCAAAAAGTAGTGGAATCTCATGTAGAGCCAAGTTTCTAACCTTACATACTTAGCCCTAAATCTAAAAACCTTAATTTTACACCAAAGCGCGGCAAAATATTTGATAATAATATAATGTGTCAGCCGAACGAGAAGAATCTAAAAACTCTACACATTAGTCAAAATCGATAGCCTGGCCATTTTGTTATTCGGCAGGGCTTTGAACTTAATATACCCTAACTACAGAAAAATGGCCAGGCTATCGATTTTGACTAATGTGTAGAGTTTTTAGATTCTTCTCGTTCGGCTGACACATTATATTATTATCAAATATTTTGCCGCGCTTTGGTGTAAAATTAAGGTTTTTAGATTTAGGGCTAAGTATGTAAGGTTAGAAACTTGGCTCTACATGAGATTTCACTACTTTTTGACACCACGAACTATAATAATATTATGTTCTCATCTTGGCAACATTTTTACATGAAAATGTTTTTTGTGGGATTTCATTTCTTTTTGTAAGTTGGTTTACGTTGTTTTTTTTAGTTCATTTTTTCTTTCCTTTTTTTGGTGTATTTCTTTTAGGTTTCAGTACCCAGAGGGTAAAAACGGAACCCTATTCAAAGACTTCACTGTCTGTCAGCTGCCCGTCTGTCTGTCTGTCTGTCTATCTGTCTCTTGGAAGTATCTCAAGAACGGTAGTAGCTGGAGAGTTGAAATTTTCATCGATCATATATTTCAACAAAATAAATTTAATATTTTGCGGGGCTCTCATACAACAAACGTGGTTTTATTTTTTCCTATTGATATTTGATAATAATTAAATAATAGATGTCGCTGCTGGTCATCTACATCGCATAATAGGGACCGTGCAGAGCGACGACACTGCCACAAGTGGCGAATAGCCGAAACTTTTACGAAAATTTTACTGTCAAGCTCTAGTGAAGAGCTACGGAAAATTAGAAGATTT
This sequence comes from Plebejus argus, assembly GCA_905404155.3. NCBI lineage: Eukaryota > Metazoa > Arthropoda > Insecta > Lepidoptera > Lycaenidae > Plebejus > Plebejus argus. Next base: position 6,005,285 of record FR989933.1, read on the forward strand.
CTTATCAAATTCTGAGTATTTTCAAGAATTGAAATGTATTGTTGTATTCCCGGATGTTATAATACATACAAGAAATATAAAGGCAAATCGAACAATGTAAAATTTTACTATTTTTCTGCCAAAATATTCACATGGCTTTGCTTATTGAAAAACGAAAGAAATGGATAAAAGGCGGTAAAAATATATGTAAGTATTTAAAAAGTTCCATGAGTGTTATGTGTAGACTAGTAAAAACACTAAATTTTGTAGATTATAACCGTAAATTCATTTTTTATGAACACAATATGAACATAACCTATAACCATTGCTTTCTTTCAGTAAACATCCAAACTGGCTTCCATCTTATCTGATATACATACATAGGCACCGCTCATTTAATTGGCATAAAGTTGCATCAAAAGTAAGGATAATTTGGAGAAGTCCTGCCAGGAATTCAACACTGAGGATAGTATTGAACTTGAACCATCTTGTCATGATCTTGTCAAAGTGTTGGTTCTCAAAAGGATGATTCTTCAAGTAAGAAAAAGATTAGTAGTGCAGTCTTTGTGTATTATTTAAAGAATACATACCTAAATGGTGTTTACACTTATGAGATCCAGACTGAAATTAGTTAAAAATAGTGACAGACAAAAGTTGTGAAGATGGTATCGATCGAATCGCAGAAGGTTGAAATAAAAGCATTTATTTTAGTGAACTTGTTTTATATTATTAATCCACAAGCATTTTCAGTAATTAAATATATAAGTATTTTTGCATAGCTTCATTATTTTATTGCAATATTTATCAAGTTTTTACTTTCTATGCTGATGGATGCTATTAATTACTTTTTCAGATATTTTCTTAGTTAATTACTAGATAAGCTTTATACATTTTTATTCACTCTTCCATTCTTTGTTTACGGGTAGAAAAGTAAAAACCCTTAATATTATATTTAATATTATAAAAATATACTTAATATTATAAATGCGAAAGTGTGTCTGTCTGTTAGCACTTCACGCCCAAACCGCTAAACCAATTTTGCTGAAATTTGGTATGGATTTACTTTGAGCCCCGGGAAAGGACATAGGATACTTTTTATCCCGGGAAAATGTACGGTTCTCGCGCGATAAATGATTTTTGGCGCAACGGAGTTGCGGGCGTCATCTAGTCTTTAACTTTAATATTTCGATCGCGGATTCTTGGAAATCTGTCGTTGTTCTCGCGGCCGCATGTGGCCACTTGGGAGTGTAAGTATTATATCATTTTATAGTTTAAAACATAAAAAAACACTCATAAACTAGCCAGGGTCAAGGAGAATGCGAAGTCAAAGTCACTCACAAGTTACGTCTTTTACTCGCATCGCGTCGCTGCTGTCGAATTACGACGCCCTCTATAGTTTCTGCACGGTCCCTATAGGAGGAATACGGTTTTCCCGCCATATTCCTTACCTTTTTACCTTGTCTGTGGCACAACATACACATACTTTGTGTCAAGTTGCCAAAAACGAAGAGAAAGAAGAAAGGGAGCACAGACTACTTAGGGATACTACCGTAAAGGGAGTTTTGCCGGGAATGTGAAAGAGTGATGTTGTGATTTTGTATTATTTTCCTAAAATTGTGTTAAGTTGGGTTTTTAATGTGTAATATTGGTAGAATATTAACCATTAGATATTCGTTATCGTGCACAAGTGTAGGAAAGTGATGCATTATCCAGAAACGTGCGATTTTGTGTTCCCTCCAAAGCTCCATTGAAAGTTTCAGTAAAGCGTCTACCACTTTACTGAAACGACCGACTTGACTGATGACTCCTTGACTGTATTGACTTTTACTTAGACTTTGACTAGACTAAATGACCTGACGATATTACATGAAAACGTTGCTGAAAATTATTATAGGAGGAATACGGTTTTCCCGCCATATTCCTTACCTTTTTACCTTGTCTGTGGCACAACATACACATACTTTGTGTCAAGTTGCCAAAAACGAAGAGAAAGAAGAAGAAAGAAGAAAGAAAGAATTGACTTATTATATTATATTCTCAAACAGCTGATTTTGGCATTAGTTAGACAAAATTGTGCGCAAATTTGGTGAAAATATTTTATTTGTATTGATTTACAATTTAATAAAATAGACATAAACCATATATATGAAATAAAATAAACCATATTCTAATAGTACTACAAGTGATATTTATGTGAATATATTCGTGGTTCAATTTCTGTAACACAAAATGTTCACGTCAAGAATGTTTTGCGCAAAAAATTTATATAAATCCACATTTTTACAACATAAGTATTTGTCATGCTGGTCATGTGGAAAGAATTCCCAAAATCTTACAGATAATATTTTATTCTGTCCGAATTGCAAAGTCCTCCAAAAACCAGTGGACAAAAACTATTTTAAGGTTATGGGAGTAAAGGAAACTTTCGACCTAAATGAAAGTGAACTAGCTAAGAAATACAAAGAATTACAGAAACATCTTCACCCTGACAAGTTTGCAAACCGGTAAGGAGACTATTAAAATACTGAATTATTATCTAAATTGTGTTAAATGTCTTGATTTCTGTTTTTGCTTGTAATGTTTGAGGATTACATCATAATGTCACCCAAACTTGGCAAAATACAGTCAGAATATTATAACATAATAGCAATAGATAAATTATTGTAAGTTTTCTAGGCTAAGGTGTAGAAACCTACCCAATTTTTGGTGCTCACATGGGTTGAGTAAGGATGTTTTGTGTTTGTTTGTTATTCACCCTCCCCCCCCCCGCTCCCCATAAATCTTGGGGTAGGTTTGGAAATCTTTACCGTTTTCTATTTTATATTACAGGAATAAACAAGAACAAGAAATATCTGCAGAGTATTCTTCATTAGTTAATGATGCCTACAAAACTCTTCTGGACCCACTATCAAGAGGTATTTTAATATTCTTTAGTGTAACAAAACATATCCTACTTTTGTCTCAAATTAAATACAGTAAAAGTGTTGATAATATTAGCTATACTCTTAATTTTACAAGTACATGATATTGTGAGTAAGTTCAAAAATATCAAACAAACATACAGGTGTATAATGGGAGATTGTGCTTATCCATGACAAACTACTACATCTTCCCCTAAAACATTTTTTTACAAATCCTTTGAAATCATGAGTGGAGTTAATAGAAAATATTGATATTATGATAGTTCCTTTTAATCTCAGATTTAGCTAAAATATACCTCCTTTGCATCTTTTCAGGTATTTACATGCTAAACTTGTTAGGTAAAGAAATTCCCGAAAAAACCGAAGTTGACAATCAATTCCTTATGGAAATCATGGAGAAAAATGAAGAAATAGAAAATGCAGAAAGCGAAGCTGACATTTTAAGGTTGAATGAAGAAAATAAAAAGATTTTGAATGATCTGCAACAGAAAGTTTCGAAAGCATTCTTTGATGGTGATTTAAAAAGTGTTTTGCAACTTCTAGGTTGTATGAAGTATTATACAAGTATTGATACCCAAATACAAAGCAGTATAAGAAACAAAGGAATTATAAGATAAGCACAATTTGTGAAATTCAGATTGTATATTATTAAAATGTGATAGGAGAGTGTTGAATAATAATAATAATCTGATAATTATTTTAGAAATAAAATAACTAAAAGTTAAAATATTTTAATAGTTTCTTAAATATTATGTAAATAAATAGTCGAGTTTTAGCTGATTACTTAATACCTATATTATGTTATATTTTTTGTCTGTTGATAAATAAATTTTATAACTCGTTCATTTTCGTCGTCGTATAATTTTTATTCATCGATTTTAGTAATATATAAGTCTATGTTTTTATTATTTTAATTCAATTTTATTGTTTACATACAGGTTTATTACAACAAAGCTTAATATCTCACTGCATAATGTCATGTCACAAGATCTGCTGCCGTAAAGGACATGTTAATATTGCACATTGTCTACTTTGTACCTGTCTTAGATGCAAATTTGTCTAGAAGTTAATAAGCAGTTAATAAAAATTAATCAACCTAAGTACGAGTCGGACTCACGCAAATTAAATACTTCAAATCAAATCATTTATTTCGGGCATCAGAGGCCCATATAAGAAATACCTTAAATCTAACATATACATATATTGATTATATTATAATAAATACCTACCTTAAAACTAACATACGTATTTTATATAATATATTACCGTTAATGTGCGTAAACCAGTTAGACTGCAGATTAACAAGGTATTCCGCAGATCACCTGGGTGATTTAGTTAAATTGCAAAAAGTTTATTATATTCTCATTAAAATACATAAAACAGGTTCTTGTTTGAATAAAATATGTTATAAGTTTTTGGACATAAACAAAGGAATAAATTATTAAATAGTAAAATGTTACTCCACTAACAAAATCAATCAGGTCCTGTAAATTAAAAAAACAATCAAAACAGCAACAGGTTGACAAGCTTAAGTCAAAGTTTTAAGGACTTTTACGAAGGAACTAGGAAGATAATAAATAAAAAATTAACTAGGTAAAGTACAAATATTATAAGCTTTTTTTATTTAAAAATTTCACACTTTAACGCATGGTATCAGAGAATCTGCATATTATCTAGGTAATGTGCACGTTAACGTATTCTGCATTCTAACGGTAACTTTGTTACATATTTAAAAAACTAACACTGTCATGTGTTGCCCGCGACGTGACTCGACGCTTCGTTTCGGAGTCTCCCCCGGAACCTCCGGTAGACCACATCCATCGGCCAGAACTCCGGCACCTCGAAAGTCGATAGAAGATTCGTCGGTACTCTCACCACAAAGGAGCTAAAGTTAACCTTGTGGCGAGACTGCAGACGCTCGACCCTCAGGCGCAGTGTCGTCTTCTTCTGGATGTAGTCCACGACGTCCTCGACCTCCATGGACCAGTGCAGGCGGGATATGTACAGGGGCGTCGCGGGGACCTCGCTCTGCAGACACAGCTCAGGTACATAGGGTGCGGTGCCGCGATGGTTGCGGGCGGCGGGCTTCTTCTTCCTCCTCTCCACCAGTATGAAGCCCTCTTCATCTACTTGGTAGCGGTTTAGTTTAAAAATAATAATTTATTTTTGTAATTGACAAGTGGCGACTGCTGCAGTTGTAAACAAGTGCCGTTCCTCTGTAAGAAGCTAAGGCTTAACTACCTAAGGGTACTATTATAAAATACGATTACTGAAAAATATTTAGAACATGGTAACAATAAATAAACCTTTCCAGTTTCTTACGTAAATTATATCATATTAATCTATCGTCAAAGATCTGAATGTTCCAGATAAACCAGTGAACTCCGTGTTCGAGTCTTTGTCGAGCCTTAACTTCTCGATAGTGACAGCTTTCGATGTTTCCTCCAAGTATTCTTCGAATGCAGCTGATGTGATTTCATTTAAGTTATTTTCTGGAAAGAAAAGTAGCCGGTTTCAATCAAATGTAGACCATTTCGTGGCATTACCAGGTAGGCTGTTGTTATTCTTAGTGAGATTATACAGAGAAAATGGCAAAAATATTGTAATTTGTATTTAAGTAGACCTAGGTAGACCTAGGTAGATAGTAGCAAAAGAAATACATAATTACAACTATGTATTTCTGTTCCTATGTCGCGGTTTTTACGGACAGACAGTGAACAATTGAGTTCCGTCTTTACCAGCCCTGGATTTATAAATAGGCCGTTACCTATAGGCCACGCGGGCAGCTAGGGGCGGCAGCGTCTATAGAGGCCCTACTCTACATATACGTAGTAGACCGTACATAGGTCGGCGGAAACAAAGAGGCCTACTCTCATAAAAAATATAAATTCGGCACTGGTTTTTTTTCTTTCAGTAGGCCTGCCTGTACAGAACCCTAGAAACGACCAATGCAACACTTAAAAATTTAAATTATCAGATGATTCAGACTGCGACATCTTTTGACATCAAAATAATAGGTTTAAGTTACTTACCACACAGTGTTTCTAAAGATTTCTCAGTTCCTCCGTACTCTATAGGCAGGACACGTCTCGGTACGAAATCATACAAAGTATCTAAAGTTTTGTGCACCATGATGCGATCGCTCAGTTTCTCGCTTAGAACTTGTTTGAAAATTTTGACTATCATGTCGATTCCTCTGTTTTTCGATAATATATGGACTCCTTTGATTCTCATACAGTAGCCCTCCTAAAATATTGATAATATTAGAGTTTTAATAAAATATAGATAGATAGATAAGTTGCTTTATGGCTCACATTAATTACAACACAATTAAGTACATTAATCAGTTACAACTTAGGAAATAACATTAATGTAGGTAAGGGTACATTTTATAAGTCAACGAGATACCTACATGACCAAAGTCTCCACATGTAAATAAAAAATAGTGGCGCTTGTAACTTGGCGTAACAATAATAGAGTGGCTGGGCTGGCAAAATGACACGGGTCCCTGATCCAGCCCGACCCGAGCACAAGATGCCGCGAGCTCAGAAATATCCGGGGCCCAACCAAAACATTTTTACGGGCTGACGGGAATGATATTATACTGAGGTTACGACTTACGTCACTGGGCACTTCTCAGCCTTCTAGTTTTAGGGTGGACCCAACTATGAGATAGTCTTAGTTGCCTTGCGAGTTGCGTGTCCACGCGTGATTTAAATTTACATAACAGTAACAGACAATCATCACTAGATTTCGGCGCTGGATTTGCAACACCAATGTAAACAGTGGACTAGGGATGCTGGATATTGACGCCTACGTGGTCTAGTGGTATACTTAGATAGAGCGCGGCTCTTGACTCGGACTCGGAGGAGGTCGTGGGTTCGATTCCCGCGTTGGAAACATGTTATTTCCAAGTTTGGTTAGGACAATACAGGCTGATCACCTGATTGTCTGACAAGTAAGATGATCCATGCGTCGGATGGGCATGTAAAAAGTCGGTCCTGTGCCTGATCTCTCGCCGGTCGTGTCTATCTGCCGTCCCACTGGGTTATAAGAGTAAAGGAATAGAGAGTGCTCTTGTGTACTGCGCACACACTTGGGCACTATAAAATTACTCCTGCGTAGCTGGCTTAGTTTCAATGAAATCGGCCACCGTCACCGAAACCGGTGTGGGAGCTATTATTGAAACAATTACCTACATCAGTGTTACGCTGATCAAGTGCTGGAATTCAACATAATTCCACATCAAGCTATATATAAAACGAACATACGGTTATAATAGTCATAGTCTGCTTCAGTTCCACGATGTTAATGGCTTTGAACAGCTCGTAAATGTCGGCGTCCATGTAGTCGCAGACCAGTATGAACCCGTTATTGTAGTCGTGAGCCTGCATGTATTGAGCTAGCTGAAAAAAAACACAGAATTTTTTAACTGACATCCAAAAAGGAGAAGCCTACCCTACGTTGTATGTTTATAAAATTTATGCTGTATGTTATGTTTATTCCAAATTTAAAATTAGTTTATACTTTATAATATGCGTAATGGGCGTAGCCGTAGTCTACGCAGGACCAGCGCCCTGGGCGAGATTTCTTCAGCGCCCAGGGTGCTGATAGTGTTGAAAAATTTGGCGCCCCTTTTGTTTGCCCTCAGCACCCCTTTTTATTCAGCCGCTCGCTTCGCCACACCCCCCCTGAGTCTACGCTTTTGGTATATATTTGGTATATATTTGGTATATAAAAGGTAACCCTCCCGAGACCTAAACTATCATCATACAAAATTTCATCCAAATTGCGTAGCGGTTTATCGTGAAAAAGTCACAGATAGACACACGTTCGAATTTATAATATCAGTGTGGAAATATAGAATAATTGATGACAGGAATTGCCGAATTCAAAAACTTTGGTCATAGCTCATAAGTCATAACCCATAGTCAGGTAGCGGGCTAGAATGGTACGGAGTACCATACCAAAATCAAGATTTCTGTGGGTATTATTATACCCACAGAAATTTATAGACAAATTTTAGTGGTTATTGAACGCAGCAGATGTATTTTATTAATATTTATTATTATTATGATTCATGGTAAGTAGGTACTCTATATACAACATGACTGGTGAGACAGTAACGATACTTAAGGAAAATACTCTGTACTCGATTCTCATTATGATTATGTAATAAAATTAGGTACTTAATTTTTTTCCGAATTTCCCAAAAATAAATGAATCATGGATACGAAGTAAATTACGCGGCTAGACAAGAAGGCATACTATGCGGCCGGTGCAGAGGCGTGCGCTACCAAAGAAACACCACACAACTACCCTTCCCGCACACGGTGTCCATGCGTTGGGTAAATAATTATTTAACTTTAAGCTACGTTTACTCAGTGATCAATTGATATTATTTTTTTACTAGCTGTCCCGGCAAACGTTTTGCCATATAAAGTATTTCTACTTCATCAGTTGATACAAAATCTTACCGCCTCTTTTGACCCTAAGAGGGGTAGGGGGGGGGGATTTTATACTTCAGATGTTAAGTTGGAAAGCACAGTAAATATTATGAAGTAAGTCCAAGAAAAATGTTTGATACAAAATCTGACCCCCTTATTGGTCCCCTTAGAGGGGTGGGGGAGGGGAATTTTATACACCAGATGTTAAGTTGGAAGCAGACAAATATATCTCCGAAAACCGTATGCAAATCGAATCAGTAGTTTTCGTGTTATATTATACAAAAGTTTGATACAAATTCTGACCCCTCTTTTGTTCCCTTAGAGGGGTGGGGGGAAATTTTTTTACACACCAGATGTTAAATTGGAAGAAGACAAATATATCTGCGAAAACCGCATTCAAATCGGATCAGTAGTTTTCGTGTGATGCTGGAACAAACATACAGACAGACAGACAGACAGACAGACAAAAAACTAACCACAGTTTTGGCTTCTATAGCGATGTAGTAACACCCCCTGCTTATTATTTTTTGAATATCTTTAATGTACAGAATTTTCATTTCTACAGTTTTATTATATGTATAGATATTATTTTTTTTTCAGCTAATATAATAGCCAAATATCACGTCCTCGAGTATTGAACATGTCTCACCAGTCACGCAGTATATACTGAATATGAATTTCATTGAGGAAAAATTTAGCATTTTTCCTAAATGTTCCAAACGAGTTCCAAAAATAACCAAATATTATGCTTCAAGAGCATGTAAAGGGTATATTTAGTGCAGTAACAATAATTATATTTGATTCATTTTATTTCTCATAATTTAGCTAAATGTACACAGTACATACAATAATAATACTTAAAATAATTATGTAGATTGTTAATACAGCTATTATTCTGTTACAGTCGAGTTTTCCTTAGTCTAGCAGTGATTCCCAAAGTGCTCCAGGTGGTCCACGTGAGGCTAGACGGGGGTCTACGTTGGCCCTGACAAAAAATGGGGGTCCACAATTGTAGGCGGGAGATCCATGCAAATTAGGTTAGCAGTGATTAAGGTTAGCTTTTATGTAGGCTTGATTTGTTATATATTAGCCTGTATCTGCCTTATCGCCTTATCAACGTGCCACTTTTCTGCTCAAAATTTTATGGCAGCGGCCCCCCCCCCCCCCCCACACACACAAAGTGGGCCACGTAGCCACGTAACACAGGAGTTTGGGAACAACCTCCCTTTGGAGTCCTAGGAATTTTCTCTGAGGTATCCTTATGTAAGTACTAAGTAGGTACTTGTATCATCTATAACACTACTATTATAAAGTGGAAAGATTTTATTTTTGTTTGCTTGTACCGAATAGGCTCCGAAACTACTGGACCGATTTGAAAAATTCTTTTACCATTGGAATCCTACGTTATTTCTGCTGAACATAGGCTAAATTTTACTTTGGAAAAAAATAGGGTTCCGTAAGATATTTGGGTTTTTCAGACGCAAGGTGTAAAAAATCAACCAGAAAAGTTACTTATTTTGCGTACGCTGCCTAAACTATAAAAGATAGAACCATAAAACATTCTAAGTAATTGTAGATGTTATAATTAATATTTAATAATCTACAAAAAAGTCCGCGACACACTATACTATGTCGAGTGACGAAGACGCCTCCGTGGTCTAGTGGTAAAGAGCGCGGCTCTTGACTCGGAGGTCGTGAGTTCGATTCCCGCGTAGGAAACGTGTTATTTCCAAGTTTGGTTAGGACAATGCAGGCTGATCACCTGATTGTCTGACAAGTAAGATGATCCATGCGTCGGATGGGCATGTAAAAAGTCGATCCTGCGCATCTCTCGCCGGTCGTGTCGGTCTGCCGTCCCACTGGGTTATGAGAGTAAAGGAATAGAGAGTGCTCTTGTGTACTGCGCACACACTTGGGCACTATAAAAATACTTCTGCGTAGCTGGCCTGGTTTCAATGAAACCGGCCACCGTCACCGAAACCGGTGTGGGAGCTATTATTATAATATTATATATGTCGAGTGAGGCACAATAATTTTTTTATTTAAAAATCTTGAATTTTTTTGGACTACATTTAAATTTGTTTATTTTACTTATGCTATTAATCCTTATCAAAATAAATTATTTCATAACTAAGTACAGTTTATGTAGATAATATTTGATCTTTGAATGATTAAAATTGGACGTTTGGTTTTGAAATTATGGCGAAATTAAAATATTACGATAGTGGGCGTCACCAAGGCGGGGTGGTTTTTTCTTTCATCACGAAAACTACTGATCCGATTTGCATACGGTTTTCACAGATATATTAATTGTCTTCTTCCAACTCAACATCTGGTGTACAAACACACTGGTGTTCACACACTTGTTTCTCACTTCGAAGTCGTCTTGATTATCGCTCAACCGAAACTGACTCCCGGCCCGTCTACCTGCGTTTTTATACGGGCCGAGGCGAATAAAAGAAAGTTCGCGAACTCCCAAGAACAATTCCGGTTTGCATAAACACGTAAACAACCCGTGGGAAAATTCGAGCATGTACATGTTTACATTGTATTGTGTTTACACTTACCTGCCTGCGCGCAGGTAAGTGTAAACAAAAACATGCAACTAGCGGCATCTGGTATTGAATAGGGGATTTACGCTGTCTGTGTTTTCACGATAGTAAATAGTTTCGCGGAGTTGCCGCTAGATGACGCTACGTGTCCGCATTCGTAACAATATTATGTATCAACTGATGAAGTACTTTAAATGGCAAAACAACGTTTGCCGGGACAGCTAGTAACATTATATTACTTAATTAAAATACCTATTATACTCACACACAACGTATATTTGAAATAGTAGAAGAGCCCATCATTAAATTTTTTATGTCGGTTGCACAGAAAATAAACTCTTTCGTGATCTGGCGTCAGTCTTGGCAAAAGCGCGTCGACTCTGGAAAAGATAAATCTTTTAAAACTGAGATATTGAAAAGGTTTTCACATGCATACGGTTGTAAGCGGTTCTTGAGTTACAGCCTAAAGACATACAGACAGACAGACGGACAGACATCGAAGTCTTAGTAATAGGGTCCCATTTTTACCCTTTGTGTACGGAACCTTAAAAACCGTGTTGGATATGTTTTAGATTGCTTGTTTTCTCTAAGAGACCGGCCCGGTCTCGCATAGAAAACAAGGAATGCGCGGAACAGCAAGAAATGGAAAGGGCGTAAGCGACAGAACGGTTTTTGTCGCGTAATTTAAAAACCATAAATTAAATACATAATATTTCATATACGCCATGGGCAAATTAAAGTGTATGCTTGAACCAATCTAGTATTTATATTAAACAAATTTTGGAAGCTTAAATCACTCTCCTCTGTTGGCAAAATTATAATCTCTTTTTTACAGAGGTCTTTTTGATTGATTATTCTGTATTATAAAAGTTGACCAATCGTGTTATACTATGGGTAATTCAAAAAGACAAAGACATGATGAATACAGACAATGAACTTTAATTTCTTAGCTTTAGTCATTGCTGAGAAAAATCGATATTGCTACAGCCAAATTATCGAGGCGTTGCCACTCGCCTTAACTATCATTGATAAAATATTGTTACGAATGCGGACACGTAGTGTCATCTAGCGGCAACCCGGCGAAACCGTAAATCCCCTATTCAATACCAGATGCCGCTACTTGCATGTTTTTGTTTAACTGCGCGTACCTGCTCGAATTTTCCCACGGTTGTTTACATGTTGATGCGAATTGTGGAATGTTCTCGTACGGTCTAGAGCTCGCCTCGACCCGTAAATACGCAGGTAGACGAGCCGGGGATCAGTTTTCGAATGAATTTCGAACGAGCGATAATCAAGACGTCTTCGAAGTGAGAAACAAGTGACTTAGTGAGTGAACCAGTGCATAGTGTTTGGACATAGTGCTTAGTGTTTGGACTGAGTGCATAGTGTTTGGACCTAGTGCTTAGTGTTTAGTGATAGTGCGTAGTGTTTGGACCTAGTGAGTTGTGTAACCTAAGTGTAGTGTAAATAAAAGTCTTCAAGAGAGTCATCAGGTCTTTTTCTCCGAATCATCGAACCTTTAGCACGTAACAATATGATAATAGATAATATAGAATACTTACATATCGGGGTACTTGAGTTTGTCTTTTCGTTCGTATTTGCCAAAATATTGAGGAAGCAGTGCTCTAAATTTACAAATGTTGTCAATTTTAACTTTGGCTCTCTCTACGGACCCTTTGTTGAAAATTATTGCCCGCTCCAAATGGCTTCTTGCTGGAAAATACCCACAATATTAAAGCAATTAAGTTCCCGCAAACTGCGCTAGCGTTTTTCTTTCTGAATTAATTACACTTAATTATTTTTCCATTTTTCCGATGATAGATTATAATGATTAACTGGATCTTGTCCGCTACTCCATTGCGTTGAATTGTTTTGAGTTTTCACGGAAACGCAACGGTGAAATCATTTTTACTAAATAAGTGACTTTTCCCGGGTCTCAGAGAATTTTCATACCATATTATAATATCATCAAAATAGAGCCTGTTTCACCACTATCTGATAAAGTGCCGAATAGGCTATTCACAACTTTTTTGACAGAATCTTCATACTTCATCTGTTAAGTTAAGTTGAATAGCCTATTCGGCACTTATCAGGAAGTGGTGATTGGTGAAAAATTTTGATTTGATTTTTTTGATTTTTGATTTGATAACAAAGGTTTTTTTAAATAAGGTGACCCGTTTGATCGTTTGCAAACGGGTCACCTGATAAGCAACTACCGTCACCCATGGACACTCGCAACATCAGAAGAGCTACAGGTGCGTTGCCGGCCTTTTAAGAGGGAACATCGCTCTCTTCTTGCTTTTGCAGGTCGCATTAGTCTTCGACTAATTAAGAAACTTACGGTAGTCCTTCTTAACATGGTGCTCTTGTTTCTGGAGCCAGGCCTCTATGAGGTCGACGCTCTCGTGTATCTTGGTGACGTCATCCAGGTGGAACTGTCTCCGCACATCTCGCAGTGTGTTCGGGTTGATCTCCAGTATGGGGTTATCAGGTAAAGCCTCCATGACCGTCTCGCTCGCGCTCTAACGCCGTACCGACACTAGATGTTGGAGGAAGTCTTATAATATTGTGATATTTACATAAAATATATATAAGACGGTAGAAAAACTTGAATGACAAGAATTGTCTCAGGGGCGCACTGAATCGCCCTTTCGTGGTTCCGTAGATAGACATATCGCTGAGTGCTTATGAGGCAGGTAATCAATGTAGATTGTAGACTAACACCCATATTCTTAATCGTTTCCTTACGATTTCCTCCACTCGACTTAACCTCAATCCAAAAAATTGTATCATTAGTTCAATAAAACTTCCTTGACTTGAGGGATTTCCTTATTCGAGGTGAGGAATGAACTGTCAAACCTGAGGTAGTTTAGGATGTACCTTAAGGCTTCCTTGAGTGTCTTCACTGTCTGTTTCCAACCATTAATTTACAAAAAATGGTGTTTAGCTTAAAACATTTTATTGTTTTGGATTATGTCCATGAAAATTCACATAGTTTTCCTTGGCGCAGATATTTGCGTGACGCTCAAAACTCATTAGGGCGGTATAGTAATGAGGATTTCAAGAAAAAATTTAGGTATAGAAACTTAACAAAACAAGCATAAATATGTAACACGCTAAACCAAAGTTGAAAAAACAACACGAGTTTGCAAACAATTATATCGCAACAACAGCTGATCACATAAATACATCTTCTTCTTCTTTAATTATGGCGGCCTGTGACATTTGACAATGACACTGACATTATATATTTTTAAAACGAGGAGTTCATAGACAATCTGTCAAATTGGGGTCGATTTCAGTCGGTGTTGACAGTAAAAAAATTACTTCCGTGACGTCATACCTCCACCTCCACCTCCACTCATCCTTACTGAAGGAGTAATTCGTCGAGGTAGAAGTTACGTTTAAGAATACCAAATTTGAGGAACTCCTTGAGGACACCTTCGTTGAGTTTGAGTCAAGGCGGGTTTGAGGAAACAACTAAGAATACGGGTGTTATTGTACATAGATGTACTCATGAGTGTCCTTGAAATAAAACTTGCTCTATTTGTTTTCCTGCTTCAAGTTAATATTTGAAATCTCGCTTGCGCCTGATTGAGAGCTATTATTTTATTTTATATTTTAGCAGGGATATGTTATAACTCCTAAGGCCCTGTATACACCTACCGACTACCGAGTAAAATGGCGAGACTGTGCCGACTGCCGAGTTTATTATGGATGTGTTCTGCCGAGGGCACTAGCTGTCGCCAGTCTACACGACAGGGCCGGATTTATATTTTTACTAGCGACCCGCCCCGGCTTCGCACGGGTGCAATGCAGATACTAAATACACTACAGAAAAACTGTGAACGTTGTATATAAAAACATAGCGACCCGCTCCGGATTCGCACGGGTATAAAATATATAGCCTATGTGATTAAAATCGATTCAGTAGTTTTGATTTATTCATTACTGCCCGTGGCCCGCTGCACGCGTTAAATTTGGAGTAAAACAATTTTAATCAAGATCATAATAGAAAATTATGGTTTTATTTAATCTAATCTTATCTCACCTTATGTAGGTACTTATAATTACCAATAGTGCGATTTAAAAATTAATCTTAGAATAGAATATAATTTATATTTTAAAACTACTATCACACAATTATTTATCGTAACTTACTTATAATTAAGCGGAAAAAATGTAATTATTTACGACATCACATTAGAAACCTCAAAAATAACAGTACTTCTCCACTATTTAATGGATGTTATTATACATATAAACCTTCCTCTTGAATCACTCTATCTATTAAAAAAAACCGCATCAAAATCCGTTGCGTAGTTTCAAAGATTTAAGCATACAAAGGGAAATAGGGACAGAGAAAGCGACTTTGTTTTATACTATGTAGTGATGAGTATAGGCCGCTATTAATTTTGCCGCCCCAATGTACGAACTCTGCCGCCATTCTTGGACGCTGCCGCCCATAGCAGCTCTGGTTTTATACTGCCTACACATAAATCCAGAGCTGCTACACGGTAGGGGGTAATCAGACCCTAAATACCTAAATTCCTGACTTAAAAAAGTAAGTAAGATTGATTTGGCGCTGGTATCGGTTAAGTAATAGTGGGAAACGGACCTCGTACCAACTATAGCGTGTAGTTAGCCTGTGCCTGAACTCTACAATAATTATTATGGAATATTGGATTAAACTGCAATTGCATTTTAATCCAATATCTATTGAAACAGCTTTGATTTAATAAGTGGACACAAAAAGTGGAAGTACCAAAAGAGTAGTCTAATTTAAAGCTTTAATAATATGTAGCCAAATTAGAAATTACTGATTTTGAGTTTTGATAAGTCACAAGATTCAGAAAGAGTTTTAGGATGATTAGACTGGCCATAGACGGACCGCAAGAGCAGTTGGGACTCGGGACCGACTGCTCTAGAGCGCTCGCGTTGAAATTTGCACCGATCGCCCAAGAACTGCTCGAGCGGTCCGTGTATTGCGGATATAAATTTAGTATGGAAACGGCCGTATTTTGCAGTCGGTTTCGACTGCAAGATGCGGTCTGTCAGACTTCTTAAGAGCCTGTCCAAATGAGGCGTTTTACCCGCGAAACAACAAACGAAGAACATGGACTTGAAGTTATCACGCTCCAATCAGATACGTCCATTCGCAACGGACACGCGCGTATTTCTGGACGCTGTATTCTGCAATGGCACGTTTTACGGGCGAGTCGAGAGTCCCGCTCATTGCAAAATGCAAGCGTTTTACGCGCGTGGGCATCTGGACGCGATATAATATTATGTAGCTCTAGTATCTCGGGTACACGCGTAAAACGCGCGAGTCGCTCACTCGCGCGTGATACGCCTCATATGGACAGGCTCAAGAGTCAAGAGAACAACGTGAATAGCTTTGTCCACACTAGGCCTTTTTCTATTCGCCAAGGGCATGCGTCATAGCGCAGTCAAGTGACGCGCGTTAAAATCGTAGCGCGCGCTATGACACTTTTCTTTCAACGCGGTACGATTTAAACGCGCGTCACGGGCATGCCTCACGTCCGCCTGTTGACAGCGCTATAACGCATGCCATTGATGAACAAAAAAAGGCCCAGTGTGGACAAAGCTATTTAGAAATTAGAAGGTTTATTAAAACGGAACTCTATTGTGAAAATGAAGCGTAGAATCTTACATCGAAAATATTATTATTACTGCATCAAGGTAATAATATGATATTAAAATCAAGGTCTTAACAAAAACTTTATAAAATATAATTTAACATCATATATTAATTAGTAGTCATATAATATTATAATAATTATATCGTAGTCAAAATAAATAATAGTACATAATAAATAGTACCTACCTAATATATTATATTATTTGATTTTTGCAATTATTATTTTTTATCAAAAAATTAAAACCGACTTCCAAGGTAAAAACAAAAGTAAGTAATATTCTTAAAAATAATCTAAAAAGAATCAAATAATTCCTATTCCTTATTATAGTGCAGTCTTCAGACTTAGCCTAAACGTCAACTATTTCTGTATTCAATCTTCGTACTTTTGAAGTCGCTACCAGCCCGGAAAAGTTCTGAGATCCTTGACATAGAACTTACGCTAAAGTAAGCTGGTACCGACTTCAAAAGCATGAAGATTGAGTACAGAAATAGTTGAGGTTTAGGCTAAGTCTGACTGCACTATAATAAGGAATAGGAATTATTTGATTCTTTTTAGATTTTTTTAAAGAATATTACTTACTTTTGTTTTTACCTTGGAAGTCGGTTTTAATTTTTTGTTAAAAAATAATAATTTTACCCTTTTTAGTTACAGTTCTAGCTGTCCCGGCAACATACCCGGCAAACATTGATTTGTCATAATATAAAGTATGTCTTCCTCCGGCACGCGCACCCGCGCCTTGGTGACGCCCACTATCGTAATATTTTAATTTCGCCATAATTTCAAAACCAAACGTCCAATTTTAATAATTGAAAGACCAAATATTATCTACATAAACTGTACTTAGTGATGAAATAATTTATTTTGATAAAGATTAAAAGAATTAGTAAAATAAACGAGTTTGAATGTTGTCAAAAAAAATCAAGATTTTTAAATAAAAAATGGTTATTGTGCCTCACTCGACATAGATAAGTATAATGTGTTGCGGACTTTTTTGTAGATATTTATAAGATCTACAATTTCTTAGAACATTTTATGGTTCTATCTTTTATAGTTTCGGCAGCGTACGCAAAATAAATAACTTTTCTGGTTGATTTTACACCTGGCGTCCGAAAAACCCAAATATCTTACGAAACCCTACTTTTTCCAAAATAAAATTTAGCCTATGTTCAGCAGAAATAATGTAGGATTCATTGGCTTTTGCTTGGAGTAGTTTAAATAAAGCTAAAATTCTCGAACTTGTATCTATAAGGATTCAAAAGTTCTGTTGGGTACCTTCGGATGATTTTGCACCAGGATGTACCCTGGGGTACATCCTGGTGCAAAATCTTACTTTTTGGTAGTATATACCTGAAATACTTCAGATGTTTCCATATAAATTTTGAGGAGTTCCCTCGATTACTCATGGATCCCATCATCAGGTCACCACTTTTATGAACATGGTACCAAATTCGAGTCAAACCCTATACGACACAAAAAGAATTTTGCAAATCGGACCACAAACGGTTGAGTAATCGTTGAACATACATAAAAAAAAGATACATACAGCCGAACGTATAACCTCCTCGTTTTTGGAAGTCGGTTAAAAAAATCACATTAATATGTAGTACCTGGATGATCGAGCTTTGCTCGGTACTTTTTTTAGGGTTCCGTACCCAAAGGATAACCTAAGGACGCTATTACGAATATCAGCGATTTTCCGGTACCCTATTAAAGAATTAGGAGTCAAACTGCGAGGATATTTTGGTTTCAAATGAAAGATAATATATTCATCTCCACGACTGTACCATAAAAATTCTATAGCCGCATACAAAATTTTCACATAAGATACGTTTTAACTATCACAATAATCGCAAAATATGAAAAAATGGGGTCTGATTAGGTACCTTAATATCTAAATACACTGAACTGAGGAAAATAAATATACAAAAAAATTGTTGCTTATTTAGTCCTCTATAAAGTCCGCTAAAAATTTTATATAAAAATAAACAACTTTTCCAGTTATAAGAAAAATAAGAAAATTCTCAAATTTTTTCATACATTTTCGCCATATCAAGAACGCGGCGAGCGTCGTAACCGCCACTGTACAAGGCGCGCTAATATGAATCTTATTTTATGTCATTAACGTCGATATTCGTCACAGTATAGCAATATAATATCCCTACAGTAACGAAACGCCTTTGATGTCGCACGATGCCGCCACCGGTGTAAGTACCAAGCAGATATGCCAGGGTTGCCACTTGCCACGAAACGGGAAATAAAATAAAAATAAAATATTGTGCTTGTAATTAATCAGCGTGTTATATTTACATATTATGTCGTACTGCCAGATATTTACGTGAAACTTTATTTTTAGATGATTTGAGTTCTTTACTAGATGATGCGCGCAACTCCGTTGTGCCAAAACTCGTTAATCGCACGGGAACCGTACATTTTTCCAGGATAAAAAGTATCCTTTGTCTTTTCCCGGGACTCAAAGTATCTCCATGCCAAATTTCAGCAAAATCTGTCCAGCGGTTTGGGCGTGAAGAGGTAACAGACAGACAGACAGACACACTTTCGCATTTATAATATTAGTAATTACTAATTAGTATGGATTTAAAAATTTTATTAAAATAATGAAGACGCATTCGGATATATAAAATATCCAACAATAATTAATTATCATATTATAACAATTGGTAGGTACGGTAGGCCACACGTCAGGTGTAACAGAAGCAGTTCAAAACTCGCTCTTATTACGTGCGCGGTAAGGGCGGTCCAAAGGTCAAAATGTTACACTTGATGTGTGGCCCTGTGTACCTAGCTAGGTAGGTACTAATTAGTATGTAACAGGGTATTTGACAGTTTTTTTTATTTTTATTCTATAAATTGTTTCTCTCCTTGTTACACTTCTTACAACGTAAACAATAAAACAGAGATGCAAATTGCAAATAAATGCCACCAAGCCCAACACAATTTAGTGTGAACTGTGAGTCGATATTATATTTTATGACAATTAAATCCTTTTTGTTTTTTGAATCAGATTTACATATTCTGTACACTGAATACTTGTTATATCCTACTATATATATTGTTTATAAAATAAGATGTTACAGGCTATCGTTTTACAACACAAAACACAAAACGCGCCAACGCGGCAACGTCACACCTGCGCGCGAAGTCGTTCAAACTCGCAGAGTTTGGCGGACTGGGCCCGCGCCGCCCGCTTCCCCGCGGGTACCCCTCCGTTGCTCTGCGCAAGTACATTCGTTTCACTACTGTAGGGATATTATATTGCTATACTGTGATATTCGTACTGACAGACATTCGACCTGCTAATTTTTTTGTTGTAGCGTCCTTAATCTCTATTTTTTACTAGCTGTTGCCCGCGACTTCGTCCGCGTTAGTATAGTAGATCACGTCCCAAGTATTATTTTTCAAAAATATTCAATGTACAGAATTGACTTTCCTACGATTTTATTATATGTATCTAGATGACTTAGTTTGTTCCTACAAAGGATAATTAAGACGCAATACAAACTCCACGATACCTTTTAATTATGAACAAAAGTTTCATGTGGAATAAGGGGGGGGGGGGGTTTGGGGGAAAACAAACGACACTGGAAACCGTATGTGTAGTTTAGTTTTTAACTTTGTTCTTAAAAAAGATGTATAACGCCGCAACACCGCTTTGTTTGAAGCAAAATTTGGGGAGGTGGGGGGGGGGGGGGGGGGGTGAAGACCGATGCCAAAGCTCCCAGCATGTTAATCAAACGACACTCGAAATTTGTATAGAAAAGATAGACAAAAGCTCATAGCATGGCAAGGAGTGAAGATAGATACAAAGTGTGAAGGAGAAATTTGTAGGAAATTTTATGGGCTTTCATTACGTACCGGACATTTTCTCTCTACAACGCACCGTTTTAGCGATATGAGCAAAAAACTAAAAATATTGAAACATGAGCCCCTCCCCCCGCCCTAGGCGATATCGTCATAATATATAGCCTATGTGTTGACCCGACCTCTATATAATACTTATTCGTGCAAAATTTGAAGTAAATCCATTCAGTACTTTCTGAGTTTATCCCGGACATACATACAGACAAACAGACAAACAGACAAACAGATAAACAGACAAACAGACAAACAGACAAAAATTCTAAAAACTATATTTTTGGCTTACATATCGATTGTAGATCACGTCCCAAGTATTATTTTTCAAAAATATTCAATGTACAGAATTGACTTTCCTACGATTTTATTATATGTATAGATTGGAGCGACTGTTAGTGAAGGTGAAGCCATAATTTTTGGGGTTCCACAGAGAAGTGTTTCGGGTCCGAGCCTCTTCCTAATTTACGTCAACGATCTCTGTAAATTGTACACGTCTAACCAATGGAAGAGTGTTCTCTTTTGCTGATGCTGGTTTCTTATATAATTATGTATTCTCTTGTGCTTCTTCGGTGTCAAACATAATTTTGGTGAGGGGCTAATTTTGGTGTCAGGAAGAACATGATTATACTTATAAAGGAATATTCTTATTTTTCTTGATAATTTAATTAAAATATAGTACTCTCTAAAGTCTAAAACTTCAAATCAAATTCGATGAAAAAAAATCATAAACAAAAATTGCCACCAAAATTAGTAAAACAATGCAATTACATGAAATCCACTCTTTTCTATCTATTGATTGCTTGAATTTTTATTAAAGAAACAAAAAAAAAAGTATTTCTTCGAAACTTGCATTCTTTTATTTAGGGTTTATTCATAAAACAAAACAAATCGTATTTAATACCTACTTTTAATGACAAAATGTATCGAAACTGATAGTAAAATTAATAAAAAAATACTTATGGCACTCGGTTACTGCCGCGGTAAAGCTTAACCATAATATAATATAATAATTATAAGCAATAGCTTTGTATAGCATTGTTTATCAACTTATGCAATAATTCGCATACGTTTAGTCGTACGGGCACGAACACCATGCCGTCATATTATTACAATATTATGTGACAACTCTAATGTGTAAGACAAAGGAAAGTATATTAAGGAAATCTTAATAGTAAGGAGCATCAGGGAGCATGAACATTATTTTTAACCCCACTATGTCTAGCCTTTTTAATACCTCTTGAATATATTTTCACATTCGATACTACCCTCCCCCCTCCTCCCCCTTTAGCTCTTATGTGGATATGGACCCTAATCTAAAGTAAGAGTTCTAAAGGTGCCCGGGACACCGCTGTAGTCGGTGTTAACTTCGTCGCTCTGTCTCAGTTTCTCGTTCGTCACAGCTTCGCTCATCCGTGTAAGATGTTGATTAAACTTCTCCGATGTTATTTCGTCTAGATTATTATCTGAAAGAAAAAGATTTAGCTCGACATAGATAGATTTATCCGCTGGTACGATTGTAAATAGGTACGGTACATATCACATATTACGACACATAATTATGTAGAGCAAGGAGGTTACACTAACATTTTAAAAGCAAAACTTTGTTAAAGGTGTACTATTTTATTCTATTCTTAGATCATAAACATATTTTTTTAATTTCTTAAATTATTTAACTCACCACTAACAGTCCTCAATGATTTCTCTGCTCCACCGTATTCCACGGGCAAGAGATTCTTTGGTACGTATTCATACAAAGTGTCGAAAGACTTGTGAACTTGTATGCGATTTGCCAGCTTCTCGCTTAAAGCTTGTTTAAATATTTTAACGATCACGTCGATACCTTTGTTTTTGGATAAAATGTGGAGTCCTTTTAGTCTCGTTCCGAATCCTTCCTGAAAATCAAAAATGGTAAATTAAAAGCTGTGAAACTGATTTGTGTCAGTATTTGAAAATCGAAACTATTGAAAACCTGCTCTACAAATTTCGAATACTAAAAGCGCTTCAGCGTTGCAACACCTTTGCATGAAACAGTAAGTAGATTTTTTTCAAGTAAAATAGTTGCTGTCATGGAAAGAGTTGCGAATGAGGAGAGTTCTTGAAACGAAATAGATATTCATTCCGCAGTCTCAAAACGAAACGAATTCGTCCAGTATGTTTTCCTGACTGCTGCTGCTGTGTCCACACTCCACCGACCACCACCAGCTTACCGTCAGAATCATCATCCCCAGCTGCATCTCGACGATGTTAATGAGCTTGAACAGCTCGAACAGATCCACATCCCATGTAGTCGAAGATCGGCGATCACGCCGTTGTTGTAGTCGTGCGCCTGCACATACTCCGCCAGCTACAACGAAACAAACATTTGCTATAATTATCGTGAGTGTGGCAAAGCGCGGATACCCGGCAAGTGCGCCATAATATAATATATGATAATATGTACTATATATCTGTCAAAAAAGTGAAGAAATTAAAAAGCGGCAACATCGTACTGTCATCCCTTTTTCTTAGATTGATTTGAAAGGGATGACACTACGATGTTGCCACTTTTTAATTTCTTCACTTTTTTGACAGAATATAGCTATAATTCGATCCTGCTGATTAGAGACGCTGGGTAAGCGTTCTTGCCACATTCACTAATCACTATACTAAAATTGTAATCTATATTTAAATAAAATTAAACATTGAAAGTTGAAACAAGAAAAATAATAATCTGCGGGATGAACAACCCCATCATAGAAAATGATGGTTAAAGACGAAAGGTTACCGAGTTGAATGTTTATCTTGTAAGTTGTAGGTCAAATGGTTGTACAATGTACAGTGTACATTTTGTTTTAGGCAGCGAATGACGACAGTAGCTTTATTTTTTAATTTCACAAGCATTAATAATTGCATGTAACGATTTATACTTAAAATATAGAGGCGCGGTCGTGCCGTCATTTTCATATAAATCGAGCCTAACGTACCGAACTACCGACCTACTTATAATGCTAGCTTTGCAAAAGGCACTCGCCCCTTATACACTGCAGTGGCGGAGGTTAAATATTTCAAAAGCTCCTTTTTGCTTTTGTTCACCAAGTAAATGTTCTATGTTCCTGTCAATAACTGAATAAGTCATAATAAGTGTTATGCATATAATATGTAACATAATAAGATAACCTCAAGAAACATAAGCGTCGTCGGAGGTATTAATAAACCGAAGCTGATAGCAGAAATATAATATAGGGGAGACTAGGGATAATTTGATTATACCCTTAACTTTAGGCTTCGAAGCTTAAAAAACGGAATTACTTGACCCGGATTTGTATTGCAAACTCAGCATACAAAAGGCTGTTACCAACAGAATATAAAAATTAAACTACAAATTAATTTGATACTTAACTAGAAATTAAAATGAACACAAAATTGTACCGATTATAAGGTTTACTTAGCATTGTAGAAATGTCATAATATTTTAACCTAATTAAAACTCTCTACAATCTAAATTCCAAATTATTCTGTTTTTGGTCGTCAGTTTCATAAAAACAGTTTTATAAAATCTTGTCATTAAAAGTTAGTGTCTAAACACACTATGCCGAATTTCCGCGGCGGAAGTTCGGCACGATTCCGCCTGCAAAAATTTTAAATTACCCATGACACACCATGCCGAAATTTCGTCGCGTTATTCATATATGCGTTTGGCATTGCTTGACGTAATCATACCGAACTTCCGCCGCGGAACTTCGGCATGGTGTGCTTAGACACTTAAGTGTAATCCTGCATATTTTCCATGCTGGACGAATTAACCGAGTTTCCCCTAAGGATCAAATGTCACGATATGGTCCGTACAGGCCTAGGTACTTATAGCTAGCACACTAGCGGAAGCTAAATTCACCTTGGAGGCTGAACTCGAGAAGGCTGCAGCCATGATGGAATGGAACCACCTTCTGACCACGTACATTATCTTCCTAGCCTTGTTTATAGTCACTAAAGCCGAGGATGGAGTAACAGACAATAATTCTGATTTGTTGACGTGAGTATTTTTTAAACCGCTTATCCGTTATAATGATGCATTTAATTTGATACTATCAAAGAGCCAGTAATAGTGTTGATCTACAATTGATGGCCAAACAAGAATGATATTTTTTGGGCCAATTTGCGTACTTAATTTTTTTTTAATTGGAACTTTAGTATAAAGTGGAAACGCCCATTGCATGCATTTCGTTTCAAATATTTATTGACTATGCGTCATTTAATCTATATTACTATTTTTTTCGTAGAACAACACCCGCCATAGACGCCAGTCTCATTGCCGGGAATGGTCTAACTTCATACAAGTGTAAGGACGATCCTAGCAAGCGGTACGTCGCACCCGCCAAGGACTGCTTCGACTACTTTACCCTGGCCATCTTCTGGGCGCCCGGCTACGCGTGCAAGCAGAAGCTGAGGAAGGTGCCGATTCGCAAAAACATAGATCCCAAGTGGATCATCCACGGTCTATGGCCCTCGTGGTCAAGCGGGCAGGAGGACCCGGCTTGTAAGCGCTCCGACATATTCTTCAACGAGAACCGCTTTAAGAACGCAAAAGTTCTTACGCCGCTACCAGGAGACAATAACCTTCACAGCGTCCTGATGAACACGTGGTATACGATCCTCGAGAAACCGACCAAGAACTTCTGGGAGCACGAATTTAACAAGCACGGGAACTGCGCCACACGATCCTCGAAAATTAAGGACGACGTTGGCTACTTCCAGAAGACCTTCGATATGTACTACAAGCTCAACCTCGGTACCACCTTCTCCAACGCAAGATATAGGCCAGGAGATACAAAAAAGTTGTCAGAAATCATTACCGTAGTTAACGATAGACTTAAAGCGAAAGTCAAGGTTGACTACACGAAGGAATACGTTAAAAAAGTAAGTACAGAATTTAGTTATGCTAGAATTAAAAGGCTTATAATTAACTGATCACCAGAAATAGTAACATTTCACAGAATAAAAATAGTAAACAAGCACCAAAATACAGATCACCATTTTAATGTAAAATTATAACCAAAGATTTAACATCTTGCTATCCTATTTATGCAAAATCACTCCAAATAAATCATTGTTAAACCAAAAATAGTAAATGATCACCAACATTATACTAGCATTTTAATGTAAAATTATAACTAAAGTATATTTTTCATCTTGATTATCCTATTTTAAAGCAATTTGACCCAAAAAATAGTTACAAAAATTTGAACTACATTTTGATTTCAATTGAATAAACAAAAGAATTATATCTCGTTATTAGATTAAAGTAAATTACTCTCATCATCCACACTAATAGGTGTCTATCTGCACTTCACGTCCTAAGTCCTAACTGCTGAACCGATGAAACCGATCGCTAGGATTTGGTGATCATTTTACATTTACTATATATTTGGCGTTCGATTACAATTTGAGGTGTAGTCGTGACAAAAATAGCTAGTAGTATTGCAATTTTAGACTTTACTTTTTTGGTGTTAAGTATTTATTTTTGGCTATCAAAGCTTAGGGTATCAGTGCATTTTATGGTGGTCATTATATTTGTTCCCGAATTAAAATCCTTAGTATAGCTAATTTAGTAAATTAGAACTAACAACAGAACACTAAGGGCAGGTACTATTTTTATTATTAGTAGAATTCAGACGTAATAATCTACAAATTGCTTTATATTTCTACACTACTATTATAAAGAGGAAAGATTTGATTTTTTGTTTGTTTGTTTGTTTGTTTGTTTGTTTGTTTGTTTGAGTCGAATAGGCTCCGAAACTACTGGACCGATTTGAAAAATTCTTTTGCTATTGGAATCTTACATTATTTCTGCTGAACATAGGCTACATTTTATTTTGGAAAAAAGTAGGGTTCCGTAAGATATTTGAGTTTTTCGGACGCAAGGTGTAAAAAATCAGCTAGAAAAGTTACTTATTTTGCGTACGCTGCCTAAACTATAAAAGATAGAACCATAAAATGTTCTAAGTAATTGTAGATCTTATAAATATCTACAAAAAAGTCCGCGACACACTATACCTATCTATGTTGAGTGAGGCACAATAACCATTTATTTATTTAAAAATCCTGAATTCTTTTTGGACTACATTAAAACGGATATATTTTACTCACGCTATTAATCCTTATCAAAATAAATTATTTTATCACTAAGTACAGTTTATGTAGATAATATTTGGTCTTTGAATGATTAAAATTGGACGTTTGGTTTTGAAATTATGGCGAAATTAAAATATTACGATCCGGTGTATAAAAATCCTCCCCCCCCTCCCCTCTCAACCCTCTCTGGGGACCAAAGAGGGGTCAGATTTTGTATACAACTTTTTTCTTTAGTGGACTTTAGTTACTTCATATTAGGTATTAACTGTGTTTTTCAACTTAACATATTCTGGTGTATGACCTCCCCCCCCCACACCCTCTTAGGGGACAAAAGAGGGGGTAAAACATGTATCAACTGATGATGTAAAAAATATACTTTAAATGGCAAAACAACGTTTGCCGGGACAGCTAGTTGTTCATAAGGTTACCGTAGAACACGTTACATAATATTAGTAATTTGTTTCTATAATGTTGCTTTTAGGACAACACTTGGAAGGCGTACTTGGTGGAGGTGTCCATCTGCTTAGATTACGACCTCAAGCCTATTGACTGCACCAATCTGAGCCGCCAAGAAAACGACGGTGACTTGATGATCACATACCCAAATAGTGTTCCTAATTAGACACTATACACCTAATTTCTAAAGTAGGGACATGATAATTCTAAAAAAATATATGATATAGATTACTATAAAAACTACCAACGAAAATTGGTTTGAACGAGATCTAGCCAGTAGTTTTTTTATACGTCACTAGCTGTCCCGGCAAACGTTGTTTTGCCATTTAAAGTATATATTTTCTACATCATCAGTTGATACATAATTTTACCCCCTCTTTTGTCCCCTAAGAGGGTGTGGGGGGGAGGAAGGTCATACACCAGATGTTAAGTTGAAAAACACAGTTAATACCTAATATGAAGTAAGTCCACTAAAGAAAAAAGTTGTAAGTATACAAAATCTGACCCCTCTTTGGTCCCCAGAGAGGGTTGAGAGGGGAGGGGGGGGGGGGAGGATTTTTATACACCAGGTGTTGAGTTGGAAGACGACAAATATAATATATCTGTGAAAACCGTATGCAAATCTGTGAAAACCGTATGCAAATCGGATCAGTAGTTTTCGTGAGTTTGATACAAAATCTGACCCCCTCTTTTGTCCCTTAGAGAGGTGGGGGGGAAAAAATTTTATACACCAGATGTTAAGTTGGAAGAAGATAAATATATCTGCGAAAACCACATTCAAATCGGATCAGTATTTTTCGTGTGATGCTGGAACAAACATACAGTCAGACAGAAAGAGTGACAGACAGACAGACAGACAAAAAACTAACCACACTTTTGGCTTCTATAGCGATGTAGTAACAAAGGTGTAATTTCGGGTGTCATTTCATATCTTTTATGTACAGAATTTTCATTTCTACAACAGAATATTGTCTTCCTCCGCACGCGCTTTGGTGACGCCCACTATCGTAATATTTTAATTTCGCCATAATTTCAAAACCAAACGTCCAATTTTAATCATTCAAAGACCAAATATTATCTAAATAAACTGTACTTAGTGATAAAGTAATTTATTTTGATAAGGATTAATAGCGTGAGTAAAATATATCCGTTTAAATGTAGTCCAAAAAATCAGGATTTTTAAATAAATAAATGGTTATTGTGCTTCACTCGACATAGATAGGTATAGTGTGTCGCGGACTTTTTTGTAGATATTTATAAGATCTACAATTACTAAGTAACTTTTCTAGCTGATTTTTTACACCTTGTGTCCGAAAAACTCAAATATCTTACGGAACCCTACTTTTTTCCAAAATAAAATGTAGCCTATGTTCAGCAGAAATAATGTAAGATTCCAATAGCAAAAGAATTTTTCAAATCGGTCCAGTAGTTTCGGAGCCTATTCGACTCAAACAAACAAACAAACAAACAAAAAATCAAATCTTTCCTCTTTATAATAGTAGTGTAGATAAATGGTAAACCTTAATCTAAATTTCATTAAATCGACTGAAATATAAAAATAAATCAAAAACCTTTTAATTTCATAAAAATGAACCTTATTGCTGCTGCGGAACCCTTCATGGGCGAGTCCAACTCGCACTTGGCCGCTTTTTTATTATACTTACAGCAATCAAATACTTGTAATAGTAAAATAAGCCGTGTTCGAACTTTTTCCCGTCGTTCCGCAAAATGTAAACTCGCTCGTGCTCTGACGTCATCTTCGGTAAAATGCAGTCTACCCTGAAAGGAGAAAAATAATTGAATATAAATTATAATATAAGAAGAGGTTAAATTTTATGCACGGTCTCCCATATTAATGCTTTTAGCAGCGGATGACAGTGTGTGTTGCATTTAGTTAACATAGGTCTAGACCACAGGTCTAGACCTATGTTCGTCTAGACGAATACAATAGAGATGGCATGTCGAGACAAAAATGTGTTTGAAAAAAAAATCGGTCAAGTGAGAGTCGGACTCGCGCACGAAGGGTTCCGTACCATTATAAAGCAAAATTAGGCCAAAAATTGTATTTTTTGTATGGGAGCCCCCCTTAATCTTGTATTTTATTTTAATACTAGCTGTCCCGGCAAATGTTGTTTTGCCATATAAAGTATTTCTACTTCATCAGTTGATACAAAATCTTACCCCCTCTTTTGACCCTAAGAGGGGTGGGGAGGGGGGGGGGGATTTTATACACCTGGAAAACACAGTCAATAATATTGAAGTAAGTCCAAGAAAAATGTTTGATACAAAATCTGACCCCCTTTTTGGTCCCTTTTGAGGAGTGGGGGAGGGGAATTTTATACACCAGATGTTAAGCTGGAAGCAGACAAATATATCTGCGAAAACCGTATGCAAATCGGAAAAGTAGTTTTCGTGTTATATACAAAAGTTTGATACAAATATCTGACCCCTCTTTTGTCCCCTTAGAGGGGTGGGGGGTAATTTTTTTATACACCAGCTGATGTTAAGTTGGAAGAAGACAAATATATTTGCGAAAACCGCATTCAAATCGGATCAGTAGTTTTCGTGTGATGCTGGTACAAACATACAGACAGACAGACAGACAGACAGACAGACAGACAGACAGACAAAATTTAACTAACCACAGTTTTGACTTCTATAGCGATGTAGTAAGCAGGGGGCTTATTATTTTTTGAATATCTTTAATGTACAGAATTTTCATTTCTACAGTTTTATTATATGTATAGATTATTATTAAAATATATTAAAGTACATATATATAACTAAGGACTTTGAGAAAAATTTAAGTACCTACCTGTTGCCATTATTGACATAGAGCAAAAAAGGTAAAAAAATGACGTTTGTTGTATGGGAGCCCTCCTTGTTTTTAGTATTTGTTGTTATAGCGGCAACAGATATACATAAATTAATCGGTGAAAATTTCAACTCTCTAACTATTACCGTTCTTGAGTTACAGCCTGGAGACAGACAGACCGTCAGACGGACAGACGGGACAGACATCGAAGTCTTAGTAATAGGGTCCCGTTTTTACCCTTTGGATACGGAACCCTAAAAACGATAATATTACTAAGGACATTGACGATACTGGAGAACTTTTTCTTAATTATTATACATCAAGATTTTTCCTCTTGTAAAATGTTCATGTACCGAACTCCGAATAGACTTAATATAATATTATGCACTGTGACTTGTGCATAATATTATCCTAGGTTTTACAAATGAAAAGAACGTAAATATGGTTCTAGTATAGTTAATAATTAATATGGTAGAGCTCATGATCTTCGAAATTTAAATGTTCTGCGGAATAATTTTAGAATCCCCGGTGTCGGTTTCGCGCCCACTGTGTCGGCGCGGGTCGCCGCGTGCCGGGGCGGGTCGGGGCTCAGCGCGGCGCATAATGCGCTATATCACACTGTTGCCGGGTCGGGTCGCATCTCATTGACGGATTTTAACGCTCACTGAGGCGGAGCGTGCCGGGGCGGGCCGGGATGGGTCGGCGCGGGTCGGCGTGCAACGCTCTGCCATGCTCTGCGCGCCGAGTGACGGCGCGGGCGGGGCGATGCGGGGTGTGGCGGGGGCCGGAGCTTGCCGGGCCGCATCGCATCGTATCCGCGCGTCGCTTGCCGCCTGCATGCCGGGGCGCAGCGGGTTTTGTCGGGCCGTGTCGGCCCGTGTCGCATTGACGGAAATCCGCCGAGAAAAAATCCGCGCCGATGCTCGCCGGCACAGTGGGCGATACGCGCATCCGCCTCCATACAAATTGTATGGAGGCGGATTTATCCGATGAGCCCCGGCACGCTGAGCCCCGGCAAGGCCCGTCTCAGTGTGCTCAGTCCTTTGTTCACGCACAAACACTGCGAGTTGCGAGTTGCGACGCAAGAATTTTATAATAGATGTATTAGCTAACTCATAAGTCATAAGTCATAACAAAGACTTATTAACCATTTTAACCTGTTTTGAAAACTACATGTTTTTATGACAGTAAAATAATTGTTTCAAGCAAAAATATTACAACATCAAAAGCGTTGTAAATTATCTTTATAGATCTTTTATTACTTAGTACCTAAATTGTAAATTTAAAATTAAATTTTAAATTGTCTTGATGCTCCTCAAATTTTTTTTATATAATTATTAATGCAATAATGAGAATGGATATAGTGTTGAAAATTTTTTAAACAGAAAATTTGCAAAAAAAACTTATTTTAACTTTGAATATTGCAAGAATTACGCAAATTTCACAGCAAGAAAAATGTAGAGAAACTGTACACTGTGTTAAGTAGATCGTAAAATCAAAACAATGTTATTTAATTTGAAAAGCAATTAATATATTTTACTGACGTCAATTGTTTTTGATACTAGGCATAATCTATATTTAAATCCATAATAATAAATGGACCCATAAAGTTAAGACCGGGCTGTCATTTTTTGCTGTGTTTTCTACTAAGTATTACACACCCGGAAGACGATTGACTCCAATGAAATTGAGATTTATTTAATCATTGTATATTTATCTGATATTTAACTTACGGAAAACTCGATTCACTTATTTTGACTCAATAGTTTTATTTTTTGAAATTATGAATATTTTTGGGCTTTTCAACGAATATCTGTTACACTTATTGAGTTACTATCATTAAATAACATGCACTACTACAATCACACACTTTATAAAATAATAGCTAGCGGAAATATTTGTATTGTATTTAGTTTTTAAGTAATCACCAAAAAACTGTTCTGGGACTTACGACCTTTACTTTCGTGCTTATAATGCGGGGACCGTTGT
Organism: Plebejus argus; assembly: GCA_905404155.3. Classification (NCBI taxonomy): domain Eukaryota; kingdom Metazoa; phylum Arthropoda; class Insecta; order Lepidoptera; family Lycaenidae; genus Plebejus; species Plebejus argus. The sequence continues at coordinate 6,037,088 of FR989933.1, forward strand.
TACGCCATATTGTTCACTATTAGCTGCAGCGTAAAGCACATTGCTCGGGAGCACGATTCATGGAATCGTTGTATCACGATTGGTGGATAGCGGGATGTGTAGGCGGGGCTAGCGTTTTAGCAGCAGGCTCCTTAATATACCTAGCGGAATAGAGAAACAAAGGCCTGAGCAAGCGAGATGTCACTATCAGTAACACTGCGAGGTAAAAATAGACGTGTGATACATGACAACAGAACTCTTTTTTGACGTCTAGTCTGCACTTATCGGCACGTTGACTATTTAATCTCATAGTGTTGGCGACTGGCTGGACAGATGAGTGTTTTATATTTTGAAATCTGTACTTTTCTATGTCATATTTTTGCTTATTGACATTTTATATTTTTGTTAGACAATTTACCGAGACTCTCGAGAGAATACTATAATATATATAAGTAATTTATACGGTATAAATTATTAGTTAGTTTCATCTTCATAATACAGTCCACCTATCCCGTCGCTATCACATAGAAATATGCTTGTTTGTGTATACGTCATGACGTATACGTATTACGTACACATATTTTTACACACAGATGTAAATTAATTTCGGTTTCGTTTGACAGCTCGAGATTATGCTCTATTCCGCTAGGTATATTAACTTTATGATTGGACCATTCATAGAGTTAAGAAGATACGCTAAGGCCCACTTGCGCAGATCTGAGTTAAAGTTAACTCAAAGTTAACTTTAACCCAGATCTAGGCAAGTCCGCCTTACACTTTTTTCCATACAAACGTATTCCCCAATTTCCTCCCTGGATAATGCGTCTAGACAAAATATGTTTTTTTAAATACGATATTGGGATCTGTGAAAGCTCTACGTTCGATTTTTTTAATTTACTAATAAATAAAAAATATGACCCTTTAAAAATCGCAAAAAATGAATGTTTCGTACCCCGCCAATCAACTGACCATAAAACAAATTTGAAAGATCTTTATGGTAAAATAAAAACGTAGAGGCACAGACTCACCCATTCTGAAGATATTAAAAAAAAATTAGAGCTCTATTTTTAAGGAGGAATCAGAGGAATGCCTCGATTTACTGTCTCTATCACAGTACACGTGCCAGCGCAGGGTGAAGCATGATGGCAATAGTTTCTTCGTTCAATACTGTATTAGCGTTTCCTCTTAAGTATATGTATTTAAACAATCATTTTTTTATATTATGTAGGTACTGCCTTCTACGTATTTAGTATTTATATTATAGTTATTATAATATGATAATGCTATTCGTTGTATTTATAAATTAAACATGTTAATTTGATGCATAAAAAATAGTAATAAATAATAATTTATTGTTATCGTGTTATTTAGTTAGAAATTACTACTTTCTGTTGATCCTTTTGGAATTAATTAGTTATTATTAGTAATTAACTAAGGCGGACTTGCGCAGATCCGAGTTAAAGTTAACTCTGAGTTAAACATGTCATCTCTATTCTCTATTCTCTATCACTCACTTGGTGAGTGACAGAGATGACATGATGTTTAACTCAGAGTTAACTTTAACTCCACTTTAACTCAGATCTGCGCAAGTGGGCCTAATACTTACATATCAGGGTATGATAATCTCTGCTCTCTTGTGATTGGCTCAAAATATTTGGGATACAGGGCTCTGAACCTGCAGATGTTGTCTATTTTGATTTTCGCTTTCTCCACGGAACCCTTATTGAATATTATTGCACGCTCTAAATGTTTTCTATCTAAAAAAATAAAAATAAATAATGCTGACAGTTTCACGGCAAGTCTGTTAGATCGTTTTTGTCTAATGGATCGAAAGGGCGATCACAAATTATATAGAATGCCGCATGAGAGCGATTGCGACAAGAAACTAGAAAGCGACAATAAGGGTAAGTTGCACCAGAGGCGTAGGTTATCGTCAAATATGGTGTGCATAATGGACTTTTACTAGGGATTTGACAGTTCATTTGACTTTTAAAAGTTGACAGTTAAAGTTAAAGTTATAGTAGGTTGGTGCAACTCACACTAAGAGTGGGTTGCAACTTGCACCGGCTTACTTTAACTATAACTTTAACTTTAACCATAACAAAATGTGAAATGAACTGTCAAATCCCTAGCAAAAGTCGCTATATTATTTGACGATAACCTTAACCTTAACTTTAACTACGCCTCTGGTGCAATCTACCCTAAATTGCTATCTTTCAAAAGTTTCGTATACTTCTTTTTACAGACAGCAGATATTTTGCATTAACTTTGCTTGTAAATTGTAATCCAAGAGCCAGCGACAGCCTTTCATCGTCTTTCATTATTTCATAAAAGCTGAAAGTTTTCCAGTATTTAAATATTATGAATAGAGGTAAAAACGACCAGCAACTTTGGAGTTTCGGTCGCGGTTGCTTTAGGATGTATCCAATTCTAAAGGTCTGCCTAACCTTCGAGTAAGTATGAAACTCATTTTTAGGGATCTGTACCCAAAGGGTAAAAACGGGACCCTATTACTTCGATGTATGTCCGTCTGTCCGTCTGTCTGTCTCCAGGCTGTATCTCAAGAACCGCTATAGCTAGACTTCTGAAATTTTTACAGATTGTGTATTTCTATACACAATCTGTAAAAATTTAAACAAATACTAAAAACAAAATAAAATTAATATTTAAGGGGGCTGCCATACAACAAACGTGATTTTTTCGGCCTTTATTGCTCTATGTCAATAATGAAAACAGGTAGGCACTTAAATTTTTTACAAAGGCCTTTATTATAATATGTGTACTTTATAATATTTAATAATAATTTTAAAACAAAATAAAAATTTAAGGGGGATCTCATACAAAACTACAATTTTTGGCCTATTTTTGCAGATAACAGTGCGGAACCCTTCGTGCGCGAGTCCGACTCGCATTTAGCCGATTATTTATCTTATATATAACTGTAGGAATCTCGTCTCTCATTGCCGGACACTTATGACAATTGCTTCCCACTGCCAGACCAATTCAGTCTAATTTTAGGTCCTTTTTATCTCAGCCCTCCATAGTCCTAGTTGCTCTTACCTCTACACATAGACATACAGGAAAACTTTCAGTTTTTATAAAATGACGAGAGGTTGGCTGTCACTGGTAGGTATAATACCCAAGGGTATACCTATAGCAAAACTCCTAATTGTCCTGCCGCGGCCGGTCGATTTGAATTTCGAAACCATAGACTATAGAGTAATGATAGTTTTAAGCTCACCATAATCCTTTTTAACATGGTGCTCCTGTTTCTGGATCCAGTCCTCTATGAGGTCGATGCTCTCGTGTATCTTGGTGACGTCATCCAGGTGGAACTGTCTCCGCACATCTCGCAGGGTATCGGGGTTGAACTCCAGTATCGGGGTTGGAGGTAGACACTCCATCACCCTGGAGACGTTGAATTAGAAGATGTTTGTACTTAGAGAGTCTTGCTCATATTTAGCTAATTGTTTATCCAAATGTTTTGGATTAAGTTTTTAAATAGCTAGCAATGAAGTAAAATATTTTTTTAAAGAATCTATCGATGTACTAACTGTTGGTACGGAGTACTATTATATGTTCTGTGCTGTTGGATTAAGTTTTTAAATAGCTAGCAATCAAGAAATATATTTTTTGAAGAAATGAATCGATGTTGTAACTGATTTTTGTATTCTAGTATAATTTATAATACAAATACATAGAGATAGATCGCAAAACCTACATAAGTGACGCACATTGTGCGTAAAGTTGGTATTAATTAATTATTAATATTCATAGAGGAAAAATTTTAAATATGAGATGAACTAATTGTTCCAAGAAAAAATAAAATGCCATAATTGTTTATAGGCTTGATGACTATTTTTTTTTCTTATTGGTAATTGAAACACCCTTAAAAAATAGAAACATCGCTGAAAGAATGACTCTGATAGCTTAAAAATTCACTGAGATATGACAATTCAAACATCTCATAAAATAGACCTGCCCAAAAACGTTCCATACAAAGTGATACGAAAGACTGACGTCACTCTTTCTTAGTTTGTACGCATCGGGAGAGAACTTTGTTCGATAGGTATATTAAATATTGCGTTTATGAAAGTGGTTTCATAACAAAAGTTGATTTTAATTGCATAAGTTATCGAATGGTATACAAATATTAAGAAATTTAATTGAAAAAAAAATCGACTTGATTATCCAACTTTGAAGGCTCATAACAAAAAAAATACAAATGCTATCGAGCTGAAATTTTGGGAACATTTATTTTTTACCGCGATTTCTTTATTTTATTAACAAAATTCGCTAATCTTTGACCTTGTCATCATCCCTATTGCAAAATTATGAGTTTCGTTCAAATTAGATCAAAGTTTGGGTCTTTCGCTGGTTTACACCACAGATTTTCGAATCGCGGTTCGAAACAGCGAAGAATTGTTTTTGAATTTTTGAAGATGGGCGAAAAAAATTACCGACTTAAAAGAATAGACAGCATCAGAAAAGAGTTATTAGCGGGTGAAAAAACCGTGTTTAAAATTAGCTTTATATAATAAGAGCAGATTGTGGCGAGCTGTTGGGGAGTAGCGACCCCACGTACCCGAGTGCTCCCTGTCTTCACACCGGCCGGCCGGAGTGAACACTGACGGAGAATCAGGCCCTACCTCTGACTTGCCTCAACCGGCCGGTCAGAGTGGAGTCGCGAGAGCTTCGGCTCGGAGGGACGATGTGAAGCGTAAGTTGCGAGTGGGCGACGTGGTGCTGAGTGACTCTGGGTGCAAATGATCGGCGTTTAAAGTCCAGCGAGCGACACCTCTCCTGCTTCAAGCCGCTCTGTCAATGTTGCCGCCTCGGTGCACCAATATGCGTGCGACCATTTTAAGGGGCCCATTCAAAGAGTTGGCGAGTCACCGTCTGCCAACTTTATGATACATGTTACAACGTTGTATTGTTCTGAAAATATTTATTTTAAATTTATTCAGAAATAAAACAATTTTGATTGATTTGATTTTTTATTGTATCGGCAGACGCCATAGTTCTTCTATAGTCCCAGTTACCCAATCCGCTAGCACCTCACCCCCATAGTTAGTCCGATATAATTTTAATTCCATTCCCTGCAATAGTCCTACACTGGCTCTCCTTGGTGGTACTCTCATAGTGCGGACAGGGAGAGTCGCCGGCCAGTGTCACATAACATTTAGATTAAAACTGTGTAACGGGCCTCTACGTGTTGGCTTCGGCCCTTCCAAAGGTCCGGGATTTAATTGCCCGTGAACAAAGAGTGTTTTACACAAACAATAAAATATATAATAATAATTTTACTCCTTTTAATTGTTTTAATACTTTGTTTTTTATTCATGATTATTTTAATTTTTCGATTACAATTTTATATATAAAATTATATGTAATTATGTCGTTTTAAGAATTTTTTATTTACATAAGTATAATAATTATTATTCTTGTGTGTGTGTGTTTAAATAAAAATAGAAAATAATGTTTAAATTTTTTTACTGTGATTTTATACAATTTTATAGTTATTTATTTATTTATTTATTTATTTATTTATTTATTTATTTTATGGACTCACCAACAGAACAGCATTTCCTACAATTTAAATTTGTACATAAAATTTGTTTACAGATAAAATGAGTTCTAATGACAGGTGAAGTACCTACAGCGTGCGTATGCGACAAAAATTAGACGAGATGAAATGAAGTGAATATGGTGATAATTATTATGATAATGATAAAAATATGTGTGTAACAAAAAAAGTCTCTTATTTTTTAAACTAATTAAAAAATTAAAATACTTTAAAATAAAACTAATACTAATATTCACAAAAATAAAAATTATAACAACTGTGACAGACAGTACCTAATTAATTATATTATTATTATAATAGCTTCAACTTTACTAATTGACCGTGGGAAATTTATTAAAATAGCGTTTAAGATTCCTCTTAAAATGACTAAGCTTATCAGAGAATATACAGATGTCGGGATAGATCCGACTATATAGCATTGTAGGATCTACACGATCTTTGGAGTGGTGCATAGTGACCCAGGTTTGTCCTAGCAACCTTTACGTGCAATGGTTTGTATTTATTTTTTCGAGGTAGTCTTGTAGGAATATTTATAGCAATATTTACTCAGCAATCTAGTATTATCCGTAGCACCAATCAGAAGTTTGTGTAGAAAAATTAGTTCTAAGTATTTACGGCGAAAAAAATATGCTGTTTACTAGTTTTAACCCTTTGTTTAACTATGCTGTTTGTAAGTATGAACTTGGTAGATCGCACAGGGTTTCATTAGTAAACAGTCGATCTTAGGTCTAATAAAGTTGGGGCCACCCCTGCTCTAGATGTAGTAGGTAATATGCATGACGGGTCTTCGCGATGTGGAGCGGTCGCGGGTAGAGTTGCGGTAGGTTCTATCGTACCCGCAATGCTGCTATAAGCGGGAGCACAATGGTGTTTTAGTGGGTAAACCCTTCTAGGGAGTCCTACTGCATACCCCGGGTGTCCCTAATCCGGGGTTGCGTAAAGCATTTCCCATGTAAAAAAGGTGTAGTAACATTCATAATATAATTATATCTGTTACCGTTAGAATGCAGAATACGTTAACAAATAACATGCACATTATCTATAGATAATCTGCAGATTCCCTGATACCATCCATTAAAGTATGAAATTTTTAAATAAAAAAGTTTAAATTTGCACTTAAGGTGACGCCTTGATAATTTGGCTGTAGCGATGTCCATTTTTCTCAGCAATGACTAAAGCTAAGAAATTAAAGTTCACTGTCAGTATTCATCATGCAGTCTTTGTCTTTGAATTACCCATAGCATAACACGATTGGTCAACTTTTATAACACAGAATAATCAATCAAAAAGACCTCTGTAAAAAAAGGGATTCCTATTTTGCCAACAGAGGAGAGTGATATAAGCTTCCAAAATTTGTACATAAATTGGTTCTAGTATACACTTTAATTTGTCCATAGCTTATATGAAATGTATTTATAGTTTTTAAATTACGCGACAAAAACCATTTTGTCGCTACGCCCTTTCAATTTTTGCTGTTCCATTGCTTGTTTTCTATGAGAGATCGGGCCAGCTCGCATAGAAAACAAGCAATCTCAAACACATCCAACACGGTCTTTTACTTTAACATGGCGTCACCTTAACCTAGTTAGTTTGCATTCTCTTCCTTCGTAAAAATCCTGAAAACTTTGGCTTAAGAATGCTCCAACTTTTTAATTAGCAGGTCGGATGTCTGTCAGTACGAATATCGACGTTAATGACATTAAAATAAGATTCATATTAGCGCGCCTTGTACAATGGCGGTTACGATGCTCGCCGCGTTCTTGATATGGCGAAAATGTATGAAAAAATTTGAAAAATTTTCTTATTTTTCTTTTAACTGGAAAAGTTGTTTATTTTTATATAAAATTTTTAGGGGACTTTATAGAGGACTAAATAAGCAACAATTTTTTTGTATATTTATTTTCCTCAGTTCAGTGTATTCAAATATTAAGGTACCTAATCAGACCCCATTTTTTTCATATTTTGCGATTATTGTGATGGTTAAAACGTATTTTATGTGAAAATTTTGTATGCGGCTATAGAATTTTTATGGTACAGTCGTGGAGATGAATATATTATCTTTCATTTGAAACCAAAATATCCTCGCAGTTTGACTCCTAATTCTTTAATAGGGTACCGGAAAATCGCTGATATTTGTAATAGCGTCCTTAAGCTTGTCAACCTAAGACTGTTGTTGTTTTGATTGGTTGTTGTTACGATCTAGTTCCGACCTAGTTGATACGATCTGTTATATTTTATCAGTGGAGTATCATTTTACCTAAAACTTAGTAAGTATGTAATTTATTCCTTTAATGTTTATGTCCAACAATTATTATATTAAATAATTATTCTCTACAACAAAATAACACGTTTTATTCAAACAAGAACCTGTTTAATGAAATTTAATGAGAATAGTATAAACTTTTTGCACTTTAACTGACTCACTCATATAATCTGCAGAATACCTTGTCAATCTCCAGTCTAACTGGTTTACGCACATTAACGGTAACAAAGCAATCATTGAAATTACACTATAGAAAAACCTTGAATATTTATAATGTGTTCATATCATACTTCGTAAGACTTGCACATTTTAGAATTTAATTAAGTTTCTAAAATGAAATTACTTGCAAAGTAAAGAAATATTTTTAATATATTATGTCGTTTTTAACAACAAATTAGGTATGTACATATTATTAGATCAAGATTTCATGTATATGAAACATTTCCATAAAACCAGTTATAATTATTATTGTGTCATAAAAAAAGTAACGTACGCTAAGTAAACAACACGATCCGACACCTTCGCAGGCGGCGTGTGTGACTTACCCGCAAATCAGCAGTAAAAAAAGTGTTACAGAAACTTCCGAAACCATGATCGGCTGGCCGACTAGTCGGCCGATTAGTCGGCTTCTTTGCAGCCGACAAATCGGCTAGTCGGCCAAAGTCATGATCGGCACATCTCTAATATCATGTATATACGGAAGTGTTGGCGTTTAAATATAAACAACACTAATTTAAATGTTTATGAGTTATGCTTATGAGTTATGACAGACAAAAAATATAATTTAAATGATAGAATACAACTAGTATAAATAATTATTACTAGTTATAATAATTATTACTAGTTATATTCTATCATAAATTGTATTCTATCATACCTAAGTTATATTTTTTACCTCTGTCAGGGTCACTCTATCGTAATTATTACGATAGAGTGACCCTGACAGAGGTAAGCCAGTCGGCTATGACTTGATCTTGACTAGAAAAACTAAGGTTATAAATCAATTATGTATCTTCGATACTTATCGAAGATACATAATTGATTTATTATATCGATATCATGTATCTCGGAAGATTTATGCGAGGTTCCTGTGGTTTTCTGACAGGAGTTTAGCTATTCACTCGTGCTCTTGATTGGCTAACGCCAAAATATTGCTCAATCAACAAAACAGGAGGGTTTTTTGTTTATTGTTTACTAGTTGACCCGGCAAATGTTGTTTTGCCATAAGTATAAAGGATTTCTACTTCATCAGTTGATACAAAATCTTACCCCCTCATTTGTCCTCTAAGAGGGGTGGGGGGAAAATTTTTATACACCAGATGTTAAGTTGGAAAACACAGTTTATTAAAGAAAAAAGTTTAATACAAAATCTTACCCCCTCTTTGGTCCCCTTAGAGGGGGGGGGGGGAATTTTTATACACCAGATGTTGAGTTGGAAGAAGACAAAATATATATCCTCGAAAACCGGAAGCAAATCGGATCAGTAGTTTTCGTGTTAAAGTAAAAAGTTTAATACAAAATCTGACCCCCCTTTCGTCCCCTTAGAGGGGTGGGGGCAAAATTTTTATACACCAGATGTTAAGTTGGAAGAAGACGAATATATCTGCGAAAACCGCATTCAAATCGGATCAGCGGTTTTCGTGTGATAGTGGAACAAACATACAGACAGACAGACAGACAAAAACTAACCACATTTTTGGCTTCTATAGCGATCTAGTAACACCCCCCGCTTATTATTTTTTGAATATCTTTAATGTACAGAATTCACATTTCTACAGTTTTATTATACCTATGTATAGATTAATTATCAATTCAACAATAATAATTATTGATATTATGATATTATATTAATATCATATTATATTAAGATCATAGATATTATATTAATATCATATTGATATGATAAATAATAAAGGAAAATAATAAAACGAGCGAATAAAAACTTACTTTGCGATTTGCGATATACAAATATCAGCGATTTTCCGGTACCCTATTAAAGAATTAGGAGTCAAACTGCGAGGATATTTTGGTTTCAAATGAAAGATAATATATTCATCTCCACGACTGTACCATAAAAATTCTATAGCTGCATACAAAATTTTCACATAAAATACGTTTTAACCATCACAATAATCGCAAAATATGAAAAAAATGGGGTCTGATTAGGTACCTTAATATCTAAATACACTGAACTGAGGAAAATAAATATACAAAAAAATTGTTGCTTATTTAGTCCTCTATAAAGTCCGCTAAAAGTTTTATATAAAAATAAACAACTTTTCCAGTTATAAGAAAAATAAGAAAATTTCTCAAATTTTTTCATACATTTTCGCCATATCAAAAACGCGGCGAGCGTCGTAACCGCCACTGTACAAGGCGCGCTAATATGAATCTTATTTTAATGTCATTAACGTCGATATTAGTACTGACAAACATCCTACCTGCTAATTAAAAAGTTGGAGCATTCTTAAGGAAAAAATCTTAAGTATGGCTAAAGTTGAAGGAAAAATCGCAAGATTTCCATGGCTGGATGTAGTGAATTTACCAAACTTCGTGATAGCATACTTATTTTTTATCTATCATAATATGTACGTACTTTTTTTGTACTAGAGGTTTTTGTAAAAGTTTAACTGAAGGATCATTTTATACACCCCTATGTATAAAAATAAATGATCCCTTGAGTTGAGGTAAAATAATCCCAGAGATAATATTTATTTAAGTTACTTAATTTATAACCAATTTAAGCATATAAGCAAGAAACACGTAATCTTTTAGTTAGACGGTTTTTAAGCTTCGGCAAATAATGAAAAGGGGAGCCAATTTATTAAGGGCCTGGGTTACCCTCGAAATTTTCATACATTCTTAATACCAAAATCATTTTCTCATGCGAAAATATTTAACATGTTTGAGTTATTTTTCGGCTTAAGATAGTAATTACCTAGGGTCCTGAACAAATTTTTTTTACAAAATATTTAAATACTAAAAAAAATTTTTGTGTTTAAATATTTTTTAGTAAATTTACTACTAAATATTTAAACACCAAAAAATAGACAAAAACACTAAAAAATATATAAATAAATAGTAAATTTACTACAAAATATTTAAACTTTAAAAAATATTTTTTATTATTTAAATATTTTGTAGTAAATTTACTATTTATTTATATATTTTTTGGTGTTTTTGTCTATTTTTTGGTGTTTAAATATTTAGTAGTAAATTTACTAAAAAATATTCAAACACAAATTTTTTTTTAGTATTTAAATATTTTGTAAAAAAAAATTGTTCAGGACCCTAGGTAATTACTATCTTATGCTGAAAAATAACTCAAACATGTTAAATATTTTCGTATGAGAAAATGATTTTGGTATTAAGAATGTATGAAAATTTCGAGGGTAACCCGGGCCCTTAAGATTTTTATTATATTATTATGATGCACATATTTTAATACACATTATGCTGCGGCCGCATATGCGTGGTGCTTCGCGCTAAAACCGATACTATTGGACGATCTGCGTGTATCGTCCAATAGTATCGTCTCATCGCACGAAGCTTCGGACGATACACGCAGATGCGGCCGGGCCGTTACACATCCATATGACCCAGGAACTTTGAAAAACTTTTTGTTCCGTCGCGCGTCGGCGGGATTCGACCCGCGGGCCGCGACCCCTGGCTTGTGCTATCAATGCAACGGCCCACCAACTGAGACACAGAGGTCGTGGCAAAGTGGTATTTGGAGCTGAGGTTTTTGTGCGAGACAGCAGAATGCAGATGTTATCACCTAAAAAGTTCCTACCACAAAAAGGTGCTTATTTTCTGGAGTGTATGATACACTATTATTATTATTTATCTTGGTATGTGAGCGTTATTATTTATCTTGCTCTAAGTGTAAAAATATTTATATGTAGTTATTAATTTCGGGTCTTAAACCAAAAATACCAGCCAACCGTAAAGTAGGACATTATATTATTATGTTAGTAAGTAATTCAAACAAAAAATATCAAACTTGCTTTGAACGGTTTCATTAGATAAATTACAAGTAAGAAACAATACACATAATCTTCCTATTTATCAATAACTCATGTCAAAGCTTTTATCTATCTACAGCATGACTGGTGAGACATGTTCAATATTCGAGGACGTGATATTTGGCTATTATATTGGTTGAAAAAAAATAATATAAAAAATAATATCAATTGATCACTGAGTAAATGTAGCTTAAAGTTAAATAATTATTTACCCAACGCATGGACACCGCGCGCGGGAGTAGTAGCGCGGGGCGGGGGGGAGCATGCCGCGCGCCGGCCGCATAGTAATTTACTAAGTGTCCATGATTCATTTGTTTGAAGGGAAATTTGGTCAAAAATCAAGTACCTAATTTTATTACATAAATATAATGAGAATCGAGTACTGAATACTCTCCTTAATTATCGGTATTGACTCACCAGTCATGCTGTATATATATAAAACTCTAAGGTGACTGACTGACATGGTGATCTATCAACACACAGCCCAAACCACTGGACGGATCGGGCTGAAATTTGGCATGCAGGTAGATGTTATGACGTAGGCATCCGCTAAGAAAGGATTTTGATAAATTCCCACCCCAAGGGGTTCAAATAGGGGATGAAAATTTGTATATAATAATACTTCTTAACGCGAGTGAAGCCGCGGGCAAAATCTCGTGATATTATAAAGAGGAAAACTTATTTGCTTGTACGGTGTACCGTGTAACGGACGATTTTCAAGATTTAAACGTGACAGGCGACACATAAAAATATAGTAATTTAAATTCTGAAAAAAAAAATATATGTGTTAGTTAAGGATCTAACAAATTGGAATTCATTTTCCATTCCATTACAGTTTACACAATATCATTAACTTCATTCGATAGAAAAAAATCCTAAAGTTACCGATCTTCTTTTAACGAAAAGTCCAAATTATTTGAAATTTTCAGATAACTTTTGTACTGAATTAAAGACAAAGAATATATCTAGCGAGCTTAGTTTATTTGACACGATTTATTTGATGTATAAAATAACGACGATCAAAAAAACTATAAAATTGTAGGCGCAAAGGCTCGGCTGGTGTTTTCCAAAGAGAAATAGGTCAATTACTAGAATAAAGTGTATGAAGGAACTTACTACAATTATTATTATTAGTAATAAACAAAAACTACTACATACGCTAAAACAAAATATCACTTGTTATCTCGACACAAAATCCGTTATGAACTGCGTGTGGCTTAAATAAGACTGACTTAGGGAATGTAATCTCGGCCTTTTTTAACGAGATTGATCTCGGACGAAAAAAGGCGAGATCTCGCGAGTTTGACGAGATTGATATTTTGTTAATTAATCTGTTATTCTAAATAATGTGATATAATTAGAATTTAGTCAGACTATTAGAGTCTGACTAATTGGTATAATATGTTATTAATTAATCTGTAATATCTAATGATCTACTGCGTAGAAATAGTCTCATTTAATTGATTCTCAGTTTAATAGTCAACTCAACTTAGATTTAAATAAGTTTTATATTTTCTTACTTCGTGTTGTTTTGTTTGTTATAAAATAACTGTTTTATTACTCAAAGGTATATCAAACAAAAAGTTTGATATTTGAAGAGAAGATTGGTTGTTTCTTTCATTTGTTATTTGATGGATATTGATACATACGTATCCACACGTATGTATCAATAAAAGTCTATTGATTTTTTGTAAAAAAATATTAATGTTTATCTTATAATACTAAAATAATACATATTTTTTTTCTAATTTATTCAAATATTGCGATTATTTGCAACAAAAACCACCAAACTGCTTATCTCGCGAGATCTCGAAATTGGCGAGATCTCGCAGTATTGTTATTCATAATCTCGCGAGATCTCGCTTGAACCCCAATCTCGCGAGATTTGCATTCCCTAGTCACTGACTTGCGGACAGGTTTGAGGTGTATTCGTGTGACATGAATGAAGGCATTATGGCCGCTTATAATGATAAGTTTGATAAATGACAGCCGGCAATAGCTGCGGCGAAGGCTGGACCTTCTTCAGATAATAATTATTATGTAGGTATGTAGCTATGTACTAAATACCGGTAAAGTGGGGCTATTTGGGACACATTTTACACTATTTTGGTTTATATTTCATTTATTTGTTCGGATAGATTCTTGCAAAAATTACAAATGGATTCCTGAGCGCGTGTTTTTTGCATAATATGAAGTTAGCATTTTGACATTTATATTAAAGAGGCCAGTAAAAATAAATAAATAAACCTAGTTCCAAATATCACTTGAATGGGGCGCTATTTGGGACAGCTTTCAGATTTTATAGTTAAATCATGGTTTTTAGCTAAATAACTGAATTAAACATATTAACGCTATTTGGGACGCAAAAACATAAAATATGAATTTGAATTGAATCTACAATTAAATTTAGGATTTTTCGAAAATAAAAGCACATTTAAGAAAAAAATGATTTATTAGAGTTCCATAGATTACTTTTGAACAATTTTTTTTATTAAAAACAGATCAAAATGCGTAGTATAGGTCTACCAGAATCTGATGGCAAAAAGTGCTTAAGTAAATGGACTCCAGCAATACCGGGAATTATTGGAACAAAACATTTTGATCCTTTTTTCCTTTAGCGGCTGATTCACATGCAAATATATAAATTCATCCAATGATCAAGGATATTTTTTGAAAATCTGCTGTCAAAATTTGCCATCAGATTCTGGTAGACATGTCGCAGTCATGTAGTTCAATCTGACTAGCGTATTCATTGAATGACTCCATTCAATTGAATGACTCGGCCGAACGTTGATTGAACAATCGTCATTCAACGTTCAACTAGTTAGCGATTTTTAACATAGCCCTTTGAAGAGAGCGGATATGAAATCAGTCAGGTAATTGAATGTATTTATTTTTAACGGAATAGGTATAAGAACAGTAAGTATATAATTCTTAGGTAATTAATAGCAATGTATTTATTACTCCGTCTGTCCAATACGATTGGATTTGGTTAGGTTAGATGGCAAGGCGGGAGCGTAGCGCAGCGAAGCTCCCGCCTTAGCCATCGTGGTTATTTTTTTGTAAACCACCCAGAAGTAGCCTTCGCCTCATATTTGAAGTCAGTTTCTAGATTAACCAATTATTACGCCACCAACAAATACTTAAAAAAAATCATAGCATTCCATTTAACGACTTCACTATGATGACGTTTAGTCAAGACGTTAAACGTTCTAGTCAGCGTCTTGACTAGTTGTTCTTCAGTCATTCAATAGAACGGTGTCATTCAATAAATACGCTAGTCATTCAATCGAATCACAGATTGAACCAAATGACTGCGACAGACATATTATAGCGTCATTTAAATAAATTAACATTTATCCTTTCCATAAAAAATATAACAAAAAACATCCTAGAAAAAGATTTTGTTTTATTTGTACTTAGTTACATAAATCGTTTATCAAACGTAGCTCTATCTTAATTTCTATCAATATAATAATCTGCCTAGGTACTAATCAACAATTTCTTACGCAACCCATTACCCAAATAACCCCCACGATGCCGTCCCAAATAACCCCATCTAAATTTGTCTACAGAAGTCTAACAAAATGTACGATAACGTATCAATATTTAGCAAAAGAATCCACACTGAAATATATATTATATTTGAAATACGTAGTAAATAGTTCGCTTTACCTTTAAGAATTCAGTGTATAGGAGAAGTTTTACCACCAAAATTTTTAAACTAAATTATGACATGTGAAGTTCGTTTAATTGTAATGATGTACTGTGTCATAAACTGACATTGACGAGTGTTATTTTGACAGCAACTATTATACTATTAGCATGACACAAAAAATATTTCTGCAGATTAGAAAAAGAAAATTATACACATTTATGTCCTAAATCCTGGGGTGTCCCAAATAGCCCCCAAAATCTCAATTAGCCCCAAAATACGGTATCAATTACCTTCGTTGCCTGGTAGATTGTGTCTAGCTATGAAAAGAAAACGGACGAGAATATGACGACCCGCTTCGAGAAAACTCGAAGCAGGTCGTCATATTCTCGTTCCCCATCATTAATAATTAATTCTAAATAATATTATTTAGTCAAAATATATTTTTATTTTTTATTCAACTGTACCTATTGTTGTTTAACAAGAAGCTAAAATAATTTACAGAAGTCATTAGCAGTAAATATATTTGTCACTTTATGCCATAGTACTGTGAATAAGTATAAGGAAATGATCCAAAATTCCTTAATATTTAAACTGTGGTGCAGTTTGTAGTTTGAAAATTAACGCCTTGTAGAGTTAAAGCATATTGTAGTTACAGAAGGAATATTTTTCGTCAGTAATAATTAGTGTCGTGGTTTTATTTTATACATAAAAATATTTTAGTGGTATTTTAATTATACCTAAATAATAATTACTTACTTACACGTCGTGTAATTATAATTATTTAAAAACTTGTATGACACTTTACAAATTACACTGAATAATTAAAATCATAAAATTATGTTTTCTAGTAATAGATAATATTATATTAATCAATATCAAGATTTACATTATACTCGAAGCTAAAAGATTTTGTTGAACAGTTAAAACAATATAATATTGTTATCCTATTATGTCCACTGATACCTACGAGTTCATACATTTTGCTTGTGAATTGTGATCTCGCGGTGTAGCGTCTAGCGGCTAAACCGCTCGTTCACACGGACGCATATAAATCGAGTCTCATAAAAATAATGTGCTCCAACTTTTTTTCTAATAACTGGCCTATTTTACCGTAATTTGTATAACGGTAATAACGTGTTTTCGCATTGTAAAATCCATACTTCCATACTAATATCACAGAATATATTATAATAGTTGCCAATATTATACCTACTTATGCGAAAGGGTGTCTGTCTGTTTATTACCTCTTCATGACCAAACCGCTGAACCGATTTTGATGAAAGTGGCATGAAGATACTGTGAGTTCCGGGGAAGGACATAGGATACTTTTATCCCGGAAATATGTACGGTTCCCGCACAATAAACGAATTTTGGGCAACTGTGTTGCGGCCATCACTAGCAAGTATAAAACACGTATTGTGGACTAAATTACGCCCGTTGAACAAAAATTTGGTTATTGCGCGGTAACCATAAATATTTTCGGGATAAAAAGTATCCAGTGTTCTTTTCCGGGACTGAAACTATCTGTATACCAAATTTCAGAAAAAATGGTTTAGCGGTTTATTTGTGAAGATGTTACAGACAGACACACTTTCGCATTTATAATATTAGTATAGAAGTATAGATACTTGCTCGAGAGTCGAGAGGAATCGTTAGATTCGCGTTACTGTGGTACTGACTAGTGACTACTGAGTAACACTGGGTACTTATACAAAAAAAAAATACATAATGGCATATTTATTTTAATAACACAAAAACAGTCAGGAGTTATAACAACAACTTATAACTACCAGTCTACAAGCTACGCTCAGAATCGCTCAAGCCTTCATATTGACCTTTCCCATTATTATCGATGACGCATCAGTGTTGTAATTGTTTCCTGGCTTATTGCTGATAGGGTATAACAATACACAGTTTGTATCTTATAATAAAAAAATAATATTAAAATCTAGAGTCTTTACTCGTATACATAAACAAGAGTATAGGTAATTATGTACTTATACAGGTGTAACAAAACAAAGTGATAATAAAGAAGAAACTGTAGGGTGTGTATGAGGCCCCACTCCCCTGTATGGGGCTTACTATAAAAGTAGCGACGCTGAAAGAGCAACCCTTTTTTCTATTTGTAGCCCATATTTGTCCAGCCCATGTCCATATTTAGCGTCTATTTTTATTTTTTGGTTACCTACCCAGTCTCCCCACACTGGTTTCGGTGACGGTGGCCGGTTTCATTAAAACCAGGCCAGGTACGCAGGAGTAATTTTATGGTGCCCAAGTGTGTGCGCAGTACACAAGAGCACTCTCTATTTTCTTTACTCCACTGATCTCTATACAAGTACGCTGGATTGCTGATAACCTTTGAAATGACATTATATTTTTTGTGCCTATTTGAAGCGGAATCAGCGCCCGTATTATTCGGGTAGAGAACTAAATCTGACGTAAAAATGTCGTTTGAAAGCCGCCATATTGGCGCTGATAGCAGTAGTGAGAGTATTTGGAACTAATACTAGTGATGACAACTGTTGTTATTGGTTGTGGTTAAGTCAAATTTAGTTCTCTACCCGAATAATGGGGGCGCTGATTCCGCTTCAAATAGGCACAAAAAGCAGGTCTGTATCAGCAATCCAGCGTACTTGTATAATAGAGATCAGTGCTTTACTCTCATGACATAGAGGGACGGCACTACGGCAGACTGACACGACCGGCGCGAGATCAGGCGCAGGACCGACTTTTTTACATGCCCATCCGACGCATGGATCATCTTGTCAGACAATCAGGTGATCAGCCTGCATTGTCCTAACCAAACTTGGAAATAACATGCTTCCAATTACGCGGGAATCGAACCCACGACCTCAGAGTCAAGAGCGACATTCTATACCACTGGACCACGGAGGCGTTATTGCCTATATTAATCCATAGCTAAGACCCTGTTTTTTATATTACATTAATAAGTTTATATCAGTCAGAAAGAGACGAATTCATCTCTTTCTTCTCCCACCATACAGATAAAATACTTACTCAATTTGTATATATAAATTACATACCTGTAAATAATAATTATTAGCGACACCAAGAATCCGCCAATATACAAACATTAAAATGATTTGGAAATTGGGACCAATCTAATAGACGTACCTACATATATTATAATAAAACTGTAGAAATGTGAATTCTGTACATTAAAGATATTCAAAAAATAATAAGCGGGTGGTGTCACTACATCGCTATAGAAGCCAAAAATGTGGTTAGTTTTTTGTCTGTCTGTCCGTCTATAATATATTTAAAACTACACCGCCTGTATATGTGTGGATAAGTAAATATATGCTAATCTATAGTTAGAGTTCCGAAAGTACAAGGAATATCATTATCCGTGCTGACACCGACTTTGCCCTTCCGCCTCACTTTCTCGTTCGTCACAGCCTCGCTCATGTCTACGAGATGTTTCTGAAACTTCTCCGATGTTATTTCTTTCAGATTATTTTCTGAAAGATAAAAAATAATAAAAAAATATTGTATTCATATCTAAGTATACGAACCACGATACGATTTGAATATTTTTGGAATTCATGGAGGTTCTGCTTTTTTATCCTTTATTTATCAATAAAAGCTACAAAAACAATGTTGTTTGGCGCAATGTAAGCTTAAATAATAAATCGGGGAGAAGTCTTTTCGCATTATTGTATGTCATGGACTTGTCTTAATAATCTCTTGGGCAATACCTCAGAACAGGAAAATAAGGCTATACCATATCTGGCTGATTTTGGTATCATTAAATAGTTTTAATTTTACATAAGACAATTCCAAATTCAAATTAGGTAAATGTGAGATTTTTATTGGTTTTTCTTATTGTTAAAATGAGTGATTATAATGAAGAAGTTCGATACATTTGAAAATTTTGTTACAAAAAAGGTAAAAATGCAACACAAGCCGTGACAAAAAATTGTAATGTTTATGGACATAATGCAGTATCTGTGAGAGTAGCGCAAATTTGGTTTAAGCGTTTTCAATCCGGAAATTTTGATATCAAAGATGCACGTCGCTCTGGTCGCCCTGTTACGGACAAAACTGATGCCATTTTTAAAAAGGTGGAGCAGGATCGGCATATTAGTAGTTACGATGTAGCTGAAGAACTGGGGATTGACCACAAAATGGTTTTGGCGCATTTGAAAAAAGCTGGGTACACAAAAAAGCTCGATATTTGGGTGCCTCATGAGCTCACTGAAAGATACCTAATGAACCGTGCACTCATTTGTGATTCTTTATTACGACGTAATGAAACCCACAAACTATATAGAATGCTAACGCATATGAAACCGAACCATTTTTGAAGCAAGAACGTGCGAAAAAGATAGTGGTCAAAGCCCGGTCAGGCTTCACAGACTGTGGCGAAACCCGGGTTAGCTCGCAAGTTGCAACAAGGTGATGCTGTGTGTGTGGTGGGATTGGAAGGGCATTATTCATTATGAGCCGTTACAGCCAGGCAGAACCATCGATTCTGAACTGTACTGCGAACAACTGATGAAATTAAAGCAAGAAGTTGAGAGAAAGCGGCCGGAATTAATCAATAGAAGGGGTGTGGTTTTTCACCATGATAACGCTAGACCTCACACATGTTTAGCCACTCAGAAAAAATTACGGGAGTTTGGCTGGGACTGCTGGGAGGTGTTAATGCATCCGCCGTATAGTCCTGACCTTGCACCTTCAGATATCCACCTGTTTCGGTCGCTGCGGAGTTCCTTAGGCAGTGTCAGGTTGACATCACAAGAGGACTGCCAAAACCACTTGTCGCATTTTTTTCATCAGAAGCCCCAAAATTTTATAGCAATGGGATCGTGTCCCTACCAACAAGATGGCCAAAAGTTATCGAACGAAATGATACCTATATACTTTAGTCAATTGTAAATAAACTTTATAAAAAAACCTTTTGAATTTTTATATAAAATGCGAAAAAACTTTTTCCCCAACCTAATATATTATACAAGTTTTACCCAAGAACGTTGAAATAATAGCTATTTTCAACGTCCTTGGTTTTACCATGCGCCGTCAAACTTCTAAAATTCACTTTTACTCTATGTAGAACATTAAAATTTACGTCATGTATTATGTAGTACCTACATTACTGCATTAATGTTTTTAATATCCATATTATAACTTCCATACTTATGTGTCTGTCCGTCTGTCTAACCTCTTCACGTTCAAAACGCTGATCCAATTTTGCTGATATTTGGTAATTGGTATGGAGATACTTTGAGTCCCGATCCCGAAGGACATAGGATACTTTTTATCCCGGAAAAATGATTCCCGCGCCATAAACGAGTTCTGTCGCAACGGAGTTGCAGGCGTCACCCAATTAGTTCGTAGA
Source organism: Plebejus argus (assembly GCA_905404155.3). NCBI lineage: Eukaryota > Metazoa > Arthropoda > Insecta > Lepidoptera > Lycaenidae > Plebejus > Plebejus argus. Next base: position 6,057,962 of record FR989933.1, read on the forward strand.
TAGTTATAGTATATAATATTTTTTCAATTTATTAATTTAACTAACCGTAGTGAGTCCTTAACGATTTGTCAGATCCACCGTATTCTACCGGTAGCACATCTTTTGGTACGTAGTCATACAATGTGTCGAGGGACTTGTGAACTTGCAAGCGATTTGCCAGCTTCTTACTTAAGACTCGCTTAAATATTTTGATGATCACGTTGATTCCTTTGTTTTTGGATAAAATGTGAAGTCCTTTTACCCTCATCCCGAAACCTTCCTGAAAATAGTACCTAAATTAACAAACGGTAAAGACATTTTAGTGACTTCTTACTGACTGTGGAGGGGAAGAATAATTGGATGATGTAAGATTACAGTTTGATTCAGATACCGCGCGTTTACACGACTCATTAAATCGATATAATTCGACTAAAATGTTGTAAGCCAGCCATCTGCCTATGAATCACTTTCTTCACTGACACACGCTTGGCTTTGCAATCATGGTGGCAATCATGGCTCAAGATAAGCGACAGAAAAAGAAAATGGGCCCATCGACGACCTAAACTATAGTAAAAAACATGGCTCAGCGTGGGTAAATTCTTACCGTCATGATCATCAACGCCAGGTGCAGCTCGACAATGTTGATGAGCTTGAACAGCTCGAACAGATCCACATCCATGTAGTCGAAGATCGCGATCACGCCGTTGTTGTAGTCGTGAGCCATCTCATATTCCGCCAGCTACAATAAAAAATGCTATGTTTACAATGTTCCGACATTGTTTTCGATTTTGATCGAATCGATTCACAGACAAATTCTTACGCCGGTTCTTTTCGCCGGGTTAGTGCCCGAACCGGTGGTAGGCATCATCACAGAATAGACAATAGTACAAGTAGCATCATGTAGACTTTCAGAGAATATTTGCAAAAATGTATGAATAAAAAATGTTGTTTTAAGTAAGTCCTAAGTAACCTTTAAGTTTGACTTAGGACTTAGTTGAAACATAGTACGTTGAGCATAATATTATTATGCCGCACAATGCGCTCTAGCGGCTAGCGCTTTGATTGGAAACCAGGGAAAACTTACAGCAATCAAATATTTGTAGTATTGAAGTAATCCGTGTTCAAACTTTTTGCCGTCGTTCCGCAGAAGGTAGACTCGCTCGTGCTCTGACGTCATCTTCGGCAAAATGCAGTCGACTCTGAAATTCAAGAGGTAATAATAGGCAATATTACGCACTTCAGAACAGAGGGCGCTACTAGCATATACAGTAAATAGTCCGACCAAAATTCGATAATATGTTGCACATGTCATTTGTTAAACTAATATGAATTCTGTGACGTCATCAGCAAACGTGAAATAAATTTTCGGTAAAAATGCAACTTTAAGTATATAATATGATGTACTTTGGTAAAATATATTATGTTGACAACTGCAGTTTTAAGAAAATATTTTAATTACTGTTAATTACTTACATATCAGGGTATAACAATCTCTGCTCTCTTGTGATTGGCCCAAAATATTTGGGATGCAGGGCTCTGAACCTGCAGATGTTGTCTATTTTGATTTTCGCTTTCTCCACGGAACCCTTATTGAATATTATCGCTCGCTCCAAATGTTTTCTATCTGAAGAAAAAAAAGTAAGAAAATATTATAGGCGTATGCACTATTTAAATATTATTATCTAATACATAATATTATGTATTTTAGTATGTGGACATATAAGAAAAACCTGGCTTAGAATATAGTAAGTACCTATAGGTCTACCAGAATCTGATGGCAAAAAGTGAGAAAAGAAATTGACTCTAGCAATACCTACCGAGGTAGGTAATTGGAATAAAACGTTTTAATCCTTTTTTCCGTAAGGTGGCTGATTATATTGACCTATAACAAGAAATGAACATTCACCATAATCCTTTTTAACATGGTGCTCCTGTTTCTGGATCCAAGCCTCTATGAGGTCGACGCTCTCGTGTATCTTGGTGACGTCATCCAGGTGGAACTGTCTCCGCACATCTCGCAGGGTGTCGGGGTTGAACCCCAGTATCGGGGTTGGAAGTAGACACTCCATCACCCTGGAGACCTTGGATAAGATGTTTTTGATCAAAGTAACGTTTTGTATATTCATCCAATTGATAGTCAAAAATAATCCGTTTAATGAAACAATGATAAACTAAGAGCGACCGCAGACTTACAATTTCAAGTTGGCCAACTACAGTCAACTACAATCTTTAAATGAAAAAAATAATATGAGAACTTTATTAATTCGAGATAAAAATGTGCAAGGTGACAATATTTAAAATGTAATAAGCGTTCTCTGTAAAAATACAAAGAAAACAATACACCTTTTAAGCGTGATTACGTTTAGAAAATTTTCCCGCCTGTCATGACTTTCTTGACAGACTGTAGTTGTACAACTTGAAATTGTAAGTCTGCGGTCGCTCTAAATTTATAAAAAAACTTAGTTTCTTTATTTACTTACATCGAATAGTCTATGAAAACTTCGGCACTGATTTGTTTATTTTGTACCTGCCAGTATAATAATAAATCTATAGGTTAATATTTTATGCAAAAGAAAATATACCTAAAGTATGTTGTATCAAGTATTCAAGTACAATAATAACAATAATTATTTATGTGACTATTGATTTAGAGCGACCGCAGACTTACAATAATTATTTCAAGTTGGCCAACTACAGTCTGTCAAGAAAGTCATGACAGGCGGGAAAATTTTCTAAACGTAATCACGCTGAAAAGGTGTATTGTTTTCTTTGTATTTTTACAGAGAACGCTTATTACATTTTAAATATTGTCACCTTGCACATTTTTATCTCGAATTAATAAAGTTCTCATAATATTTTTTTCATTTAAAAATTGTAGTTGACTGTAGTTGGCCAACTTGAAATTATAAGTCTGCGGTCGCTCTTACACACAAACACAGTTTCTTTATCGCGTGGGACACGTGGGAACCGTATATTTTTCCGGTATAAAAAGTATGGAATATATCCGGGATAAAAAGTATGGAATAAGGAATTTATCCGGGATAAATTCTTATGCCCTCTCCCGGGACTCAAAGTATCTCCACACCCAGCAAAATCGGTTCGGCGGTTTCGGCGTGAAGAGGCAACAGACAGACGAACACACTTTCGCGTTTATAATATTAGCACTCTCGCTGCCAGCAATATACAGCATGGTTACAATTTAGCAAGCCATGGAGTCCGCCTGCGGGTCCCAACGATTCCGCTGCGGTAGGCCATCACTCAAAATGAAAAAATATTACAGCAGGCCAGTGTTGCCAACTATGGGGATTTCCCACTAAATTTAGTGGGAAAAAATAAATTTTGTGGCGTTTTTAGGGGGTAAAATATTTTGGGGATATTTTTGGGGGTAAAATATTTGAGGAATGGAATATTTTTTTAATAACAACCTTAAAGTGACTTTCGGATCTTTGCTGCCAGCAAGCGCGACGGGCGAAAATTCAAACGAAATGCCACTTTATGACATAGGTTATAGGTTTCATTTTACTCTACCACTAGCTTTTACGCCGCCGCCCGGCGATAGCATGGATCGCCACGCAAATGTCAGTAGAAAATGATACCTATGGTCTATGTCATAAAGTAGCATTTTATTTGAATTTTTACCGGAATTTTTACCAAAAGCCACCTTTAAGATGGAACTGCCGCACAAAGCCCATGTCTCTATAGTCTACCAGCTGACACTGCTGACAGTAGGCTGACAGATTATTATATATTTTGTTGTCGTTGTATATGTAATGAAAAAAAAGGACCGAAGTATTTTAAAACTGCTGGCCTGTTTGTTTGTTTAGCCTGTTGAAGGTGTACCTATTTCAGCGTTTTGAGCGCTTAGTAGAACACACTCCAAGTAATTTTAAATATTTTGATTTTTTGGGGAGTTTTAGTTGAAATTTAGTGGGTTTTGAAGTTGCTTTAGGGGGGAAATGTTTTGAATAGTTGGCAACACTGCAGCAGGCCGTGGGGTCCGCTGGCGTCTAGTTAAGAATGCTTTAGCTCGCCGTGGGATCCGCTGTGACCCCCTAAATTCAAACAGATATTTCTACTACAGGCCTGCTAATAAGAAAAAGATATGTAAGGTATTGGCTTGCGCATACAGTAAGCTACATGTTGAAAAAAAAATCATGTCAATCGGAGCAAAAATTATATTTCTGTACGGCGGGGAAAAAAGAAAAACAAATAAAAATTAAACTGACAAATCTTTATTATTTTAATTCAAAAACAAGAAAAAACATGCTCGAGAGCGATGAGGCCTGGCAGGCGGCGGTCTCTTTCTGCGAAATTGTTATGTCGCAGAAAGAGGCCGCGGAGCGGGACAGAGAGGACGACCCCACCTCTCTGCCGCTCCGGCGGCGCGGCGTAGCTACGCGTAAGACGGGAGTGCGGAGGCGACGCTATGCGAACCTCCTAACTCTCGTCTAACGGGGCTCCGGGAGAGGATGGGAACCTCCCCGGCTTAGCCAGTCCCGGCGCCGAGGGAATGCTTCAGTTTGCCTAAGCGTTCCCTTACCCTGACCGGAAGTCCGGTCCCTTTTGAGGTAGACCGGCCAGTCGTGGAGGGAGTCCTCTGTTTGTTAGATCCGGGATATCCCTCCTTTGTACGGCTGAAGGCGAACTGCAGGTGGTTTTAGTGAGTAGGAGTCTCACATACCCCCGGGCGCGGGGTGCTGAGCACATACCCAACCCGAGGGACCCATGATGGGTTTCCCCTTCGCATCAAAAAAAAAGTGAGGCATACTGTACTTGTTTTTTTTTTGTGAGTTTCTTGTTTACTTGTTTTAGACACTCTCTTTTTGTTTACATGTTTTAGACACTATAAAAAATATTCTTCGCAAAAAAATCCCGAAAGTGCAAAAGCACGGGAAAAACACGCACGCAGCAAGCCGAGGGGGCGGCCGGTGGCCAACTAACAATTATTATTACTTTAGCTGGCTTGCAAATTAGTAATTAGATTCTAGCAAATTACAAGGCGTGGCGGACAAAATGTTTTGGGGGCGGCCGGCGACCCCCACGGCCCGCTGGTATATTTCTCTAAAATAAGATCGGCCCCTTGCACTTACAAACTTGGGACCCGCCGCCGGCCGGCGGATCCCATGGCAGCGAGAGTGTTAATTTTAATATGTAAGTATGTGTGTGTCGTCGGTCGTCGTCGTCGTCGTATCGTCGGTCGTCAATATTTAAATTATACATAATAATATTTAAATATACAAAGATTAATTAGAGCACACAATCAAATAAATAAAAATTATTTACATACGTTAGAACAACACAATCTTGTCACAAAATACAATTCGCATGAAATCAAACACTCGACCACAACGCTAAACTTATGATTAATTATATTATTATCTGAAAACAGATAAAGAGCTGCTTATCAGTCACCACTACAAATAAAACTTGTTATCAGGCGTGTAATTATAATGATACTAACTGCAACACTCACAGTGGAACATTAATCACTTAAAAATGTAATTAATTCAATTTTTGACATAAGCCCCATACATTATCTCTCAAACTCTTCATTAAATTGAAGGTTAATCATAATTAAATGTCTCTGAGTACGGCGGTAATTAATGATGCCTTCAAGTTCAACTTGCGCAGAAAATCGTCCCTTAGCTAACAACACCGCTCAAGTCGAAAATTGGCGGTTTTTACATTTTAATGCCATTGGATAGAGCTGCGCATTGCGCATTGAACCATTGGTCACACGATATAGGGACCGTGCAGAGCGACGACACTGCCACAAGTGGCGAATAGCCGAAACTTTTACGAAAATTTTACTGTCAAGCTCTAGTGAAGCTACGGAAAATTAGAAGATTTCTTAACAAATTCTGAGTATTTTCAAGAATTGAAATGTATTGTTGTTCTAATACATACAAGAAATATAAAGGCAAATCGAACGATGTAAAATTTTACTATTTTTCTGCCAAAATATTCACATGGCTTTGCTTAATGAAAAACGAAAGAAATGGATAAAAGGCGGTAAAATATACGTAAGTATTTAAAAAGTTCCATGAGTGTTATGTGTAGACTAGTAAAAACACTAAATTTTGTAGATAATAACTGTAAATTCATTTTTTATGAACACAATATGAACATAACCTATAACCATTGCTTTCTTTCAGTAAACATCCAAACTGGCTTCCATCTTAATTGATATACATACATAGGCACCGCTCATTTAATTGGCATAAAATTGCATCAAAAGTAAGGATAATTTGGAGAAGTCCTGCCAGGAATTCAACACTGAGGATAGTATTGAACTTGAACCATCTTGTCAAAGTGTTGGTTCTCAAAAGGATGATTCTTCAAGTAAGAAAAAGATTAGTAGTGCAGTCTTTGTGTGTTATTTAAAGAATACATACCTAAATGGTGTTTACACTTATGAGATCCATACTGAAATTAGTTAAAAATAGTGACAGACAAAAGTTGTGAAGATGGTATCGATCGAATCGCAGAAGGTTGAAATAAAAGCATTTATTTTAGTGAACTTGTTTTATTTTATTAATCCACAAGCATTTTCAGTAATTAATATAAGTATTTTTGCATAGCTTCATTATTTTATTGCAATATTTATCAAGTTTTTACTTTCTATGCTGATGGATGCTATTAATTACTTTTTCAGATATTTTCTTAGTTATCTAGATAAGCTTTATACATTTTTATTCACTCTTCCATTCTTTGTTTACGGGTAGAAAGTAGAAACCCTTAATATTATATTTAATATTATAAAAATATACTTAATATTATAAATGCGAAAGTGTGTCTGTCTGTTAGCACTTCACGCCCAAACCGCTAAACCAATTTTGCTGAAATTTGGTATGGATTTACTTTGAGCCCCGGGAAAGGACATAGGATACTTTTTATCCCGGGAAAATGTACGGTTCTCGCGCGATAAATGATTTTTGGCGTAACGGAGTTGCGGGCGTCATCTAGTCTTTAACTTTAATATTTCGATCGCGGATTCTTGGAAATCTGTCGCTGTTCTCGCGGCCGCATGTGGCCACTTGGGAGTGTAAGTATTATATCATTTTATAGTGTAAAACATAAAAAAACACTCATAAACTATCCAGGGTCAAGGAGAATGCGAAGTCAAAGTCACTCACAAGTTACGTCTTTTACTCGCATTGTGGCGCTGCTGTCGAATTACGACGCCCTCTATAGTTTCTGCACGGTCCCTATAGATATCAGAAGCCGTAATTCAAAAAATAGTGACAGCGCTCAAGTCGGATGGCCTCGCAACACCGCACAAGTCGTTAGTCTGTCATACTTTTCGCGCAAAAGTTCTTCGCGCTCCGTGATTATTCAATTTTTATGTGAATTTTATCGCTGAAAGGACTATGCAAGAAGTTTTAATAGAAGACTAGCTGTTGCCCGCGACTTCGTCCGCGTTAGTATAGTAGATCACGTCCAAGTATTATTTTTCAAAAATATTCAATGTACAGAATTGACTTTCCTACGATTTTATTATATGTATAGATGTATAGATATGTATAGATGACGTTTGTTCCTACAAAGGATAATTAAGACGCAATACAAACTCCACGATACCTTTTAATTATGAACAAAAGTTTCATGAGGAATAAAGGGGGGGGGGGTTTGGGGGGGCAAAGCCCCCCCCCCCCAAGAAAAGACGGATGCCAAAGCTCCCAGCATGTTAATCAAACGACACTCGAAATTTGTATAGAAAAGATAGACAAAAGCTCATAGCATGGCAAGGAGTGAAGATAGATACAAAGTGTGAAGGAAAAATTTGTAGGAAATTTTATGGGCTTTCGTTACGTACCGGACATTTTTTCTCTACAACGCACCGTTTTAGCGATATGAGCAAAAAACTAAAAATATTGAAACTTGAGCCCCTCCCCCCGCCCTAGGTGATATCGTCATAATATATAGCCTATGTGTTGACCCGACCTCTATATAATATTCGTGCAAAATTTGAAGTAAATCCATTCAGTACTTTCTGAGTTTATCCCGGACATACATACAGACAAACAGACAATCAGACAAACAGACAAACAGACAAAAATTCTAAAAACTATATTTTTGGCTTCCATATCGATTGTAGATCACGTCCCAAGTATTATTTTTCAAAAATATTCAATGTACAGAATTGACTTTCCTACGATTTTATTATATGTATAGATTAAGAGGTAAGCTATCGAATAAGATAATGTTTATTGATTTACGCGTATTATAATATAGAAATAATTGATAATAGAATATCATCACTTACTTATGCGGTGTTTACTGACTATTTTTTCTTAACTTAGGCGGTGTTTCAAAATGTATTTATTTCTTTTAGGAAACCTAATAGTTGAAATACACTATAGATTCTATTATCTCCGAGAAGAAAAGAACAGAATTGGTCTCTAGTTGGAAGGATTTGTGCGATTACCTTTTATTTTGGGGATCGGGTGCACCAAGGCTGTCCTTCAAGAAGCCGGGACAATACCAGAAGAATGGAAGAGCCGAAAAAGATGCGTTAAGACCGGAGCCAACTCTGGAGCACACTTTTTGAAGATTCCATCAGGCCCACTCGACTTTTGGATATCAAGGGAACGGAGGGCTATTTACACTGAGCGCTGATGAAACCGAATATCTGACATGATGCTCGTGCATCGCGGTATGGTCGGCGATTTCTGTTATCTAGGGTCGTCTTTACTTTTTGCCTTTTACGTCGTGGGCCAACGATCCTTTTCCTACGTGTAGGGATGGTAGGGTTGGCTTGCAAAAAAATCCCTTCAATAGCTTTGGCCAGAGACCAGACTCCTGCTTCCGGCGAACTTTTTGGAGGATGAACCAAACCAGGGATGAAATCTGCCGCCAGTCGGCACTACAGAGGACCAAATGAAAAGCTCCATCCCTTGCATCACCACATTGGCAAGCAGAGTTAGCAAATAGCAGTGTTGTCGGCATAATCCAGCGAGAAGCACAAGTGCTTCAAGGATAGGATGCAAAAAACGACCGCATCCCATGCCAGTCTGCTAACTTGTAGTGCCCCACGCGACGGTATTTAATAGCACGCTGTCACAATACCGTCGTAAGTGGCATAGAACTCCTAATAAGGCAATGATACGATGAACCAAGTGGTGGGGTTATGGATACTTGGTAGCCATCAGGATATGAAGTCAGCAGAAGGTCCAACAGGGAAGTATTCTAACCTCTCTGACATCTGGGGACTGCGGTTCACGTAGGCGCAGCTGTGTTAAGTCGTTCGCAAGGGCAAAGTCACAGACAGATCTCCCCGCATGATCAGTTTTACTGGAATTGAGCCAGTTGGCGTGGTGGGCGTTAAAGTCGCCAATTATTATGATCTCTGTGGATGGGATCTGCTACTGCACTAAATCTGAAGCAGCTTGCAAGTGTTCAAAGAGTTAGTCCGTCTCGGGGTCACCACTATGGGACACACCCATAGACGCGAACCCGGTCGTCGCAATCAATGCGGAGCCACAACGTTGAGAGGTCCCTGACTTCAAGACTGGTGACACGGCGAGAGCTGATATCATCTCTGATATACACACACACTCCAGCTTTGGGCAGAAAGGAGTGCTCGAGATAATACTCTGGGTGGGAAAGGTATGTGTCACTCGGAGCTCGGAGATGATATATCTGCGTCTCGGTTAAAAAGATCAAAGCCGGCTTTGCCGACTAAAGGTGTTAATAGACGGCATTAAGGTTGGAGTGTAATCCCCTGATATTACAGAAGTCCATGTTTAATATCAAAGGGAGGGGGTGCCTTTGTGTGTTTGCTCTTGCTCCGAGCAGATTAGAGCGCAGTTTTGCCCTTCCCAGAATACGAGAGGCAGTCTGGACGTCCACGCTTAGATCCAGGGGTTCCTGAACATGGACGTCCATAGAGGAATTCTCCAACGCAGTTGGTACCCTCCTGTGGTAACAAATTGCTTTTCAACTGCGGCATTTCTAGGGAGGGTAGGGGATTGGGCCTCCGATAAACTCAGTCGGCGAAATACAGCGCAAGCGCTGTTTCACGCCGGTTTTCTTTGAGCCCGTGGTATTTCACCGGTCGAGTCGGCCCATTCGTGCCGAAGCAAATGTTAATTATCTTGAAATTTAATAAAAGCTTTTCTTTACAAATCATCTTTAAATACCTTAATTCCTAACATTTCCGCAAACAACACCGCCTAAATCTAATAAAATATCGGTCAACACAGCTCAAGTCATAAAATAAAAGTTTAAATAAAGTAAATTGACAAAATAAGTATAAATTATAATTATTTCTTAACCGCTACCTAGAGTATTTAATAAGTAATAACAAAAAAAAATTCTCATCTATATTGTTATTTATAGATTCCTTAATGTTTTGTTCCATCTCTTTCATGTTCTGCTTTTGTTTTGATAGGTCATCTTGAATAACTTTTAACATTTTTTTACAACATCATCCATGATGCTGCCCTCTGTTGTTAAGTTGATAGACTCAAAATTATGGCTGGTTGGTAACCCTGTATATTCGTTCCACCACTGCACGCTAGATGGCGCTTTACCGATATTGATTGTCTTGTGATGATGAATGAGTTTTGGATAGGTTTGAGGTTATAATTTAGGTATTTTTTTTTATGAAACACTTATATATCCACTTGCTATTATATCCATGCAACAATAATTCCAAGACTGACCTTTTCATTTAATCACGTACTGTTTTTCCCATATATTTACAGTATTTTAGGGTTGATTGACCATTAACTTTGTGATGTTTCTTTCAAACTTTTTCCCTTTACAGAATTTACACTGATAATAACACTTCCACAGCTAGCTCATAGTTATTTCCACTCACTATTGTGTTTTTGAGATACTTTTAATCACTTTACTATTTTTAAGCACGGTTTAATAACGGAGCAGATGTAAACACGAGCACAGTAGCGCCCTCTCGTTGAATATGCATAGTTGAAAATGCTACAGTAAGAGAAATGTTACATTTTGTTATGTTTAGTTAGTAAATTAGTTAATTCTCTAGTATATATTTTCTGTAAATTGGTGGTAGGAAATAAAGGCTATTTTTATTTATTTTATTATTTTATTAACAAAAAAAAATCCACAGATTTTTTAAAATAGACAGTTTTTTTCGTCTCCTGTAAAGTTGGTAAAAATGACTTAGGCGGTGTTGTAAGCTAAGGGCAGGCCTGTCTCACTCCGCGCGTAGGTATCGAAAATATACCTACGCGCGGCTGCCCTTGCGCAGGGTATAATTCAGTGGGGCTGTGCGAGCGAGCAGCGACGGACATACTTTTTAAGTTTTGACCTGTTTTTATTAAAATGGAAAATAAAAAGGAACATCCTAAAAAGTATGGTGCTGTATTCAATTGTTTAAAAACTGATTGCGATACAAATTTATATTTTTTTTGGTTACCTAAGGACGCTGAAAAGTAAGTAATATAATATGACTCTGCAAAGTATTATATTTGTACTTTGAATAGGTACCTTTTATTACATTATATAGGTAATACATAATAATATAATATTATTAAGTATACTAGCTGTCCCGTTTTGCCGTATACGCGATGTACGTTGCCATGGTGACATACTTATTTAGTCACTTCCATAAAATAATATACTTAAGGACGCTATTACAAAATATATCAGCGATTTTCCGGTACCCTATTAAAGAATTAGGAGTCAAACTGCGAGGATATTTTGGTTTCAAATGAAAGATAATATATTCATCTCCACGACTGTACCATAAAAATTCTATAGCCGCATACAAAATTTTCACATAAAATACGTTTTAACCATCACAATAATCGCAAAATATGAAAAAAATGGGGTCTGATTAGGTACCTTAATATCTAAATACACTGAACTGAGGAAAATAAATATACAAAAAATTGTTGCTTATTTAGTCCTCTATAAAGTCCGCTAAAAATTTTATATAAAAATAAACAACTTTTCCAGTTATAAGAAAAATAAGAAAATTTCTCAATTTTTTTCATACATTTTCGCCATATCAAGAACGCGGCGAGCGTCGTAACCGCCACTGTACAAGGCGCGCTAATATGAATCTTATTTTAATGTCATTAACGTCGATATTCGTACTGACAGACATCCGACCTGCTAATTCTCCGGTTGGAGCATTCTTAAATGCCAATAAAGTATTTCGCCCGTATCTTTTTGGTTGCTCTATTGGCACGTCTGTTACGCCATTTTCGTTTTTTTTTACTTAATTACTCTCATTAAACTGAATATAATAAGTAGTTATCTAAAGAAATTTCCATTAATCATCACAAAAAGTTGTTTATGGTTTATAATTAAATGATAATATTAATAGCGCACCGCGCGCAGGTATTTTTTTGGTGCATTCAGCCCTAGCTGCCCTAGCGGCACAATAGTACATTCGAGCGGCCTCAATGTATAGGTTCAGTGTAATATGGATCGTTATCCGTAGGCATAAGAATGAAATTGGCTTGTAATAAATTTTTGTAGGTACTTAAACGAACAGACGCTGAACTCTGAGTCATTCTAAATAGTACCATATGTTTATAGATTTAAAGAAGACATTTCGTTGGATACATTTTCTAAGATAAACTTCTGTACGGAGTACTATTATATATTCTGTGCTAAGGGACGAAATCGTATATCGCGAAATAACTGTTTATTATGACAAAACTATCCTATAATATCACTGATCTTTATACCTACAAGTACGCTGGATTGCTGATAGCCTTTGAAATGACAGCTATTTTTTGTGCCTGTTTGAAGCGGAATCAGCGCCCCTATTATTCGGGTAGAGAACTAAATCTGACGTAAAAATGACGTTTAAAAGCCGCCATATTGGCGCTGATAGCAGTAGTGAGAGTATTTGGAACTAATACTAGTGATGACAACTGTTGTTATTGGTTGTGGTTACGTCAAATTTAGTTCTCTACCCGAATAATGGGGGCGCTGATTCCGCTTCAGATAGGCACAAAAATCTGTATCAGCAATCCAGCGTACTTGTATAATAGAGATCAGTGTATAATATTATGTCCCTTTCCGGGACGCAATTTTCTTAATTTGCTCAATTTAAGAGGATACACCACACCAAGGCCAGGGCTAGAGAAATCGAAAACAAATTTTTATAAAAATATAAATTGCTGTCTTACTAATCTCAAATCCGCAGAGCGCGAGATAACACGACAAAAGTTCTAATAAAAGAACAGAAAATCATCGATTCGTTGTCCTATTTCTTCTCCAAAACTAAACCGATTTAAGTACCTACTTTTTTTATTAAGAATTAAAGCAAGGCTCATGAGTAATAGTGTTCCTATGTTTTACATTTTTTTGTATATTCTAGCCAGTTTTGTTTTCTGGTTGTTTGAATATGTATAGGAAAATCTGGCCATGGTCAACATCTGGTTATTGAACGTTCTTATCTTTTTTAATAATTAAATTATGAAAAAAGAAAACATAAAGACATGCTAATGGTGGCCATAGATATTCAGGAAAGAAAATTATAACTCTACCGGCATTATCCAGGGAGGAAACAGGGGACAACGTTTGTATGGAAAAACGGCTCTAGTGGTACTTAGCTCCTGTGGTTAGAGCAAGGTTTCGCCTTTAGATTTACTTGTAACGTACCTACCTACTAACTACTATATATAGTGTTTCAATTATTTTTATTATTTTTACTTATCAATTTTTTTCTCCACAATAACGTCATTATAATAATCAGTCCGGTGTAATCACATACTAGCGAAAAGATAAGGTAGGTGGGGGCTAGAGAGGGCTAGATAGATAAGAAACGATTAACTTTTTTTTAAATTTATTTATTCATTTATTTATCTATTTATTTATGTGACATGGAAAACTAACAGCTATGTAATATCGATGGCAATTATGTATAGTTATCAGAAAGCCAATTATAAGTTTTCACCTCTAAGTAATAACTTAGAGGTGAAAACTTATAATTGGCTTTCTGAAATTTTAAATATCTACACTATTATTATAAAGAGGAAAGACTTGATTTTTTGTTTGTTTGTTTGAGTCGAATAGGCTCCGAAACTACTGGACCGATTTGAAAAATTCTTTTGCTATTGGAATCTTACATTATTTCTGCTGAACATAGGCTACATTTTATTTTGGAAAAAAGTAGGGTTCCGTAAGATATTAGAGTTTTTCGGACGCAAGGTGTAAAAAATCAGCTAGAAAAGTTACTTATTTTGCGTACGCTGCCTAAGCTATAAAATATAGAACCATAAAATGTTCTAAGTAATTGTAGATCTTATAAATGTCTACAAAAAAGTCCGCGACACACTATACCTATCTATGTTGAGTGAGGCACAATAACCATTTATTTATTTAAAAATCCTGATTTTTTTTGGACTACATTTAAACGGATATATTTTACTCACGCTATTAATCCTTATCAATAATAGCAACAGGCCAACAGGTAGGTACTTGAATTTTTCACACAATCCTTAGTTTTGTGTTTACTTTATTATTTAATAATAATATTATTATATAATAAAAAATTAAGGGGGGCTCCCATACAAAAAACACAAATTTTGCTCTAATATTTCTTTATAATGTTACGGAACCCTACGTGCGCGAGTCCGACTCGCACTTGGCCGATTATTTTATTTAAAAATCCTGAATTTTTTTTTGGACTACATTTAAATATTATATATTTATTTTACTCACGCTATTAATCCTTATCAAAATAAATTATTTTATCACTAAGTACAGTTTATGTAGATAATATTTGGTCTTTGAATGATTAAAATTGGACGTTTGGTTTTGAAATTATGGCGAAATTAAAATATTACGATAGTGGGCGTCACCAAAGCGCGTGCGGGAGGAAGACAATCTGTTGTAGACCTTGATACATTTCTGTGGTTGTAGAAATGAAAATTCTGTCCTTAAAAGACATGAAATGACACCCGAAATTACACCTCTGTCACTACATCGCTATAGAAGCCAAAAATGTGGTTAGTTTTTTGTCTGTCTGTCTGTCTGTCACTCTTTCTGTCTGCCTGTATGTTTGTTCCAGCATCACACGAAAAATGTTGATCCGATTCGTATGTGGTTTTCGCAGATATATTTATCTTCTTCCAACTTAACTTCTGGTGTATAAATTTTTTCCCCCACCCCTCTAAGAGGACAAAAGAGGGGGTCAGATTTTGTATCAAACTTTTTTCTTTAAGGTGACGCCATGTTAAAGTAAAAAACCGTGTTGGATGTGTTTGAGATTGCTTGTTTTCTATGCGAGGCTGGCCCGGCCTCTCATAGAAAACAAGCAATGGAACAGCAAAAAATTGAAAGGGCGTAGCGACAAAATGGTTTTTGTCGCGTAATTTAAAAACCATAAATACATTTCATATAAGCTATGGACAAATTAAAGTGTATACTAGAACCAATTTATGTACAAATTTTGGAAGCTTATATCACTCTCCTCGGTTGGCAAAATAGGAATCCCTTTTTTTACAGAGGTCTTTTTGATTGATTATATTGTGTTATAAAAGTTGACCAATCGTGTTATGCTATGGGTAATTCAAAGACAAAGACATGATGAATACTGACAGTGAACTTTAATTTCTCAGCTTTAGTCATTGCTGAGAAAAATGGACATCGCTACAGCCAAATTATCAAGGCGTCACCTTAACACGAAAACTACCGATCCGATTTGCATACGGTTTTCACAGATATATTTGTCTTCTTCCAACTTAACATCTGGTGTATAAAAATTTTTCCCTCAACCCTAGAGGGGTTGAGGGGACAAAAGATGGGTAAGATTTTGTATCAAACTTTTTTCTTTAACACGAAAACTACTGATCCGATTTGCATACGGTTTTCACAGATATATTTGTCTTCTTCCAACTGAACATCTGGTGTATAAAAATCCTCCCCCCTCCCCCTCAACCCTCTCTGGGGACCAAAGAGGGGTCAGATTTTGTATACAACTTTTTTCTTTAGTGGACTTACTTCATATTAGGTATTAACTGTGTTTTCCAACTTAACATCTGGTGTATAACATCCCTCTCCCATCCCTCTTAGGGGACAAAAGAGGGGATAAAATATGTATCAACTGATGATGTAGAAAATATACTTTAAGTGGCAAAACAACGTTTGCCGGGACAGCTAGTCATATAATAAATATAGTCCTCTGTCAAAAGGTTCTTTAATCCTTACTGAAACCATAAAAACAAGTAAAACTTGCTTTTTAGGCTATTGCCGTTAATAACAAATTGTTTCTGGAAATGACATTGTTCCACAAGGAAAAAGTCTCTTGGTCTTGGTAGCAAGCAAAATTGGGTAGGTACTGTATTTGTAAATAATATTAATATGATAGTAGGTACAAGCTTGGCGGGGGATTTTCCCTTGTAAAAATTAAAACCAAGTGAAAAAATTCATTCTTTAATAGGTATAGAGTTCCTACTCTACCAATTTAAGAAAGTATGTAAAAAAAACTGCTTAGTCTCGAAATTGAATTCCCCAAAATATGAAGGTTTAAAAATCTAGAAACTGTACAAATGAAAAAAATAAAGTGAAGTAGGTAAATATTATTTTTATTAAGTATGAATATAACTTTAAGGATGGACGAGTTTATAGTAGCATAGATATAGAATCTTGCGCAAGTAACTAAGTATTTAAGATAAGTAAGTACTAAGTAGATTAAATAACCATTCTCATTTTTTTTCATATAGATATCTTAAACACATAACCCTCCTGGCAGTCGGGTAAAAAAGAAATACCCAACATTTAAAACCGTTATCAGTAACTATATGTTTATGTATATTTTCACACGAACGTTGAAGTTATTATGCAACGATTTCAAATAACCAAAACTTAGATAGACTCTGATGCAAAAATAACAATTCGTAATTTTCCTCATGATTTTAAGGTACCGGAAATAATAATAGTGACTCCACAAATTGATTGTTGCACACGATCTGCACACGGTACCAGAGATATAGGTTATATTGTGTGTGAAGTGTCGTTAGTGTCACAAAAGATATCACAATCTCGATTACTGTTAATTTATCTCCCGGTTTCGTTCTCGTCTCACGTCAAAATGGTGACAATTAAAAGAATACTGGTCATCTACACCGGGGGTACATTTGGGATGCTGAAGAATGAAAAAGGAGGTAAGTTTTTGCAATAATTTATACATAATATTATTATGTATTCGTTTTGTAATTATAAGCTTTATTGTCGTGAGATTTATGATCATCTTATAGAATCGAACTCTATATTACATCAGATTATTAAGCAAACAATTAACAAACTATAAAAAAATCGCGCCATAATATGATAATATCATATTATCTCAATATCAATTGCTGTCTAGTATTTCCGGAGGTGCTTCTTTGATGATGTACCTATTAGTATTAGTTTTGTTGTATGCTTTTGTGCTAAAAAACCCTTTGCCTAAAAAAGTAATTACGAAGAAAATGGGTATAAACGCTACCTGTCCTTAGCTCTAACTAAACAGAACTAAGTGTAGTTATGTCTATTGACTATTGTGCATGTTTCGTCATCGTCGTTTATAACCATTATCAATTATTATTGTCATATCAATACTAAAAATACATAAAAGAAAACTTTATCGATTTAAGAATGACTTATCAGAAATCTATCTACATAATAATGTTTTAAACACCCACGCCTTCACTAATAAACAGTGTTTTGTTCCTGTCACACAAGTGACATTTTTAATTGGATTGAAGAAGACAAAACATATGAATAACTATTCAAAGCTTAGGTATACAGCGTTTATTAGTAAGGGGGTCAGGATCTAGGTATTAAATATTTATGATTCAGATGTTTATCTCACAAGATTTAAATTCTGTTTATACATTTTATTTTCCTTATCTTTATATTTTGATAAATTGTTTCAGTTAAATGACAAATAAAGGAATTTTTATTAAAGATCATTCAGATTGGAATTAATGTTAGTAGGTAATTTATTTTTATTATAAGAACTTATGCGTTTATTAATTATCTTGTTCAAGATAAAGCAAATTATAAAAACTAAGTACTTAAAACGTTATTGAAAAAAATATAGCCACAGCCGAACATAATATTATAAGCTCCTCCTTTTTAGAAGTCGGTTAAAAATAAGTAGGTAATAAGTGCTAAATAAATTCCTAATTATAGGTACAGTGTGTAACAAAAATAAGTGATAATACTTTAGGGCGTGTACATGTATGAAAAATTTTTTTCACTTTTGTATGGGAAATAGGCCCGAGCGTCACGAGTTTCCCCATACAAAAGTAAAAAAAAAATTGGTCTTTCAGCGCTGCTATTTTCACAGTGAACTCTCTACAAGGAACACGTAAACTCGAAAGTATTATCACTTATTTTTGTTACACCCTGTATATTCATGCTAAGTATGGTGTAACCTTTTTTTTTGAGGGGAAATACATTACGCATCCCCCGCCCCCTGGGGGGAAGGGGCAGGGGTATATCGGACTCCCGCCGCAGAGGCTTACCGACTAAAAAACCCCCCGTGCCCTCGTCAACGCTAAACGCGGAGGAGCGGGATCGCAATTCGCAACGCATTCTACCGCGTCCTCCGCAGCGCTTGCCGCTTCCGGCATCTCTTTATCTGCGGCAGCCAAAGTACTTATGGTGTAACCCTACCACCTCAATAATAATAAATAATAATAGATACAATTAGCAAATGTTTACATGTTTGTGTTTTTGTAACTAAAAAAAATGTGTTTTCTAAAGATTACCTTCACCTACTACTAGTACTTACCTACCTAATTAAATTCTTAACTAATATAGTAAACTTGTATAGGTAATTATAATTTTCTCATCAATTTATATTATAGATAATAGATATATTATATTGTGTGTTATACTTATACAAGGCCAGGGTGTGATCACCATCATTTTAATCGGCTACCTGTTCAATTGAATAATATTATGGTCCTTTCATTTTCCAGTGTTGGTACCACAGAAGAACATAGAGCACCGCGTGATCAGGAAGCTGCCGCAGCTACACGACAATGAGTACTGGAAACAGAACCTCTACGGCACATACATGGAGGACTACGTCGCGCTACCTGGTACGTTATCTATACATATAATAAAACTGTAGAAATGTGAATTCTGTACATTAAAGATATTCAAAAAATAATAAGCGGGGGGTGTCACTAGATCGCTATAGAAGCCAAAAATGCGGTTAGTTTTTTGTCTGTCTGTCTGTCTGTCTGTCTGTCTGTATGTTTGTTCCACTATCACACGAAAACTACTGATCCGATTTGAATGCGGTCTTCGCAGATATATTTGTCTTCTTCCAACTTAACATCTGGTGTATAAAAATTTTTCCCCCCACCCCTCTAAGGGGACGAAAGAGGGGTCAGATATTGTATCAAACTTTTTTCTTTAACACGAAAACTACTGATCCGATTTGCATACGGTTTTCGCAGATATATTTGTCTTCTTCCAACGCAACATCTGGTGTATAAACTCCCCCCCCCCCTCTAAGGGGACTAAAAAGGGGGACAGATTTTGTATCAAATTTTTTCTTTAATGGACATACTTCATATTATTAACTGTATTTTCCAACTTAACATCAGGTGTACACAATTTTTCCCCCCACCCCTCTTAGGGGACAAAAGAGGGGGTAAGATTTTGTATCAACTGATGAAGTAGAAATACTTTAAATGGCAAAACAACTTTGCCGGGTCAACTAGTTTTTTTATAAAAACATCGGCCAAGTGCGAGTCGAACTCGCGCACGAAGGGTTCCGTTCCGTTATAGAGCGAAAGCAGGGAAAAATTGTGTTTTTAGGTTTCCGTACCCAAAGCAGTAAGTACTATTATAATATATTCTGTGCCCAAAGGCGGAGTACTATTATATATTCTGTGCCAAAGGGTAAAAACGGGACCCTATTACTAAGACTTCGTCGTCCGTCTGTCCGTCCGTCTGTCCGTCTATCTCCAGGGACAGGCTGTAACTCAAGAACCGCTATAGCTAGACTTCTGAAATTTTCACAGATTGTATATATCTGTTGCCTCTATAACAACAAATTCTAAAATCAAAATAAAATTAAAAATGAATATTAAATTAATTAATTAATTTCTCCCATACTTATATACAACAAACGTGTCTTTTTTGGCCTTTTTTTGCTCGTAATCAATAATTATTGATTACGAGCAAAAAAAGGTTTGGCCGAAGCTTTAAGCTTCGACCAAACCTTTACCCCTACTAACCCCTACTACTAGGACGATGCACCCCTAGGCCGTGGCTTATAACGGCCTATTTATAAATTTGGGGCTGCTTATGACACTTGCACTATAATAACTGAAAGATGAACTGTTTTCAGACGGCAAAGACACAGACATCAAGGTGCTGTACAAAATATACGAGTACGACGAGCTGAAGGACTCCTCCGACTTCAATAACGACGACTGGCTCAAAATGGCGAGAGATATCAAGGTACGTTTAGTTTAGATAATGTTTTGAAAATCCTGGCATAAAGTTAAGTAATCTTTCTGTCTTCATTTCACCGTTCAGACGGGTACTAGAATGGCGAAATCTCGCATAGTGAAATTACGCTAGCAAAATTTTCTAATCACGACAAAAAAGTTTTATGTACCTATTTATTTCGTAATCATACGGAACCCTTGCAAAAATACATTATTTTCAGAGGTTCTACCACGATTACGACGGGTTCGTGGTGCTGCACGGGACCGACACGACCGCGTACGGCGCGTCGGTCCTGTCCTACATGCTGGAGACCGTCGGCAAGACCGTCGTGCTCACTGGTGCTCAGGTAAACTACGACTCATAGTTTTACTATAATAGGTATCCTAGTCTCAACAAGAGAAGATATAATATGAAACATTAGGAGAAGAATTCAAAATGCATTTTGAATGTCCTCTAAAATAATTACTTATTTAATTCTGTCGATGAAAGGACCTTTTCTGGCTTTTCCTACAAAATATTTTTTGTCTTTCTTTGCTGGAAACGTTAACTTCCAACAAAGACAAAAATTTTGAAATTTTGTGACTGTAGTACCAGAATTTTAGACAAAGTAATGATTTTAAGCCTATATGATAGACGCATGCATAAGAATTAGGTGTAATATATTATTCTTATGCATGCGTCTAAATCCAATCCATCCTACTTATTCGGAACATCTCTCTTTGGAACTTACCACCATGAGCAAAGGGATCACCTGATGGAAAGTGTCTACGGTCGCTAATCATCGCTAATATAGACACCCGCGACAGAAGAATGGCAAGTGCATTGTCGGCCTATTAAGAGGGTATCCTCTCGTTTCTCTAATGTTCCGGTCACAAATCACAATGCTCCGGAAATATTATCATGCCATTCCTCCTACTTCTAAGTTCCATTTGTCCAGGTGCCGATCTTCCAGCCCCGCAGCGACGGCAACAACAACCTGCTGTGTGCGCTGCTGGTGGCCGCCACGCTGCACATACCAGAGGTTACGGTGTTCTTCGGCGCCAAACTCTTTAGAGGCACCAGGTACAATAAAGTTTAGAATCTCATTTTAAGGATCGGTTACATATAAAGTACTATCACAGAAGTTGATTCCTAGGCAGACGGTGGATCTAAGTAATTTGGTCGCGTTAAGTCAAACCCATCCGACCTATCAAAACTACATTGACTTTACGTATATCCTGAGTGGTTTATTCCTTTCTGGAGTCTCCACAATCTTAGTCAAGCTGAAGCAATGGCTCTTCCACTTTAAGCGATTCCAATAATAGGCTAATAAATCATAATCAACATAACTTTTAAAACCTTATAGTAACGGCCACGGTAACGGTAACGGCCCTTTTTTTCCTCAATTCCAGAGTGAAGAAAGTGTCAAACACCAGAATCCATGCGTTCGACTCGCCCAACTTCCCAGCGCTGTTAGAAGCGAGGACGACATTGGACATCGAGCCCAAGATGCTCATACACCCGGCCGGCTCCGTGCCCGATATATGTCAGGTCCATGACAAGCTCTCCCATAAGGTGTACGTGCTGAAAGTCGCGCCCACCATCACGCCCGAGATCATCAGAGCTGTGTTCAATGGAATGGATGGTAAGCAATTTTAGTTGAGTTTAGTCAAGCCAAAAGAGTAATGACTTCATTGGTTTATTTATATAATATGTTAGCGCCTAAGCTATACATCTCATAGACTTATAATATACTGTCGTTGCATTATAGGTTTATGATACATCTATTCTGTAAAGAATCGCCGATCAATGTCAAATGTCAATTCAATACATTTTGATGTGATGATGATGAGTGATGACACATGATGATGTTCCTAGGAGTGATCATCATTGTTCCCATTTCTCATGTCATTGTTTTATGTCGTTGGCGTAAATATCCTATCAGTGTAAAGGTGCATAAACCAAAACCAGATAGCTCGAAGACCTTATATTCTATTTTCTCTCTTCCAGGTGTATTATTAGAAACATACGGCAACGGTAACATTCCTATCAAACGGAAAGAGATATACAAAGAGATAGAGAGAGCAGTGAAGAACAAAGTACTAGTCGTGAACGTGACGCAGTGCATCAACGGCACGGTGCTCGGCAAGGCCATCTACGAGACGGGACTGGTAAGACAAATGACATTGATAGAGTATGCTCGCAGAGCACGGCGCACGCAGATATACGTGCATTGACTGATGGTTGCTATTGCGCTTCAATCGCATACCTATTTTGTGTTAAAGCGAGTGAAAGAGAAATAGCAGTAGGTATGTACTAATTTCTAGATCTACGTAAAAGAGCCAGAGGCCAAAGAGAATGTTTCGAGACCCAAATAATCGAACGAGAAAGCCGCGTCCTATACCTAATACTCCAACAAACGTGAAATGACGAGAATACCTCATTTTTTGAGTCTCAAAACGGTTTCGTAGTTATAGACCTCCAGGTCCTATTCCATAATACCTATGCCAGGGGTGGCCCCAACTTTATTAGACCTAAAGCATCCTAAAGCCTAGTTCGTATTAGGCCAGTATTTTAGTCAAGTACCGAGTATTTTAGTAGGTAGTTAAATTCTGGCTTCTGCCCCAAAATGACTAAATTTTTAGCGTTCAGACAGCTACTAAAATACTCGCTACTTGACTAAAATACTGGCCTAATGCGAATTATTAGCCTTAAGATCGACTGCTTACTAACGAAACCCTGGTCCCTGTGCGATCTACCAAGTTCATACTTCTCGAAATCTTAAATGAAACAGCATAGTTTAGCTTATTGGTCTTTGGTAGTCTGGTCTAATAATTATTTATATTTTCGCCTGGCCACGATCGACTGGACTATTAGTCGAAACTTAGATCGACCGGTTGGCCACCCCTGACCTATGCCCATTAAAGTCAATAGACTTGAGAGCTAATTCAAATCAAACATTCTCTTCTCTTTCTATACAAGTGGAAGTAACAAATGTGTACGTTCCAGCTGCTTGTGGAATGCGGCGTGGTGCCGGCGTTCGACATGACGGCGGAGGCGGCGCTGGCCAAGCTCTCCTACGTGCTCACCAAGACAGAACTCACATATGAACAGAAAGTTGAGGTAATAAATACGTCATAGCAGGCGTGATGCTTACCGGTCGCCTAGACGAGCAATTTTATTGTCAATATCACACTTCAATTTTAACACTAGACGGTCAATATTACGCAATACGTGATATTGTTCAATATTATTGTAGGTTTAGGCGCCCGCATAGTGAAGTTTCGTCTATTCCATGTCCAGCCGGCCTAGCATACGCCAACGAGATATTATTATCTCTCTCTACATGTTTCTCGATGTTTGATAGTTTGTATCTTCATCTCTATTGACCCTAGCATGACAAACATTTTTTCTCGCGTAGATCTATCACCGAAATAACACATTTTTATAGAGTTTTGTCGAGATAATGTCGAGATTTTGACATTATGAGACGAGTAGTTTTTAATTATCTCGAGAGTGAGATATTATCTCGTTGGCGTATGCTAGGTCGGCTGGCAACACCTCTTTAGGTGCACTACCCTGTATTTCTATTAATACAATGTAGAAGTTAGAACCTTTTTGTTTTAAATAATAAAAAAGTTACGATTTTAACGCCGCGTAACGTAACAAGTGAATAAAAGTTTATTCCTTTGTAACGTTGGTACCACTTACTTATTGAAAGAAAAAAAAAACATATTATGTAATTTAAGGGGCCGGGGTACTCTCGAAATTCTCATACATGCTTAATACCAAAATCATTTTCTCATACGAAAATATTTAACATTTTTGAGTTATTTTTCAGCTTAAAATAGTAATTACCTAGGTTCCTGCACAAAATTTTTCTAAAAAATATTTAAACACTAAAAAATTTTTTTTTGTTTAAATATTTTTTAGTAAATTTACTAAACTGTACTAAGTATTAAAACACTAAAAAATAGAGTAAAACACAAAAATATATATATAAATAAATAAGTAGTAAATTTACTACAAAATATTTACATACTAAAAAATATTTTTTAGAGAGAGAGCTATTTCTTCTAGTAAATGTAAATGACGAGAGTCGAGAGAAGTAACACATCCCTCAGTAAACTTTAACTTAGATCTACAACTTCTACAAGTAACAAAGACTTCAGAGGGTAATTTCAATTTTATTGTATTTTTCATTTTCTTAATTAACGGTGTAGCTTAATTTTTAAGCATAATTTTCCAAATAGCGAAAAATGTTATTTTGTTCACAGTTGATGAAGACGAACATACGAGGGGAGCTGAACAACCCGAACCACAATTAATTTAGACTTAAGTAATATTTAGCTTATAATTTTATAATGTAAATAAAGTTTTGTACATAAGAAAAGTTGTTACACATTTTTAATTAGTTTTTTGCTCTAAATATGTTGAAATTATACATCGCTCACTAGAAAACGAGTTTGAAGTTTCTCAGTTTCCGTCATTAATGTAGAAATAAAGGCGGACGGAGTCTTATTATACACAGCACTGGCCACTGTGTCTTCAGAGTCGGCCAGGCTGACTGCATGTATAGTGCGTTAAAAAAGTGAAGAAATTAATAAAATCGGCCAAGTGCGAGCCGGACTCGCGCACGAAGGGTTCCGTACCATTACCTATATATAGAGCAAAATTAGGCCAAAAATTGTGTTTTTTGTATGGGAGGCGGGAGCCCCCTTTATTTTTTTATTTTATTTTAACATTATTATTAAATATTAAAGTACACATTTGAGAAAAATTCAAGTAAGTACCTACCTGTTGCCATTATTGATATAAGAGCAAAATGGGCCAAAAAAATCACGTTTGTTGTATGGGAGCCCCCCTTAAATATTATTTTATTTTGTTTTTAGTATTTGTTGTTATAGCGGCAACAGATATATACATATTCTGTGAAAATTTCAACTCTCTTGCTATTACCGTTCTTGAGTTACAGCCTGGAGACAGACAGACAGACGGACAGACAACGAAGTCTTAGTAATAAGGTCCCGTTTTTACCCTTTAAGGACGGAACCCTAAAAAGTGGCAACATCGTAGTGTCATCCCTTTCAAATCAATCTAAGAAAAAAGGGATGACACTACGATGTTGCCACTTTCAATTTCTGCACTTTTTTGACGCACTATTATGGAGTGTAGATAGCGCACTATACACAGTCCACACGCACACATTTGACAGGCGTAAGAATGTGTGCGTGGCCGACTCTGAAGACAGTGCTGTGTATAATAACACTCCGTCCGCCTTTTTTTCTACGTTCATGGTTTCCGTCACATAATGAATAAAAAAAATTTAAAATATAAGTACTTAATATGATCAGGATTTTCTCATAAAATATTTTTGAGCATAAAAGTCGGAATCTGATTAATAAGTAAAACGCTGTTGTAAAATAAAAATCTCAGTTGGATACACACGTTTAATAAAGAAATATATTTTGAAATACACATTTTTTATGTCAATTAATAATATTTCGAATATGTCTAATAATATAAAATATGAGGACACAAAACAATTATAATCTTCGAAGGCGAAGGATATACGTTCTAATACAGGGTATACAATAAAAATATCAAAAACTCTACGAAAAGGCAGTGCCTATTCGAACACTTACTTTCTCTAGTAAGTAGGTACAAAATCTATGCTCTAATCAAGCCTAGAATTTCTATAAAGTACCCACTACATTTTGCAAGACTTAAATAAAGGGAATGCGGTCATTAAAACATAAATTAATTGTTTAAAATGTAGGTAAAATATAACAAAAACATCAACAATAAAAATACTTAAATAAAAATAAATAATTACTCGTATGGCACTTATAGGTACGTATAAAATTCAGACTGTAATCCTTAGAGGTTAGTTAAATCATAAATAAATGCCCAAAATAAACCTAAAAATAAAATATTTTGTGCGAAGGCAGCTGTTGTGCTAGAATCAGCTATGCTTACATAAAGTTCTTAATCAAAATACCGCATTCCACGGACAATAATTTTAAAGTTTTAGCAAACTACAATATGACCAAACACAAGCACACAACTCCATAGATATCTAAATAACGACAGAAAGGATTGCTTTTTACATTTTTGTACTTTGAAACATGCTATGCGGCTCGACTTACATTGCGACAAACTTAGTATACCTACAATTATAATGGCCGGTTTCCAAAAAAATTTGAAAGGGATTTTATTCATCTATTCAATAGTTATTTTCGTTTGCTAACGTCAAAACACTAACGAAACAAGAAATCTATTTAAAAAAAACTTCTGCCAAAAACCCTAAAATTGACTTCTGCCCCGCATATAAAAAAGTAGTGATCATATTCTCTGGCATACCTATACCTAAGTCAATTTTATAATAATTTAAGTCTCTTTTGAAGTCCTTATCACAAGACTATAGTGTCCCAAATGAAGGAATCTTAGGAGATATCAGGGAAGGATATAATATATAATATATTAATAAGATATAATATAATATCTTAGCAGCTTACCTAGTTTATCGCGGTGTAAGTCAAGCTTTGTTATAGTATGGACTTTCTAACCACGTCACACTATTGGTTTTGACCTGTTTTGACGTACACAACTGATATTAGTATAACTTTAGTTAACGTTAGGTAACTATAACTTTAACCATAACAAAAAGTCAAATGAACTGTCAAATCCCTAGTAAAAGTCCAAGGACGCCATATTTGACGATAACCTTAACTTTTAACTACGCCTCTGGTGCAATCCACCCTTAGGGTGAATTGCACCAGAAGCGTATAGTTATAGTTAAGGTTAAGGTTATCGTCAAATATGGCGACTTTTGCTAGGGATTTGACAGTTCATTTCACATTTTGTTATGGTTAAAGTTATAGTTAAAGTAAGCCGGTGCAACCCACTCTGTGTCGCGAGTTCTGAAGGTGGACTTCAAAAAAGATTGTTTTTATTTCAAAATCTCCAATACACTTTAAGTTTTTACTTCAATACATTTTCCATAGTATGACGTAGTCAGAGGTTACAAAAATAGCAGATTTCAAACTTTAAGTCTCATATTCTATTTCACACTCTAGCACACGTCCGAGACATTTGTTCACTTTTAAGGCTACTTAAATATTCTTTAAGTTTTAATTATAGGCCCTTAAACAATGATTTTAATCTACAGTTGTACTAGGGACATTGTAATATGTTCCAAAGAAAATGTTGCCTCCCCACATTGGCGCATGATGGACAAATACAGACGATTATGTTGGTTTAGATGGACAAAGTCTAAAATTTCCCATGATCATCATTACTTGTGCTTACTGTTGACAGCTGTGCAATCATGTTGGTAATAATGGTTTTCCATCATAGTAAAACGTGAAGAGAAGTCTTTACCATGAGAATCAAAAGTGTAGGCTACATTGTCCTTTCTTTGAAATAATACCTTAGATTTCTTCGTCACAATATTACGGTGGGATTAATGATTTTATTAAAGAATATTTTGGACCAAACTTTATAATGTCTGCTAAATATTGGCAGTAATCTGATATTATAAATGAACGGAATGCGTACGATGTTGGGCGCATAGTATGTGTAGTGTAGCGATGTTTAGGAGACTGTTGTTTCCTTCTTCTTGCCCGATGTCGATACGTTGTCATCTGTAATAATATAATAAACATGTATCTAAATACGGTGCATTGGTCTCTAGTTTTCAATTATCATTATCATACAAGTTTAGTTCCTCAGCCTCTGGATAGATGGCGCTGAACGCTGTTAAGTCGCACTATAATGTTGATAAGTGGTACAAAAGGCTAGAATCTAGATATTCCCAGCCCTATTCCAATTAAAACGCCTATTCGTTGTGTGTGCGGAAAACTCGCCACAAATTAGTCAGTCGACTGCTGACAACTTGGTCGATCTGCAAAGCTCGGCGCAATATGCGTGTCCCGCGCACGCTTAACACTCGCCCCAGTAAAGACATAAAAATTGAACGCTGCGCATTTCCACCAAGCCATCTTAAGGTGACGCCATGTTAAAGTGAAAAACCGTGTTGGATGTGTTTGAGATTGCTTGTTTTCTATGCGAGGCTGGCCCGGCCTCTCATAGAAAACAAGCAATGGAACAGCAAAAAATTGAAAGGGCGTAACGACAAAATGGTTTATGTCGCGTAATTTAAAAACCATAAATACATTTCATATAAGCTATGGACAAATTAAAGTGTATACTAGAAACCAATTTATGTACAAATTTTGGAAGCTTATATCACTCTCCTCTGTTGGCAAAATAGGAATCCCTTTTTTTACAGAGGTCTTTTTGATTGATTATTCTATGTTATAAAAGTTGACCATTCGTGTTATGCTATGGGTAATTCAAAGACAAAGACATGATGAATACTGACAATGAACTTTAATTTCTTAGCTTTAGTCATTGCTGAGAAAAATGGACATCGCTACAGCCAAATTATCAAGGCGTCATCTTAAACATAACTTACGTCGATTTGGGGTACATAAAATTACAATTACTTACCTGTGGCCGCGGGGTGCATGCGCTTCAGCACCTGCGTGAGGTCGAGGCCGGTGAGGGAGCGCAGCGCGGGCGGCAGGCCCCCCGCCAGCCGCGCAATCTCGCCCGTCGCGCCGCCGTCGCCTACCAGCACTATCTCGTCCGTCTTGGCCAGGGGCGCCGCAATCTCCGCCGCGATCTGGAAATTCGATAGTACTTAATACGTGTACTATATCATTTTTTATGACCAGGAAAGAAGCTGCCCGAGGACACTCACGACACTAGAGGAGTTATTTCCCCTGACACTAAAGGAATTACTTCCCTAGTGTTGCGAATTGCGTTTCTGGCCCTCAAAATCACCATAATTTTATTTAAAAAAGATCTCTTAGCGATTTCCGATTATAACTTTAGTCACCTGACGACCTTTGTGGCTCAGTGGATAGCACGTTGGTAGCTTAAGGCCGTCCCCCGAGCAAACGACCTTGGTCATACATTTGCCGCGTTGCCGAGATCGCACCAAAACCCTATTTTTTTACTTATCTTAGTTCAAAATTGTCCTAAAAAAAATTTAAATCGGGGAATATATAGTTTATGATATTGTCGATCCATTGGCGTGTGTTTCAAATAAAAGTAATTTGTAAATCCCAAGGAGATGCTGAATGTATGCTTGAATTTTAATAAATTGGTTTTACTTTGGAAGCTGATACCATGGCCATGGGCATAATAAACAAAAATAGAAAATTTAAAACGGCGAAAGGAATGTTGATATACTAAAGATTATTGCTGTATTTTTATTATAACTTTGTAGCTTTCAAATTATGAGTTTATAAGGCTTTAAATACGGTAAATTACGGTATCTCCGTAAAGAACGCCCTTAAGCCGGAGGTCGCGGGTTCGAATCCTGCCGACGGAACAAAAAGTTTTCAAAGTTCCTGGGTCATGGATGTGTATTAAATATATATTTTATCATATAATAAAAATCTTAAATATAATATGTATAGTATAAAAGTATTAAATATATTTCCGTTGTCTGGTACCTGTAACACAAGTCCTTCAGGTACTTAGCATGAGGCCAGACTGACGTGGTGTGAAGCGTCCATAGATATTACCTGACAAAACACAACATAGCTGGCGTTGTTGCACGAGTCACCACGTTTGTCTGTATGGTAGATGACGGTGGAAGACGGATTTTATCACGGTCGAGCTGACCCATCACGAACACGACTCTTTCTTCTGTCTACGCCCGTCATAGTCAATAATAACTCATAACCTAAGTCCTAATGTGTAAAGGTCTAAAATCTAAATGATAGTCCATCATGACTGTAGCACTAACGCCTCCATGGTCCAGTGGTTTAGAGCGTGACTCGGGGGTCGTGGGTTCGATTCCCGCGTTGAAAACATGTTATTTCCAAGTTCGGTTAGGACAATCCAGGCTGATCACCTGATTGTCCGACAAGTAAGATGATCCATGCGTCGGATGGGCATGTAAAAAGTCGGTCGAGCGCCTGATCTCTCGCCAGTCGTGTCGGTCGTCCGTCCCATTGGGTTATGAGAGTAAAAGTAATAGAGAGTGCTCTTGTGTACTGCGCACACACTTGGGCACTAGAAAATTACTCCTGCGTAATTGGCCAGGTTTCAATGAAACCGGTGTGGGAGTTATCACTCACCCTGGGCAGCGCCTCCAGCACGAGCGCCATGATGGCGGCGTCGCCGTACTGCTTGTACACCTTGGCCTTGGCGAGCATGCGCTCGGCGTCCGCCTTGCCCACGTCGCCGATGTCCGTCGCCTCCGCCACGCCCAGCACCTTGATGCGCTCCGCGTCCGCCTTCGCCGCCTCCACCTTCTGTGTGCTGTTCACAGAAACAAAAACCACAATCAGAGAAAATATGCATTTTAAACACATCGCGTATGTAATTTGATCGCATTGTATCCTCTCACGCAAACAGGTCCGGATTTATATTTTTTGAGTATAGACTAGGACGCTGCCGCCCCTCCTAGGACGCCATAGACCGCTGCCATATATCGTAAATATTGTGTAAGTAAATTATTATCACGCTGTACAGCTTTCTCGTTAGTTTAGCTTGAGCACAGTTCAGTAAACGTCGCGGCGACGTCATTCGCTATTGTCTAGGTCCCGGTGGAGATTTCACGACAATAATTATTTTTGTTTGACCTGTTATCTGCCGTAAATCAAGTGTAGATAAAATATTATTATGTAGAAAGCTACTCATCCTTTGTCAGCCATAAACGTAAATTGCAGAATGGAAAATTTATCAATAGATTGAAATTCCCCGCGCGTAACCATTATTATTATGAAAGCCTCTAAGGCCGGTATAAATAGTCAGTACTTAAGATGCATCTCGGTCTCAAGACACGGTTTAGGCTCTGTGATTGGTTGGCTGTCAAAATTTGGACCAATCACAGAGCCGAAACGCGTCTTGAGACCGGGTCGCATCTTAAGTACCGACCATTTATACGGGCCTAAGGGTCACAGCACACATATCAAGTCGGAAAGTGATCGGCACCGTATCGCCTCGAGCCGTTCAATATTGTTTGCATGAAACTCCCTACTGCAACGCACACTAAGCGGAATCGTAACGTGATCGCCCCGCCTCTCGTGGTCAACTTGCAGTTCGCACGCTTACGTGTCTCCGTCCACCCTAGCTTGAAACTGATCTGGGGATAGCGGTCGACGAGCCGTAAGCGCGGTGTCGCCAAGCCGTAGTCGAGTTGACATACAGGAGCTACTGTTTTGCTTTGGTTACGTGCACAAGGTAGGTTGACAGCGAGGCGAAAGGCGATATGGTGCCGATCCCTTTCCGAGTTATGTGCTGCGACCCTAAAGACCACACAAGTGTATTTACCGTAGGCCCTCGGCGATGGCCTGCACCCTGTAGGCCTCCGCCTCGGCCGGCAGCCGGATGGTGGCCGTCAGCTCCTCCTCGCGACGCATTATCTCCTGCTGCTCCACCTGGAATCAATATGGTAAAAAATTACTACTTAAAGGTAGTAGAAGTATTAGACTGTATGGTCCACAATGACAGACGTTTAAAAATAATTCACAATATTTTAACATGTACCTAGGCAAGATTTCTTAAAGATTACTGCATAATATTTTGTTTTTAAAAGAATCTATAAACAGTAAGGATCTTTTACGAATTAAATAGATTTTATATTTCGGAAGGTAAATACTTCATACTTTATGCAAAATACATACATACATACATACATACACACACTTTTGAAATTTGGCACATTTGTTCAGAAGCTGTTATACATTAACATATGCAAAAACTGGGCAGTTCTGGAAATATTACATACATACGCGTCGAATTGATAACCTCCTTTTTTTGAAGTCGGTTAATAAAATAACGACAATAATTAAATCTACCCCTTTTTACAAAGTGGGGACTGCAACAAATGTTGACTATAAAGTTTTTCCAGACAATATAACGAAACAATTTACCTCAATCTGTTTGCGACGCTCCACGACCTCAATCTGTATCTCCTCGTTTCGTATTTTCTGTTTGATCTTAGCGGCCTGCAGCTCGTAAGCCAAGGCCGCTTCGGCTTTCTGTAAAAATATTTGGTAAAATTCTTATTAAGTATTTTTTTACAAAAATGAGTCATTTTTTTGCTGAAGGCAGGTCAAGTAGCCCTGATGCACTGCGACCCTTGAGGATCTATTGTGACTCCTTAAAAAAATTTGTCATACCGTGTTTTTCTACATTTATATTACATTAGAGGAACTTAAATAACATATTGTGACTTCTGATGTTCTGTTCTCACTATGCCAAAAACTACCACTATCATAATTCGTAGTTTACGATAGTGGTATTATTCTTAGAGAAAAGTATCATCTTATAACGTTCCAGGCAAGGTCAAAGTATTGTATAACTATATAGTTATACAATACACATACGTATGCACGTGCATACCATCTATACATATAATAAAATCGTAGGAAAGTCAATTCTGTACATTGAATATTTTTGAAAAATAATACTTGGGACGTGATCTACAATCGATATGGAAGCCAAAAATATAGTTTTTAGAATTTTTGTCTGTTTGTCTGTGTGTCTGTTTGTCTGTTTGTCTGTATGTATGTCCGGGATAAACTCAGAAAGTACTGAATGGATTTACTTCAAATTTTGCACGAATATTATATAGAGGTCGGGTCAACACATAGGCTATACATTATGACGATATCATCTAGGGCGGGGGGAGGGACTCAAGTTTCAATATTTTTAGTTTTTTGCTCATATCGCTAAAACGGTGCGTTGTAGAGAAAAAATGTCTGGTACGTAATGAAAGCTCATAAAATTTCCTACAAATTTCTCCTTCACACTTTGTATCTATCTTCACTCCTTGCCATGCTATGAGCTTTTGTCTATCTTTTCAATACAAATTTCGAGTGTCGTTTGATTAACATGCTGGGAGCTTTGGCATCGGTCTTTTCTTGGGGGGGGGGGGGATTCGCCCGCCCAAACCCCCTCCCTTTTCCAGTGTCGTTTGATTTGGGGGGGCTTCGCCCCCCCAAACCCCCCCCCCCTTATTCCTCATGAAACTTTTGTTCTTATTTAAAAGGTATCGTGGAGTTTGTATTGCGTCTTAATTATCCTTTGGAGGAACAAACTAAGTCATCTATACATATTGTAATAAAATCGTAAGAAAGTCAATTCTGTACATTGAATATGTTTGAAAAATAATACTTGGGACGTGATCTACTATACTAACGCGGACGAAGTCGCGGGCAACAGCTAGTACTTATATATTTTTATCAGTTAGAAGGATTATCTGTAAATTTAACACGTCATGTCGTACAGTTTAAATAGTAAAGGTGTCTTTCGCTATACGGCCAAATCACGCTTTATACGGCAATAAACACTTTTACGACCATGATATTATGTCTACACATTTTATGTCTGCCGTGCGTAAACCAAGACTTAGGTACCCCATAAAAGTAGTTTTATTACAACGACTGACATCCGACGTATTAACATAAAAATGCATAAAAATTAAAAATATCCTGTGACTAGTCAGAGCTATGCACCTGCAGAATTGTTTGTTTCAAATCGTTTGACCTAAATTTTACAGTAAAAGACGTGAGTGCATGAATGAGGTAAGTAACATTTTTGAAAATTTACGTTTTATTGCATAAATGTAGCTTTTAGGACTTGGAAAATGATTTGCAATCAAAAAATTTTGAATTTTACGTATATTTACAAAGTTAGCCAGATGATGAAGCAGGTACAAGGTTCGTCCAAATGCCTATGCAAGAAGCGGGTAATTGCATCCCATATGCGTTGCAGTACGGGAGATCGCTTGAATATTTTACTTTTTTTAAATAAGGAATATTATGTCGACTTTTTTAATGTTCTATTATTCAAAGGCAATAATTTAGTATATATTTTTTTTTTGTTAGCGTTTGGCTCTGACACCGGGGGTGTACTTTGCCACATACAAAGGTATAGTCAGTCTTCTTCATAATAATAATTTTCATCAAGGTTTTTGTTTTTACTATTTTATCGTCATTTATGATCATATCTAAAGTCTAGTCAAAGTCTAAGTAAAAGTCAAGTCAAGCAGTCAAGGAGTCAAGTTGGTTGATTACCCTATACCTACTCTATACTGAAACTTTTGACGGAGTTTTGGAGGGACACAAAAAGCACATTCCTGGAAGTTGCAGCACGTGCACGATAACGAATATGTAATAATGGTTAATATTCTGCCAATATTACACATTAAAATAAAACACAGTTAACAAAATAATTTAAGGAAAATAATACAAAAAAAAAATACAACAGTAAATGTGAAAGAGACATTCTAGGCAAAACTCTAGTAGGTATATTAATAATGACACATTATTAAGAAAATAATAATAATTTCTATGGACGCTTCACATCACGTTAGTCTGGCCCCGTGCTAAGTACCTGAAGGACTTGTGTTACAGGTACCAGACAACGTTGTATATTTAAGATTTTTATTATATCATACACATATTTATACATATAATCAAAGCATATTTCATACACCTCCATACTCGTTTATACTACGATAGTTATTTTGTTAAAGACTAGCTGTCCCGGCAAACGTTGTTTTGCCATTTAAAGTATATTTTCTACGTCATCAGTTGATACATGTTTTACCCCCTCTTTTGTCCCCTAAGAGGGTGTGCGGGGGAAGGTCATACACCAGATGTTAAGTTGAAAAACACAGTTAATACCTAATATGAAGTAAGTCCACTAAAGAAAAAAGTTGTATACAAAATCTGACCCCTCTTTGGTCCCCAGAGAGGGTTGAGAGGGGAGGGGGGGAGAATTTTTATACACCAGATGTTGAGTTGGAAGAAGACAAATATAATATATCTGTGAAAACCGTATGCAAATCTGTGAAAACCGTATGCAAATCGGATCTGTAGTTTTCGTGTTAAAGAAAAAAGTTTGATACAAAATCTGACCCCCTCTTTTGTCCCCTTAGAGGGGTGGGGGGAAAAAATTTTATACACCAGATGTTAAGTTGGAAGAAGATAAATATATCTGCGAAAACCACATTCAAATCGGATCAGTATTTTTCGTGTGATGCTGGAACAAACATACAGACAGACAGAAAGAGTGATAGACAGACAGACAGACAAAAAACTAATCACATTTTTGGCTTCTATAGCGATGTAGTGACATAGGTGTAATTTCGGGTGTTTCATATCTTTTATGTACAGAATTTTCATTTCTACAACAGAATATTGTCTTCCTCCCGCACGCGCTTTGGTGACGCCCACTATCGTAATATTTTAATTTCGCCATAATTTCAAAACCAAACGTCCAATTTTAATCATTCAAAGACCAAATATTATCTACATAAACTGTACTTAGTGATAAAATAATTTCTTTTGATAAGGATTAATAGCGTGAGTAAAATATATCCGTTTAAATGTAGTCCAAAAAAATTCAGGATTTTAAAATAAATAAATGGTTATTGTGCCTCACTCGACATAGATAGCTATAGTGTGTCGCGGACTTTTTTGTAGATATTTATAAGATCTACAATTACTTAGAACATTTTATGGTTCTATCTTTTATAGTTTAGGCAGCGTACGCAAAATAAGTAACTTTTCTAGCTGATTTTTTTACACCTTGCGTCCAAAAAACTCAAATATCTTACGGAACCCTACTTTTTTCCAAAATAAAATGTAGCCTATGTTCAGCAGAAATAATGTAAGATTCCAATAGCAAAAGAATTTTTCAAATCGGTCCAGTAGTTTCGGAGCCTATTCGACTCAAACAAACAAACAAACAAAAAATCAAATTTTTCCTCTTTATAATAGTTTTATTAAAGACTAGGCGCTTTTCGTTGTTTCCAAAGAAATTAAAATTTTGAAAAAACTTATCGTAACTTAAATGGTACCTACGTATAAAATATTTTGTTTTTGTTTATATTATAATATTAAATTTTTGGAAATATAAAAAAATATTTAGGCATCAGTTTGGCTGTTTGCATTTATCCTGTGCTACTACTTTATAGCGTCGAGTCGCGTACCTAGTGTATTTATTCTTTGGTCGCGTCGATACTTCATTCCAAATTCAAATGAGCGCGCAGGAGCCAAATTTGAAAATCGAACTAGCTATGCTCGACAAAGAATTTTTTATTGTAAGTACTTGACTGTTTTTTTTTACTAGGTATTATGACGTACAAGCCATAATCGTGAAAACGCAGTTAAAAGTAAGTATATTAAAACACAATAAAAACTTGAATTAGTATTTTGTTCTTTTAATTGTAACATTTGAATAGTGCATAATTTAAGTTATTATTATTAATATACTTAAATTTTTTTATAAAGTAAGGGTTCATTTTAAACAATCTATAATATACTTTGAGAAACCCAAAATATTTTAAAAAATTAATTGATCTTACTAGTAAACTATAAATTGGGAAATCGTGTTTGTATGACTATCTTAAATGCTTCTTAACACTTCAACGGCTGAACTGATTTCGACAAAATTTGCTTTGGAGATTATTACTTTCATCATCTCGTTTTCTCTACTTAATTCCTACTAGATGACGCCTACAACTCAGTTGTGTTTACATTTAGTTTTCTAAGGCGGAATTCCCTTATAATCTTTACCGTCTTTCAAAAGTATAATCCATTTTTGTTTAAATCTGTTTGGCCGTGAATTTATTGTCTTTTAAATTGAGTCTTGTTTCATCTCAATAAAAAAAAGTGATTTATGTGTACTTCATGCATTGACAGTCTTTACAGATTTTGTTGCATTTAAAAGTGAAGAACCGAGTAACTTCACATTTTTACTAATTTATCCTAGAATGGAGATTTTTTTATATAATTTTTAACATAACAATAAAAACGGAAGATATTTACACCTCCTGATACAATTAACAAAAGCCATTACTTGATATGTGATGAAAAATCATAAAAAGTTTTTTCAAAACTTTAAACGCGATTTACTCGAAATTCGAAATGTGTTACTTAACTCATTCATCCACTCACGTCTTTAATTATATCTAGATCAAACTAGCTGTACGGGTACCGGTGAATTTCGTGTCAATTAAAACCTTCCCTGGACTTCTACGAATATTTTAAAACTAAATTCGTTCAGCCGATTTTGAGTTTTAGCGCGACTAACACATTTGAAAATCTATTTTTATATCTAAGATAATAATTAATGTGTCGTTGTTTTTTTATTGCGCTGTGAGTAGGTACGTGACATTTAAATGAGGGTTTTAGGTATTCTATTTGCTATTTAGAATATCAATAACCCTCATTGGTGCACCGTGCACACTACTCACTATAATAAGAAGCCGATATGACTTTTCAGCTTGTCAATTATTATTATTATGAACACGAGGGATACCCATTATCCAATCATCGCACACGTCAAATAGAGATATAATATTATGACGAGGGTATCTTCTCACATTTTCCGTTACTTTTCCATCTTTTTTTCCTTTTATCAATGGCTCTGTGATCGTTTGGTTTCGTTGGCCGAAGCTTTAGTTTTTCGGTGAATATCTTTCAAGGCGCGGGAATGGAACCGAATCGACCCTACAAACACTTACCGCGGTATTGACCTCCTGGTCAAACTGCGCCTTCTGCAGCTTGAACATGCGCGCGTTGTCCTCGATCCTCGTGTCCATGCTGTACTTGACATCCATCGAGCTCTTCTCGCACTCCGCCTCCTGCAATGTCAGTAAAATGTTCTTTAAAGTAATTCAAAACGTGAGTGGAAGAATAAGTTAAGTAACATGAAAAAACTTCCCGTTTTTTTTGCTTAAATGGAGGCTTTAAGGCCGGAAAAGTTATTTGAAATAGAAAAACTATGGATTGTATAATATATTAGCTAGGTTATGAAGTAGATAAGTTACATTTTATTAAAATAATTAGGAAAAAAATGAGTTATAGTCCGTATGTTACGAAATGTTACTTGTTCGATTCTTCCACTCACGTCTTCAATTATGAAGTTAACATAACTTTAAAGAAGTTCCTGTAAGTCAAATGACTTATATAGTGGAGTCTATACAGTGACACGGATACGTCCCAACATTTAGGTCAGCCCTCTTCAGCGCCACTCAAGCAAACCTTTTACAGACCGCAGACAAAAGATGTTCATATTTTGTGATTTTTTACGCTCTACATTTCGCTATTTCTTCATTCATTTTTTATTTGAAAGTTTTTTTTCGTTGCCTACTCCTTTAAATAATTAATACTGAATAGACTTATAATTTAATGCAAATATCTGTAAATAATTTCTAATCTGGGGGGACGACAGTTATCCCGCTAAGACGAGCCAAACGCAAGAGGGGCTAGTATTTAAAACAACCAAAATAATATTCTATCATCATAACCTACAGAGAGGATAGGCCGACAAGGCGTTATCCTTAGGGTGTGAGCTGAGCATAATAGCTCTTGTTTCGTAACAACGCTTATTACGCTTACTATTATTACGCTCTAACTTTTGGAACAGTTGAAGTTTAAAAGTGATACACCAGATTGTATTCGGCTGTCTTTCCATGCCGTTCCATACTATCTCCTTCCCGTAGATTTAAAGAGACGTCATATTGGCCCACCACACATTCCAACTACTACAACTTCAGTAAGCCATCAATCGGATCTTACACGTATCCCGGCGTCCTGGTTGGCCTGCGCAACGCCGATGTTCGCGTCGCGCTTCACCACCGCCGTCTGCACCTTGCCCATGCTGGAGAGGTACTGCACGTCATCGTAGACGTCCTCGATCGTGACGGACAGGATTTCGGTGGGCACGGCGACCTACATACTGCACTCACCCGTATCCCGGCGTCCCGGTTAGCCTGCGCCACGCCGATGTCCGCGTCGCGCTTCACCACCGCCGTCTGCGCCTTGCCCAGGCTGGCAAGGTACTGCACGTCATCGTAGACGTCCTTGATCGTGAAGGACAGGATCTCGATGCCCATGCGGCCCACGTCCGGCGCGGCGACCTCGCGCACAAGACCCGCGAACTGGTCGCGGTCTTTGTACACCTCTTCGACTGTAAGAGTTCCTGAAATACACGTTTGACTATTAGGAATCGTATTAATAAAAAATAATACTAATAATGCGAAAGTATGTCTGTACTCTGTATAACTGTTACCTCTTTACGCCCAAACCACTAAACAAATTTTTCTTAAATTTGGTATGGAGATACTTTGAGGCCCCTGAAAGGACATAGGATCCCTTTTATCCCGGCAAAATGTACGGAATTGTGGGCGTCATCTAGTCACTAGTGGTATAATAATAAATGTGAATTCCCAGTTTGTTCGTTTGTTATAATATATTTACTTAAAACTTAAAATATAGACAACAGATCATTATTTTGAATCAATTTTGAAATTTGAATAGAGAATACTATAAGTATAAATAAAGTAACGTTACCCAACTTTTTATCACCGAAAACGAAAGTTTCTATGGTGAATATTTTACAGCTTGTGGGGTAGACGCAAAAGTCTGTACCGAAACTCAATTATATTCTAAATAAAAGATAATATTTCGAAAATCCACCCATGAATTTGATGATCACGAAAATTTGTTTCGGAAGTACTATGGGCTAGTTATTAATAATTAGGGCTGATTTTTCAATCGTCAGATAAATTTTACCTCTAGAATTTTGGCGTTTTGACAGATTTTATATGAAAAAAATGTCAACGTGTCATATTTATTCTTTAGTAAAGTTATCTGACGATTGAAAAATCGGCCTTTAGTCTAATAAATTATATTAGGTATGTATAAACTGTGATTAATAAAATAGCAACAAAATATAATCTTGATCGAGTCCAATAATAGCATTGTTTATTTCATTAAAACTTATCGCATTCAATTAGAGTTGAAAATACTTTGCGTTTCGCCTAATATATTATAATATATTATATAATAATTAATGTTGTACTACTATTTTTAAATTAATTACTACCCAATATTTTACGGATGTTTTGTAATAAAATACAGTCCGAAAACTAATTTAGTATCTACTGTAGAAAGTGTTCATTAAAACTTACTTTTTCACATTAAAATATGTGAGTGCCAAAGTTAAAGATAGAGGCACCAGAGCCAGCCGTAATATATCCATTTTTTTATTTGTAACACTTTATCAAATTTAACACACTTTACATCAAAAGATAAAACAGGTACACTTTATTTCAATCTAACTGCAAATTATTATCATGAGTTATTACTTATTATATAATTATTCTTTTTTTATTTGAAAATATATATTTTTGGGAAGCCGTATATTCTTACTGCCGCGTTCGGCGTTAGATACAGTGACTAAATGCCAATCACAAATCAGAACACATCTTATACTGATATACCTTCGTACTCAGCAATTAAAGATCTTATGTTCAAGAATATAACGTTTAAAATGCCCAATCAAAGTCTTATCACGTGTTTATTTTGCAAACGATATAAAATATTGATAAGGCATTTGATTAGGGTTACATTATTAGATAAGAGTTTGGCTATATTATTTAAATACCTTTGAATAGGATTTCGATAAAAACACTGCATTGCGCTGCCACGTTTCAACAAACTTGTGTTCCAAACAATTAACGGCGAGTTGAAATTTCATAATCAATGTCAGAATTTGTAAGGGTGGCTTGTCTTGTGGCACCTTGAGCCACGTAACCAGGTAGACCATTATAATATGTAGTGAAACTTCCATCAAAGGCCTTAAGGTAGTTACATACTTTACCATGGAATGGAACTTAGCTAATGTAGAGTTTGTGATGTAGTAAGTTATAGTAATTGGTTTCGGTGACGGTGGCCGGCTTCATTATATCCAGGCCAGTTACGCAGGAATAATTTTATAGTGCCGAAGTGTGGGCACATTACACAGGAGCACTCTCTATTCCTTTTACTCTCATAACCCAGTGGGTCGGACGACCGACACGACCGGCGAGAGATCAGGCGCAGGACCGACTTTTTACATGCCCATCCGACGCATGGATCTGCATCTTCGTTATCAGACAATCAGGTGATCAACCTGCATTGTCCTAACCAAACTTGGAAATAACATGTTTCCAACGCGGGAATCGAACCCACGACCTCAGTCAAGAGCCACGCTCTAAACCACTGGACCACGGAGGCGTAACAACATGATAGTTACAAGAGTTGCAGACCTGGATTAGCCTCAATAGGTACGAACTACCAATACGTTATGATAACACGGTGATTACTAGCTGTAGTTTAGTCTAGAAGTTGTACCACAGATTACTACATAGTTACTAAGCAAGTATATTCTACTGCGTCTAATCCAATACTAACTGAATGTATGTCGTATACGACGTGCCCTGAATAGAGAATCATAATTAAATTATAGAATTCGAATATGCACTCTAATAATTAGGTGTTAAGAATGGGAAATTTAATATACTTAAAAGTATAGGGTATAAGACTGGTAATTTTAATGACAAATCACTGGGTAATCTCAAAGATCCTGACATTAAGGCGAAAATGTTCTTGGAAAATGAATTCTTAATGCTATGAAATGGCGTAGCCGTCGACTCCAAAAGAAAAATTTGAAAATAAACACTATCGAAAGCATTATAGATATCGAAAGTATGTTCTTTCAAAATTTAAATTTCGAAATTTAAACAATTGCAGTATTCCAAGAAACTTTAAATTATGAAAGCGTTTGACTTTTTTCAAATTTTCAGGCGCATGGGTCGTAGCAACTTTTATGTAATTTGTGGCCATATTTCAATGGACAGGATGACAGGACTATTATTATATAATTTAGACCATGACCTCTATGAATTAGGTATAATGTCACATTACAATCAGACGCCTACGAAACTCCTACACGAAAACCACGTAACGAACTGCTCTTCTTTTTATCAGATCTTTTGACGTTTTTTTTAATTTATATGTATATTTTTCTAAAATTATTTCATGTTTATTATAATTTATAATATATGCTTCCGAAAAAAACACGAACAGAAAAAATTAACGATTTATTTATAATCTAAAATGATAATACGAACACGCGTTTATTTTAGTGATAAAACGTTAAAATAAAATAGTAATTACTTGTTTATAATAATTATTGTCAACATTTTTTTCAGGCACGTACATAAATCTAATCTAAGTCATTTGTATGGTTTCGTAGTAATTATGATCAAAGTTTATTTAGACCAAAATAGGAATCATAAAAAAGTGCTTAGTGCTGTTTTTCGCGCATTCCGTAATGATTATTTCGCATCCAAAATTTAGAACTTATCACGGCTTTTATTTTACTTATATTATGTATTTTAATACTTTCAGCATTAAGTATTTGATATTTTGAGTGGCGTAGCAAAGGGACAGTCCTTCGCTCGCGGCGGATACGTCAGTACTGACTACTGAAGCATACACGCGTTCTACGATCGTAGTAAACAATAGAGTCATTCATTTTTAATTTCCTCATTAATAAAGAAAGTAAGGTATAAAATACAAAAAAAAGGAGAGCGAATGTTTTTAAATCACTTACGGATTTTTTTCCGCTGAAAAGCAGCAGAAATGTCGGGAATAAAAAAGTACTCCGGGGCAAAATCCGTTGATTAAAAAACATAATATTGTGTGACTCTTGTTAAAACCTATGAAATCATCTTACGTAGTCGAATATCAAATGCCAAATGCATGGGTGCTGCTTGGGTGCTGTTAAACATGAACTAAAGTCCTACTAAGTAAGAACTAAAAACTGAAGTCTCAAGTAAAGTTTCATTATCGAAAACATTTTTGTTATTAAAATTAGTTCTGCGTTTAAGTAATCCAACTTTTATGTATGTTGTTTAGTTTAGTTATAATCATACGAAACTTAGGAAAATATAGTAGAAAAATTACTATTACTTCACATTCTCATTCATTATATTGCATGGAAAACTACTTAAATAACTAAATAGTAGAGGTAGACGTTAAAAATGTAAATTTTAGACATTAAATTAAACCAATTACTCATTGTTAATTATTATTGTTACAAATTTTCCGTAACGTTCATATTATATTTTGAACTACAGTTTAAATTTTAATTTTTCCAGAAGTAAATAGATACATATTTAAGGCACAGCAGTTTCATAACATTTTGGTTACCTACAAGACTTGCATCTTAAGAGTTAAGACGATAAATTGATGCAAAATTAAATAGTTGCACAAATATTGTTATCTTTTTTTTAAATCAGACTCGAGGCCTTAAATTATAGCAAATTCTGAGGCATTGGCACTTTTTTCAGTTTTAATAATAACCTTATACCGAAGGGTTTTCATTTTAGAATACAGTGGTTTAGCAATAAAACAAACTGATTTTTTCTCTATTCTTAGTTTTTATTATTCGTAGTTTATTCTGTTAGACTCACAGGTACCTACTTACACACACAGTTAAAGCGCAGTACTTAGTATCACTCTTCGTTGTTTCGCCTGAAGAAGGCTAAAGTAATGAAAGTCAGGATGTTAGAAGGGTGACCAACATTCTGTATATTTAATGGGACATAAGTACTTTTTTATATTATTCTCATTTTTGTCTTTTTTTTTTAAGAAATAAGACTTTAATATTGTAAATTATATGGGATATAAAAAAATCAACAACTGATATTTTTGTTGATGTAATCAGCTTATTTATACGAATACGTTTAGGCTGAAAAATAATTGTAGTCAAAGTATATTTGTCTCATAAAATGAATCTT
Organism: Plebejus argus; assembly: GCA_905404155.3. NCBI lineage: Eukaryota > Metazoa > Arthropoda > Insecta > Lepidoptera > Lycaenidae > Plebejus > Plebejus argus. The sequence continues at coordinate 6,101,994 of FR989933.1, forward strand.
CAAATAATTACTAATTCGCTTATACAATTACTAAACGTCTGAACTCTATACAAGGGAGACGTAAGTCCGTTTGTATAGAGATTAGAGCTCAGCAGCGTCAGTAGCAGTGCTGAAATAACAATAATTTTACTGTGATTTGTATGGGCAAGCACCCGAGCATCATTTAGAATTTTCTCATACAACCAATACACACCCTAAAATAAATTTTTATCACTCAGTTTGTTACACCGTGTATACACGCATTGATAGAGATTTAAAACAAAATATAATACACAAAACATACTATTATTATTAGTTAATTTCTAAGTCCGTGAATTTGATGTGAACCTGGTCACCGTATCTATATGAAAGATGAACGAAATGACTCGGGCACTGCTGCTATCAGAAAATAATCCATCACGTTTATGGCAACATTTTCTTTGCCTTCCGTTTAGAATTAAGATGAATCGATATAAAAATTACCTAAAAATACTTGCTAAAAACTTTACTTTGGCTTTTTTGTCATGAAAACTTTTTAGCGGCGGTGCACTTTTTTGGGATGGGTAAAAAATGTTGAGCCACGTGACCAAATCAAAAATTCTTAGGTTAGAGCATAGAGTAGACCGACCAGCATAGAAAAGGGAGTTATGTCCTCGTCTCTACCGCGTGACGAAAATGTCATACGGTAGAGGAGGTCTGCTCCTGCTGTTACGCTTACACTTTTTTCTGCCTGCACTTTTGAAGCGCACCCCGATGATTTTTAATCATCTTCCATAAGAATGGGATTTATGCTGTTTGTATATTTTAAATTTTTCTATGACTCATAATTAAAATAAACTTTAGTTTGATGTAAACAATGAAAAACTTGTGTCGATTATGCATGCTTTATTTGCGGATCCCCAATCATTTCCTCAATGACGAGCAATTGAATTTAAACTTTAATAGGACCTAATAACGGTCGTTTTCTAAGGACAACGACTCAGAGGCGTATATCGCCCTAGCACTATAAAACTGGGTACTCAGTCAACTTGCATTCGATAATTTCAACGGCAAAGTTAGCAATCAATAATGTATAGGCCGATGTCAAATTATTTCGTCATGTCACTTAGAGATCGGTTATTTTCTAATCCCCGATTATTCTTTTATCTTTAATTTCACTGTCGAAAACATCGAATGCAAGTTGTCTAAGTACCCGCTGCCTTAACTTGACGATTGTTTACGCCGTAAAATTCGGCAGTCAAGGTTAATAGCTGTCTGTGCTCAGCGCCCGTGATTTTGATCTTGAACTTCAGGGTATCACCACAATATATAATATATATGTCGCAGTCATCTAGTTCAATCTGCGGTTCGATTGAATGACTAGCGCATTCATTGAATGACTCCATTCAATTGAATGACTCGGCCGAACGTCGACTGAATGATCGTCCCTCAACGTTCAACTAGTTAGCGATTTTTAACATAGCCCTTTGAAGAGAGCGGATATGAAATCAGTCAGGTAATTGAATGTATTAATTTTTAACGGAATAGGAAATTATAAGAACAGTATATAATTCTTAGGTAATTAATAGCAATGTAGGTATTACTCCGTCTGACCAATACGATTGGATTTGGTTAGGTTAGATGGCAAGGCGGGAGCGTAGCGCAGCGAAGCTCCCGCCTTAGCCATCGTGGTTATTTTTTTGTAAACCACCCAGAACTAGCCGTCGCCTCATAATTGAAGCCAGTTTCTAGATTAACCTATTATTACGCCACCAACAAATAATTTAAAAAAAATCATAGTATTCCATTTAACGACTTCACTATGATGACGTTTAGTCAAGACGTTAAACGTTACAGTCAGCGTCTTGACTAGTTGTCCTTCAGTCATTCAATAGAACGGTGTCATTCAATGAATACGCTAGTCATTCAATCGAATCACAGATTGAACCAGATGACTGCGACATATACACAGTAGCGAAACTCAGCCGTGCTTTAAAATTAAATTTTTGGATTTTTCTTCGACTACGGCGAAGCCAAAAGAATAGTTTGTGAGAGAGACTCTTCCAAAGTAGTAAAATGTGTGTCCCCCCCCTCTAATTTCTAAAGTAGGGAGGCATGATAATTCTAAAAAAAATATATGATGTAGATTACTATAAAAACTACCAACGAAAATTGGTTTGAACGAGATCTAGCCAGTAGTTTTTTTTATACGTCATAAATGGTAAACCTTAATCTAAATTTCATTAAATCGACTGAAATATAAAAATAAATCAAAAACATTTTAATTTCATAAAAATAAACCTTATTGCTGCTGCGGAACCCTTCATGGGCGAGTCCAACTCGCACTTGGCCGCTTTTTATTATCATTCTTATTATAATATTAGCGGCAGGCTGCAGCAGTAGCCCCTACAAATATCATGAGTATATTATAAACAAAAATAGGAAATTAAAAAATAGGAAATTAATAACGTGGAAAGGAATGTCCGTAATTCGTAGGTATGTAACTGAAGATTATTAATTGGTGTATTTTTATTATAATTTTGTAGTTTTCAAATTATTATGAGTTAAAAAGGCTCTAAAAAGTGGTAAATTACGATGTTCGACATGTCGGCAGATGGTTGAGCTTCCGACCTACGTTCAGCAGGGATATTATGTCAAGCCCAGCCAGCAGATATATCGAGTAACACTGACTTGACATAACCCGACCAAATTATATACGATACATAGGCATGCCATATTCCTAGTTTTGAAAGATTTTTGAAATAGCCTACGGTTAAAAAAAATGCCATTAAACTTACTTCCGTGCATAGTGCAACACGATGCACATTGCACATGCAATACTGTCATTACGGACATCATAGCTAACTAGTAACATAGAGTAATAAATAGTTATTGGTCCATGCTAGTAACTAAAAAACACTGATTGCAGTAATTTGTCTATATTACTAACTATAATATTATGTAATAATATTATATACCTAAGTATATAATATTATGAGTTATGACCACAATGCATGCATAGATTTATTTCAAGGCCTCTGCCATAAACATATTGTAAACATTGGTCTAACATCGCACTTATAGTAGTAAATTTCTAAAAATGCGCGTTACATTCTGTTACTTTTTTAATTGGAGTTCACTGATAATGATGATAAGGAATTTTCTTATTAAGATTCAATTATTATTATCAAAATAACCTTGAGTCCTATTATATTTCATGTCTTCGCTTAGCAGCTATTTAGTGTTTTATTGTGTTGTATAATATTATAGTTTATCGAGATACGAAATGTACCTAGAGTTCTACAATTTTGAAAATGATTACATTACAACCTGTTTACTTTCATTTGTAATATTTTTTTATTTCTTACCCTTTAACAATAGCATAAGTGGCTCCGACAGTCAGTCCAAGATTGAAAGCACTCATCCAAAACATTGACATGATTTCGAATTTCAAACAACACTACACCATTACCGTGTACAACTTTTTTATTTGGCAAAACAGCCCGGAAAAGTTACATTTAAAAAAACTTACGAAATTAAAAATACAGGTCAGAATTAAAAAATTGCTTGTAGTTGTCTAACACCACAATAATAACAATACGAGGCAATACACAAACGCGCAAAAGTGTATGTCAGAGTGGCGAACTGTGAGGAAGCAAGGTCGTCTCCCCCCTACTGGCATACCTATACAGAGCAATTAAATAATAATATCTTAATAATATGTAAAATAATACATAGTAAAACTGAATTTAAATGTAATAAATAAATATTAAAATTGAATTACATATTATATACGATAAATCAGAAATTAACCACTGTATTGAAAAATTTACCCTATGTGTAGAAAATATGTTTAATTGAATAAATTATTTTATTGAAAATAAATTTAATCCAGCAACATTTATTATTCGAAAATTTAACCAGCATCTACGAGTATTTATTCTCTACACAATATTTAGCACTAGCACTATTAATATAATATTCTATTCTGTGACATAAGCAAAATAAACACATAAATAACCATTGTTATTAAACTACACAAAATATTTGCTTTACTTTATGCGTAGTCTCTTATTAAGATAAACCACGTTTTCTCATTTTCTTTACATCTACGGCTTTGGTATCCATTATAATAAAGCGAAAAAAGATCTTACAAATAAAAAATAACAATCTTCAAATACTTCTAACGTACGTGGCTTAGGGAACAAACTCCTACTACCTGAAAAAACCAATTAAGGGAAGATTCCAATTTGATCATACTTGATGATCAAATTGGAAAAAGAGTTTTCTTAATCTTCAAATACTATAAAAGGCAGTAGATCTTACCTAGTCATCAAAAAGAAACAAAGAGGACTTGGACAAACTTCAATTGATGGAAAAAAATGAGATTTGCAAGCTATTTCATGAATTGCTATTCATTTCACAAGGGAAAACTACCGTTACTTTTCTCCGTCTACGTGATTTGAAGCATGCAACATGCCCCTTACGGCTTAGTATTGTTTTGTATTGACAAAGTACTACAATAGTCTAAGTAGTAAATATTCCAGAATATATGACGCCCGCAACTCCCATGTGCCATAATTGGCTTGTAGCGCGGGAATCGTACATTTTTCCGGGATAAAAAGTACCCTATGTCCTTTTGCGGGACACAAAGTATCTCCATACCAAGTTTTATCAAAATCGGTTCAGCGGTTTAGGCGTGCAGTGGTAAAAGACAGACACACTTTTGCATTAATAGTATTAGTATACATTTTCGGAAAACAGCAAAAATTGCAATATTTACCGTCATCTGACGGTAAATATGCAATGACTTCCGAAACTTTGACCTTAGCACCTTTTCTCCAGCTCTAAATGTCACTAGTCCCAAAAATCTAAACAAGTTGTTGATACTATTATTAGAGGCGGCACCCATGTCAAAGAAAATATACACTACGCGAACCCATGTCCTTTATTTCAATCATATTTTTGTTATTATATTATTATTTATTACTTATGTTTCTTTAGCTTAATAGATATTTCATACCTTATAAGCGATTCCTGATTGATATTGTACTTGTTTAGATATTGTACAAAAAAATTGTAGATGTTGTAATAATTGTCAAGGACTCGCTATGCATTTCCTTAATTTTATTCTTCGGTGCCTGCCTACTTGCAATAAAGACGTCATGTAACTTCCTGTGTCCTAGATAAAATTTACCGTTTGTAAAGTTATTCAGTGCCATCTGTGTTTCATTATAAAAACAATATGATTAACATAGTGACGCTGCATCGTTTAAGTACTGAGGCGTAAAACTAGATGGCTTTGCTGATATAAAAGTTTTTTTTTCGTTTAGTTCAGGGTCATGGCCGAAGCGGTCATTTACCATACATCCGCAAACCGGTACTTTTTAGAGCAAGTTATAAAATAATGAGAAGTGAAATAATATTATGACGCATTTACTGATGCACGAATAACATGCGGAAGATACATATCATTTCCTACTATTTCCTTAGAATCCCTCATTTTACTATGACATCTAGTGGAACCGCAGTCTCACCGAGGACAGAGATAAAAATACAGTATCCTATAGGAATGCTGCACTTTTCGAAATATAAACTAGCCTATATGGGTCAAAATCCGTCGTGTATTTTTTGCCAAATTTTAAAGTATTAATGTAATTGTGTAAAGACAGTATGATCTTGCAAGTTGTAACTAACACGTGGATATTAAAGATGAAATCTTCTGAAAGATGAAATCTCGAAAAAAAATCATCTTTGTAATTCTTGCTGACGCAGACGTACTTTTTACATAGGTAGTTGTAATGACAAAATATTATATAAAACTCTGGATAGAACTATCATCAGCAGTGTAGTATTTACGGACCAATATGATCTGCAAACCTTCAAGAAGAGAGCGTATTCCATGCAGCTTTTCTAATGTTGCAAGTGTCATAATATGGGCGACGGTAGTTGTTTTCCATCAAGTGACCCGTTTGCTCGTTTGCCCCTTTATTTTATTTTTAAAAATCTGACTTACCCAAGATCGCACGCAGATGACCCTCCAGGGTCTGGAGGACGGTCATCTTAATCTCCTTCACCGTCTTCCCGAGGAACTGCTCGCAAGCTGTGGTCAGCAGCTCGTCCTCGTTCATGATCTTACACTGCGCCACCCCAGTCACCGTCAACGGCACACCCTGGGCTGTCTCCACGTACTCGCACATGGGGTTCAGCGTCATCACCTAGTGATGGAATAGACATTAGACACATCATCATTGAGTGTTAGCGCTACTGGGCCAGACACCTTCAAGCCCTAAAATCTCTTTACAATAGCACATGATGAACCAGCGATTAGGATCGTGTAGAAAATAGAGATTATTCATCAGGAAAGCTTTGTCATTATATTGGCAATCGTGGGGTCCAAAAACATTCTCGTGGCTACCTGTATGACAATGCCTGTTAAAAGGAAATATTCGCTTATTCAGCCAACTTGAGATGTGTCACGTTACATGTAGCCTACCTCGGCCTAAAGCAGGTCGATGGTCTCTCGCTAATATAAGTACTCTTTTTAGGGTTTACTAAGACTTCGTTGTCTGTCCGTCTGTCCGTCTGTCTGTCTGTCTGTCTCTAGGCTGTAACTCAAGAACGATAATAGCTAGATATTTGATATTTTCACAGATTATGTATACCTGTTGCCGCTATAACAACAAATACTAAAAATAAAATAAAATGAATATTTAAGGGAGCTCCCATACAACAAACGTGATTTTTTGGCCTTTTTTGCTCTATATCAAAAATGGCAACAGGTATGTACTCGAATTTGTCACAAAATCCTAAGCTATATGTGTACTTTAATAATTAATAATAATATTAAAATAAAATAAAAAAATAAGGGGGGCTCCCATACAAAAAACACAATTTATGGCCTAATTTTGCTCTATAATGGTATGGCCCTTCGTGCGCGATTCCGACTCGCACTTGGCCGATTATTTAATATTTTAGAAACATAACATTATTCCTAATAGAAGCAAATGACTTTCAATCTAAATATTTACCTCCAAAGAGATGCGCTGGACATCCGTGACGAGCCACCACGCCCAAGCCCATCCTCCAACGATGGTCCTCTTCTGCATGGAACCGAAGCATCCACCTGAAAATAACATAATAATATGAACTTTTATAATCTAATTAAAACATAGCATACCTTTGGACTTATTAATTCTAGAAAATGTAAATTGTTTTAAGATTTGTGTTATGGTTTATTTCATACCAAATTATGGTGATATTTCCGCTTTTCTCGTAAGCCAAAGGGGATTAACTCATCAATCCCGAAGCGGCACCCGGCTGTCGCATAACAATTGAATATCTATTGTGTCTGCGATTCCCACGATCAGGGTATTAAAAAAATATTATAGGTACTTTTCAGTATTTTAAAGAGAAGTCAAAGGTTAGCTTCAAAACTACCGGACCAGAATTCGTTAAAATTTCCCTCAGATATATAGAGGCTCTATATGTGAGGGAACTATTTTTAATTCTTTCAGATACAGCTGTCTGCGCTGAAACCCAAATCAAAAAGTAGCCCTTTGCTTTAATAGATTACGGATGCAATTGTTTTGATTGCAGCCTGCAGGTAGCTATGCATGGTTCCTGTAAAATTCTATTAATCAATTTACTTTGTCCCCTTTTTCCAACCTAAAACCATAGAGGCCTACGTCCCACTTAGCTGCTCAGTGAAAGTCACAACTAATATTGTAACCGTGCAACGGGCCAGGAGTCTCGTTGCCAATGTCAAAGAAAGCGGTAACTATCGCGGAACAGTGCGTTTGTTTTCTTTACCATTCAACAGTGAAAAAAAAACGTTAAGTGGTAGAATATTGTTAAAATCAAAGTATTGAAACAAGTGATCGAGTGCTTGAGTATTTCCAACAATGTAGAAGAAAGCACCAGGTAAATACACAAAATGCATGCATAAACACTTATTATAATTAATTCACGTAGAATTGACAACCAGACGAGGTAATTTATTAGCACTTGTAACGATTATGAAGTCAATTCCGGTAGCTTTGATATCAGCGTTTGTTTGGACACAAGTCACAAGAAAAGCTCTAGGATAAGTCAGGGATATTAAGGACGCTATTACAAATATCAGCGATTTTCCGGTACCCTATTAAAGAATTAGGAGTCAAACTGCGAGGATATTTTGGTTTCAAATGAAAGATAATATATTCATCTCCACGACTGTACCATAAAAATTCTATAGCCGCATACAAAATTTTCACATAAAATACGTTTTAACCATCACAATAATCGCAAAATATGAAAAAAATGGGGTCTGATTAGGTACCTTAATATCTAAATACACTGAACTGAGGAAAATAAATATACAAAAAAATTGTTGCTTATTTAGTCCTCTATAAAGTCCGCTAAAAATTTTATATAAAAATAAACAACTTTTCCAGTTATAAGAAAAATAAGAAAATTTCTCAAATTTTTTCATACATTTTCGCCATATCAAGAACGCGGCGAGCATCGTAACAGCCACTGTACAAGGCGCGCTAATATGAATCTTATTTTAATGTCATTAACGTCGATATTCGTACTGACAGACATCCGACCTGCTAATTAAAAAGTTGGAGCATTCTTAATGAATAGGGATATAAATCGTAACCATATCGTTTTTACATAAGACGTGCAAATTATTAAAAGTAGAATATATTTCAGCACTGCAATATGAATTAAAATTTAAACCGGAGGGCGGAGACTACGTCTATTCATAAATCTATTTTAGAAATATTATGATCTGTTGACCTTTTCATGATAATATGTTAACTCACTAATATCATTTTAAATATTATCATCAATTATGATAGATTATATTATAATTATTTAAGTTAATAATATTAGGTAGACAGTACAAAAAATATCACTAGGTGAAACTAAAGTTTGCAAACGAGTCAACGAAAGCATGACCACAAGTGACACAAAAACAAAACAGATTTCACCATTTCACGGGGAAAATCCAAAATATCAGGGCCAAAGTTAAGACCTGGGTTTTCTAGAAATTAATGTCGATTGTGACACTACAGAAATATAATAAGCCTAAGCCTAAATCTAGAGTTGGTAAGGACTCTCACGAGATTACGAAAACTTTGAATAAACAGTGAATAGACTAAAAGCGATCCGAACAGATTATTAAGGATTGTCTTATACTGTTTACTAGGCAATCATGTATTATGTATATTTATTTTTAATCTATTATTCGGCAACAACAAAATACGATATAGCTAGATGTAATCCCCATCACACATAATATAGATAGATTTTTCTCCCCCAAAACACTATCAACTCGAACATTTTATACAAGGATAAAAACGGGAATTTTTGAGATGACTTTTTCCTTCTTTAAACTTTTTACTTTCATCAGAGCTCTGTCTTCCAGTTACCAATTACAGCTCATAACTTTATCAATGTTACCAACGTGCGAATATGTTTCATTATTCGACACGTAACAGTAACCTACAAACATTTAAGGTGCACCTGAAAAGGAAAAGTTACGTAATTTGACGTTTTCACCGGAACAGTTTACTATTCAAAAGACGCATTCAACAAAAACCTTTGAGTACTTGTTACTATGTTTATGCTCGTTTCGTGGTTTCGCTTTCTAGCTAAAGGGGCTAAGTCCAAGCTGGTACAACGTATATCCCTCAATCCTCTATCTGAAAATTGAAATAATTGCGAAGGTATTTTTAAAAAATATTAAAAAATTGTCTAACAACTAGCAATAACTTACAAGTAATTTGGTAACGCACGTTTAGCTACAGTTAGCATTAGCTTAAGTTTTGTCGTTGCCTGTCAAGTCACTTTTCTAAGGAAAAGTGACTGAGTATAGGACACAACATTGTTTAATAACACTTAAATAATAGTTTGTCACAAATCTAGTTGTAACGGATTTTAAAGAACATAATTTTTTTGCACAGAGAATAACTTATTTATTCCGCAACCCTTACGTTAAGAATTCTTGTGCTATAGGGATTGCCTGCTAATTGATATGTAATACTCAAATCTTTTCTTTTTTTTTCAGTGAAAATGAGTTCTATTGTGAATGCCGCAGCTGATGTCATATCTGGAACTGCAATTGCCGCTGCCAGCTCTCAGGTAATTTAACCTAATTTATTAAATAACTTAATTTCTTTTGCTATTAATTTAATATATTCTGTTTTTTCCAAAGTTTGAAGGATCAAATTTCAATCCGTTCTGCACCATTATACTAACTATAACAGCATATTTACAGCAGCCTTTAGTAACGTGCAAACATATTGTTTTCAGGTATCATGGTTCATCCCCATGTTGGTAGCGGCGATTGCCTACTACCAGTTCGACCAGACCGATCCAGACGGGAGACCAGCAGATGTTGATGATTCCGTGATGCTGCCGGAATATGACTTCATTATAGTCGGCGCAGGATCCGCTGGTGAGCGAAAATAATATTACATCTTCTTCCGCTATTATACATGAGCGGCGAAACTTATTGAATTAATAGAACTTATAGATTAAAATATTATGTAACCTATACGGTGCGCAAACATGGTCATTGACCGATTCGCAAAGGTCTCTACTCGGTGTATGCCAAAGAGCAATGGAGCGCAGTATGTTAGGAGTAATTAAGCTTTTCGATAAAATAAGAAACACCATACTGCGCTCCCAAACGAGCATCAAAGACGTAGGTGTCAAGGCGGCTAAACTGAAGTGGGAGTGGGCGAGTCACGTTAGCCGCATGCATCCCGACCGCTAGGCAAGAGTCTCAACGGAACGGGCACCCAAAGATGGACGCCGCTGCCGTGGCCGGACTAGAAAAAATGTGGCGTGACGAGCTGGAGGCATACCAGCCAGGCTGGCTATCGGTGGCGCAGGAACGAGAACAGTGGAAGATTCTGGGGGAGGCCTTTGCCCAGCAGTGGGACACTATAGGCTTATAAAAAAGATTAAAGTATTGGTCCTCCAATAAAAAGTCGTACACGTATCACTTTTAATATATTAGAAAATTTTGCTAAGGATTTACAAAATTCCACCTAAAATATTTTAATCTGACGATTGTTTTGCTTTTAAGGACTCTAATTCTGGAAGTTGGAATCCAAGAGTCTATAACAGTAAAAAACATATAACTACTTTAAATATTTTATAATCCTTACAGGTGCGGTAGTTGCAAATCGTCTCTCAGAAATAGAACAATGGAACATATTGCTGATTGAAGCCGGCGGAGATGAAACAGAGATATCTGACGTCCCTCTGATGGCGGGATATCTTCAGCAAAGCAAACTAGACTGGCAGTACAAAACTGAACCACAGCAAACTAGTTGTTTAGGTATGTATAATAAGACTTTTTACTATCCACAATATAAACTAAAAGATAACATGTAAAAAACTCAATTTTCAATTTATTTACAGCCATGGAAGGTGGTAGATGTAACTGGCCTCGAGGAAAGGTGCTTGGAGGCAGCTCTGTTTTGAACTACATGTTATATTTAAGAGGGAACAAGAAAGATTATGACATATGGGAGTCTCTCGGCAACAAGGGTTGGGGGTACAAAGACGTGTTGTATTACTTTAAAAAATCTGAAGACAACCAGAATCCTTCTTTGGCTAAGACTCCCTACCATATGACAGGTGGATACCTGACTGTTTCCGAAGCACCCTTCAACACTCCTCTTGTATCGAGTTTCATCGAAGGAGGATTGGAGTTAGGGTACATGAACAGAGACATAAACGGAGAATTTCAAACTGGTTTTATGATACCACAAGGGACAGTACGCAAAGGAAGTCGTTGCTCTACTGCCAAAGCCTTCCTGAGGCCGGCGAAGGATCGACCAAACTTGCATATCGCTATGCACTCTTTTGTAACGAAAGTCATGATAGATCCGAGATCAAAAATCGCTTTCGGCGTCGAATTTGTTCGCAACAAAATGGCGTATCGAATTAGAGCACGAAAAGAAGTAATATTGTCTGCAGGTACAATTAACTCTGCCCAATTGTTGCTCTTGTCCGGAATCGGGCCGGCCGAGGAACTAGCGAAGCATCGTATACCTCTTATTCAAAACCTGAAAGTTGGACACAATCTTCAAGATCACGTCGGGTTAGGAGGTTTAACTTTCATGGTAAATAAACCGATATCGATTGTCGAGAAGCGACTTCATACCGTAAGTACTTTAATGCAGTATGCCATTTTTGGCGAGGGTCCATTGACTATACTCGGGGGAGTAGAGGGCCTAGCGTTTGTCAACACCATGTACGCGAACGTATCGGATGACTTCCCGGATATTGAGTTTCACTTCATTTCCGGCTCAGTGAACTCTGACGGCGGAGAGCAACTGCGGAAAGCGCACGGATTGTCGCAGAGGTTCTACGATGCGGTATTCAGACCGATAAATAACATGGACGTATGGAGCATCATACCTGTTCTGCTTCGACCAAAAAGCAAAGGTTTGATACAACTGAGGAGTTCAAATCCATATGATTATCCATACATTTTTACAAATTATTTGACCGAAGAAAGCGACATGAAGACATTAATCGAAGGTGTTAAGATAGCAGTAGCTTTATCTAAAACTAAGGCATTTCAACGGCACAGCTCCATGTTGAATCAGCACATATTTCCAGCGTGTAGACAGATTCAAAAGTACACTGACGCATATTGGGAATGTATGATAAGACAGTACACCAGTGCATTCTACCACCCAGTAGGAACGGCTAAGATGGGTCCCTACTGGGATTCGGAAGCCGTTGTCGACCATGAACTGAAAGTGTACGGATTGAAAGGACTAAGAGTGATAGACGGCAGTATAATGCCCAACTTGGTGAGTGGTAATACCAATGCTCCGATCATTATGATCGCGGAGAAGGGAAGTGACATGATCAAGGAGTTTTGGCTAAAACGAAGGCGGTCAAGATATTACGCTTAGTAGAAAAATTAATGTACAAAGAAATAATTTAGATCGCCAATTTTTTTCAAAGAACCATAATTAATTTATTTTTATGTTAAGTAAGTAGAATTAATAAATTACAAATTAAATAAAACTTTACCATATTTTTTATTATTTTCAGACTTCTTTTTAGACACCTAGAAATTATTACCTATAAGAAGTTTCGCGCAACTCCAGAGCATTTAATAATAATAATAATAATAAGGGGGTGAAGCCGGTCCCTCCTAGTTGGTGTCCCCGGGCAACACTTGAGTGCGCCACCCGACTCTCTTCGGTGTGAGGTACTCACGTGGCTGATCGTCGGCTCTTTCTTATTTCTTCACTATCCTTTCACCATCTTTTTATCATTAAATTCTTGAGTTTGTATTGTTTTAGTTTTTGTTTTATCTATATTTCACCATCTTGAGTTTCTCTCTTACTGTCTTTCCATTTTGGTTAACTCTTCTTATTTTGTAATACAAAAAGCTCTATGATGCGTCTTAGAAATAGAATTATACCCCAGGCGGGTACCGGAGCTCTACGCGATGGAGAATCCCGCCCCGGGCCCTCGGGCTCGGGCTGCCCTTCGTATTCTGGGGGGGGCAACGAGTCGCAACAAGCTGCCCAGTTTGAAACTGCTGCAGAACGTTTTAATTTTAATCATATATCACCGATATCATCATCTAAATCATTATTCTCATCTCCACCATCGTCACCCCCATCTTACCTCGATATTTACCAGTCAAGATCATCCACCTCATCGAATTATTCATTATCACCTCCACGTACCAGGGATGTTGTGCAAAAGGCTTCTGTAGCTGAGAATACTGCACCCACCCTTAGTACAAGACGCACACGTAAAACGTGGACTAAAGAGATGAATACTTTTATTATGCGTCACTATTTCATCATCACCGAACTAGAGTCAAAGAAAAAAGCTTACCTCGCAGAACTCCACAACTTATTTACAAATAAATACCCTGAAATGGAAGCAAGCAAGCAACGTATAGGTGACCAAAGACGGGCTATTTTAAATTGCAAGCTTCTTTCTAAACAAGAATTATCAGACATACAAGAAGAAGTTAAAAATATCCTTCGTAATCCACAGTCTAATATTCTCACACATACTCATACAGACACGCAAAATATACTAAATCAGTCTCGATTAAACTGGACAGACGAACTAAATGAGTACATACTTAAAAGCTATTACCGAATCACACAATTAGAGACAAATAGGACATCATATCGTAAACCATTGCACGAGGCCTTCAAGAATAAATTCATTACACTGGCACATTTTAGTGAACAGCGAATAAGCGACCAGCTTAGAGCAATTATTAACAATAAATACGTAACAGATGAAAGACAGAATATACTAAAACAGGAAGTAGCTGATGAGTTGATAAGTACCACAGAAACATTAAGTACAAATTTGACACAAATGCCACAAACTGATAATTCTAGTTTCGATAATTTACAACGACAGGACGTAGTGCCAGGACAAGAAAGTTCGAATACCACACACTTACCTGATAGGAACCCTGACATCGATGAAACATTTAAACATGCTCTCCAACATTTTATAAATACTGATCCAACTAACAGAGTCTATATACCTAAACAAAAACCTTCTAAGAATCTATTCTCTACCGTCAACTACCTTAACAAAATTACACTCCCAGATCATGTTAATGACGACACCGACTTTCATTATTTTCAGACAGCGATATACTGTGCAGCATGGACAGCTGCTAAATTAAATGGAACTAAATTATCACTTAACAACGTATCAACTAATCAATATCCATCGAGAAATAATAAGAAACCACACTGGCAATTACGCCTTGAAAAGAGAATAGAAGAATTACGAGTAAAAATAGGAAGAGTAACACAGTTCATTAAAGGAGGCAGGAGTAGAAAACTTGTTTCACATGTAAATAAAATAATGGAACTACATAGAATTCATGCTACACACGAGGAACCAAATACGCAAATAACACAAATATTAGATACATTAAAACAGAAACTTTTGATATTGACAGGACGCTTAAGAAGATATAATAAATGCACCCTTAGAAAACAACAAAATAGCCAATTTAATAATAATGAGAAAGAATTTTATAGAAAAATCAAGATAGACACAACTAACATACCACAAAACGAAAGTAACGCACATAATAATATTATGGTCGAATTACCGGACTTAAGCGATTTGCAAAAATTTTGGTCTGGAATATGGGAGCAACCAACTGAACATCGTTTTGATGCAGAATGGATAGAAGCTGAGAAAACTAAATATAGCAAAGATATAACCGACATGCCATTTGAAACCATCCCCATTAGTATTTTCCAACAGGTTATTCGCAAGCTCCATAACTGGAAATCGCCAGGGTCAGATTTTATACATAATTATTGGTATAAGAAGTTTACAAGTATCCATAACTATCTTTATAACTATTTAAATCAGTTTATTGAATATCCTAATAAAATCCCACCTTACATTACATTTGGAACAACTTTTATGATACCCAAAGACTACAACGACCCCACGAATCCAGAAAAATACAGACCAATTACTTGTTTACAAACAATTTATAAAATATTAACCTCTTGCATTACCGAGTTAATATATGAACATGTGACTGTGAACAACATATTAACCGAACAACAGAAAGGATGCCGAAAATTTAGTCGAGGTTGCAAAGAACAGTTAATAATAGACTCCGTAATTTTAAAACATGTTGCTAAAACAAAATCCAACCTATATTCTATGTACATAGATTATAAAAAAGCGTATGATTCCGTCCCTCACTCGTGGTTATTACAAATTCTAAAAATATATAAAATTCACCCAAAAATCATAACTTTATTAGAAACCACGATGACTACATGGAAAACCAAATTAAGACTCAAAACTTCTACAAATCTTATAGAGACACCACCTATACAAATAAGAAAAGGCTTATTTCAAGGCGATGCACTCAGTCCACTCTGGTTCTGTTTAGCGTTAAATCCCCTCTCCAATACCTTAAATTCCATAGACGCAGGATATCGGCTACAAGACGATAACAGACACATTCAGACTGAGACTATAAACCACCTACTATATATGGATGATATTAAAATTTATGCAGACAATGAGTTAGATCTGTACAGACTGACCGAACTGACTGAACAATTTAGCAATGACATTAAAATGAATTTTGGGGTGGACAAAACTAAAATAAATTCTTATAAAGCAGGGCGTTCATTTCAACACACTTATACACTAGAATCCGGAGAAAACATAGAACCACTAGATGAGGGACAAACTTATAAGTATTTAGGATACAACCAAGCGCAACAAATACTCCAAAAGGACACAAAATTTAAATTAAAACAAAGATTCCAACATCGCCTCAATGCAATCATGAAATCAAATTTGTATGCCCGAAACACCATAAAAGCAATAAATACTTTCGCGATCCCAGTACTTACCTATTCCTTCGGCATTATAAACTGGAACAAATCGGAGCTCATAAATTTACAACGAAAGATTAATACGACTATGACTAAATTCCGTAAACACCACCCTAGATCATGCGTCCAAAGGCTAACACTACCGAGAAAAGAAGGCGGAAGAGGCATTACAGACATAACTAATTTACACAATAGCCAGATTTTAAACTTAAAACAATATTTTTTGACAAAATCCGAGCACTCTAGCCTCCACAAAGTAATAGTAAAAAATGATAATAAATTTACTCCTCTCAATTTAAATTCCTCTCAAAATAACCAACATAAGGTAACAGACAATAAGACTAAATTATCTGAGTGGTCTAAAAAGGCTCTCCACGGTAGGCATCTCCATGACCTACATCAGACAAATAACGACAAAGAGGCATCAAATGCATGGCTGTGCCAGGGAAATCTTTTCCCAGAGACTGAAGGGTTTATGATTGCAATACAGGACCAAACAATAGAGACCAGAAATTATCAACGATATATAACAAAAACACTCACCAATGACACATGTAGAAAATGCCGTAGTTGCCCGGAAACTATCCAACATATTACAGGAGCGTGTAAAATAATTGTACAGACTGACTATAAACATAGACATGACCAAGTTGCTAGTATAATTCACCAGAGACTCGCCAGACAACGAAACTTTATAACTGACATAGAACCCTATTATAAATACAAACCTGAAAATGTCCTTGAAAACACCTCCACGAAGCTATATTTTGATCGAACCATACTGACTGACAGAACTACGCACTACAATAGACCTGACATAACGCTAGTAGATAAAACTGACAAAACTGCATACCTGATCGATATAGCTGTACCGAACACACACAATTTACAAAGTACAATAACCGAGAAACTCACTAAATATATAGAACTCAAGGATGAAATAGCCCGCCTCTGGAACCTGCAAAAAGTAACCATAGTTCCCATAGTCCTATCAACCACAGGTGTTATCCCGAAACAACTACATAAATCTTTGAATACCCTCCAACTACCCCCAAACCTAATATATTTATTGCAAAAAGCAGTAATTCTAAATACTTGCCGCATTGTAAGAAAGTTTTTACAGACCGATGATGAAGCTACTACTCTACATACATTCCGATCAAATCCACATAGTCACACATACAATATTATGTTAGAAACCGATCATACCAATCGTCATTCTTTTGAGACTCCTTCCACACATACCAATAGTTAAATCATTAATTACTTACCTGGTGTGTACTTGGCTTCGGCTCGTACATATCAGTTTACCGGTGAAAACCGAGAAAATCTAAATAACATAAAATAATAATAATAATAAACTTTATTCTCATTTCAAGACATTACACAACCATACCTACTTAAAACAACATAAAATTTCAGCTTAATAAAATACAAAATAAAAACAGACGATACAGAAAAAAAACATACACAAACAAAAGAAACTTATGAACTAAAAGTAATATTACAAATTTTTGAATGTATGGTAGTGCAATACCAAAAATGAAGAAAAGGTGACCACTCAGGTCATTTCTATACCAAGTTTTATCAAATCGGTTCAGCACGGTTCAGCAGTGACGAGGTCACATTTTCGCCTTTATAAATTAGTATCTAGACTAGCATTATCTTAAATGCTCTGGAGTTGCGCGAAACTTCTTGTTTAAATGTTTGTTAAATACACACACTTACACTCAACACACACACACACACACACATACACACACACACACACACAAACACGAACCCTAGCAGAACTAGTTTTCTGATCCCAAGACTTTTTGTCGTAGGGCTAGGGTTCCATACAGACATCAATATAATATTATATTGATAGTAACATTATACACGTCACCTCACACACGATCAACCAACAATAATTATTGTAATATTTAATTAAGTTAAGAACCTATAGGTCTTTTATTGTATACTTACTTTTATGTAACAGTGCTCTATTACACGACTGTATGTGTTCTGAATAAAGAAAAAAAAAATATGTTTTGTGACACCCTTATAAATAATAATACATATTATTAGGTACTATAATGATCATTGATCACAGAAGTCAATGACCCAAAGATCATGGGTTAAGACTTAAGGGCCCGGGTTACCCTCGAAATTTTCATACATTCTTAATACCTAAATCATTTTCTCATACGAAAATATTTAACATGTTCGAGCTATTTTTCAGCTTAAGATAGTAATTACCTAGGGTCCTGAACAAAATTTTTTTACAAAATATTTAAATACTAAAAAAATAATAAAAAATATTTTTTAAAGTTTAAATATTTTGTAGTAAATTTACTATTTATTTATATATTTTTTAGTGTTTTTGTCTATTTTTTGGTGTTTAAATATTTAGTAGTAAATTTACTAAAAAAATATTTTAACACAAAAAATTTTTTTTAGTATTTAAATATTTTGTAAAAAAAATTTGTTCAGGACCCTAGGTAATTACTCTCTTAAGCTGAAAAATAACTCAAACATGTTAAATATTTTCGTATGAGAAAATGATTTTGGTATTAAGAATGTATGAAAATTTCGAGGGTAACCCGGGCCCTTAAGAGTAATAATCAAGTGATGTAATATCTCTTCATTACATTATCTGGGGCCACTTGTCTCATAATACAATACGGCCATTGAATTTACAAATGAACGAACAATACTCGCCATCGCTTTTAAATTGCTGACGAACTTAAAATCGTTACATAGAGTAGTTAACTTTAAATATGTATAATAAAATAATAATAATATTTTTTTTTCTAATATAAATTAAAAATACTAATGCAAAAGAAAGTGGTTGTTGAGTGTTGACTGAATGAAGTACCTGCAGTGTAATTATTATTTATAAAATTCCCAGGAGACAAAATAATTGGCAAAAGGAAAGTTGTTACTCAAAAGAAAAAAACATCCGCTAGACATAAAGTTAGCAATATAAAGGTAGGTTTTTTATTCGAGTATGAATATTTTCTACAACTAAAACAAAAAATAACATAACTTGAAATTTATCAATACATTTAAAGCCTATAGTATAGTTAATAGTATATAGGCAATAATATTCTCTGTTTTCTACTTGTACCTTACTCTGTACATGTCACATAAGAAAATGAATCAAAAACAATTAGATGCAGAAATCAGCAGTTTGATAGACGATACAAGACGAGTGATACGTTTATAATGTGAAAGTGAGACATTTTAATACTCATAAGTGACGCGAATTTTAGTGAACCATGGCGAACCATGGCGCTTCTATTAAATCTATAGTATCCAGTACAAGGATTATGTTCAGTCTTCTGCCTGGAATGGGAGCGCTAATACTAATAAGGATGTTGATACATCTCTACCGACCAGACATTGAAGACATCGAAAATCGGATACCAGATACTGCCGCTGATCAGTTATACGATTCTTATGACTTTATTATAGTTGGAGCGGGTTCCGCGGGTTCAGTTCTTGCAGCTCGTCTATCAGAAAATAAGGACTGGAAGATACTGTTGCTTGAAGCCGGCCAGAATGAAAATGTGCTATCGGAAGTCCCGGCGATGTTTCCTGTGCTCCAAACCTCGGCGATAGACTGGCAGTTTGTGACGGAACCGGGCGGTGATTATTGCCTGAGCATGATAGGAAAGAGGTGCAAATGGCCAAGGGGAAAGCTGTTGGGTGGGTCCAGTGCTATTAATGCTATGCTTTATATTAGAGGAAATAAAAAGGATTATGACCACTGGGCCAATCTAGGAAATGAGGGCTGGTCTTACGGCGAAATATTCAAATACTTTTTAAAAGCAGAAGATATGAGGATACCTGAATATCAAAATGATCCCTACCACGCCACTGGAGGTCCTTTGACGGTGGAATACTTTAAGTACGAACAACCAATTACGAAAAAGGTGTTGGAGGCTGGTGAGCAGTTGGGTTATAAAATACTAGATGTAAATGGTGAGACACAATCGGGATTTACGAGATCACATGCCACAGTTCGGGAAGGGCTGCGATGCAGCACCGCAAAAGGTTATTTGAGACCAGCATCCAAAAGATCTAATCTACATATTAGCCTCCATTCGTATGTAGAAAAAGTTCTTTTAGATGAAAACAAGTCAGTCTATGGAGTACAATTAAAAAAACATGATGAGACGCTTATTATTAAAGCAAGGAAGGAAGTAATATTATCAGCTGGAGCTATACAATCGCCACAAATATTGATGCTGTCAGGAATCGGTGATGCTGAATACCTGAAAGAGCTTGGCATTTACCCTGTGGTTAATTTACCTGGAGTTGGAAGAAATCTTCAAGACCATGTAGCGATGGGCGGGCATTCATTTTTGTTCGACAACCCGTTTACAAATGGGTCTGACTACAGTTTTAACTTGAATTCAGTGGCATCTTTAGATACATTAATCGATTTTTCTATTCACAAAGAAGGACTTTTATATAGTATGATGGAGGCAGAAGCGATGGCTTTCGTGAATACCAAATATCAAAATCCAGAAGATGACTACCCAGACATACAATTCTTTATTGCACCAACTGCGGATAACATGGACGGTGGATGGTTTGGCAAACGTGCTAATGGACTCACTGATGAAACATATGCAGAGCTCTACGAAGACATTCTGTATGATTCATCATTTTCGATTGTCCCATTATTACTTCGACCGAAGAGTAGAGGCTACCTG
Source organism: Plebejus argus (assembly GCA_905404155.3). Classification (NCBI taxonomy): domain Eukaryota; kingdom Metazoa; phylum Arthropoda; class Insecta; order Lepidoptera; family Lycaenidae; genus Plebejus; species Plebejus argus. The sequence goes on from FR989933.1 coordinate 6,123,052, forward strand.
CGGCTTCGTGATTCAAATCCATATTCACCGCCACTCATTTATCCAAATTACTACACTCACCCTGACGATGTTAAAATTATGGTAAGCATTTTATTGCAACTCTTGCTATTAATTTAAACAACCTCATTGGGAAAAATTGATCATAGTTATAATAATTTAAGTACTTAGATATCAAATTAATGTACACTTATCTTAAACATTAACATTGACACATTTCAGATTGAAGGGGCGCGAATTGCACAGGTTTTGACGGAGCAACCAGCTTTACGAGAAATGAATACGAGGCCTAATCCACATCGTAATCCAGGGTGTGTGAAGTACGATCTAATGTCAGACGAACATCTGGAATGCCAAGCGAGACATCACACTTTAACGATATACCACCCAGTCGGTACCTGCGCTATGGGGCCAGCAGAGGACGAAGACGCTGTCGTTGATTCGAGATTACGGGTAATATTTTCATTTAAACAAAGCCAAACTTTAAATCTTATCCTTATACTCGACAACATATAAGAATATTAATGTTGTCGAGGCCGGAAAAGGCCGGTCACATACCTACATACGTTTTCCGTATGCGATTCCTGAATTCGTTCTCGGTATTCGGAAATGCTTGTCCGTATATATGACAAATTTTGCACGTACGTTTCAAGTGCAAGCCGGCGCGTTCGCGCGTGAAAAAACGAGCGTTTGCGCTAGTCTCACAGAATTTAGAATACAGAAAACAAATTCGGAAATCGAATACGGAAAATGCAGCCAACCTAAATAAATGGTAAATTACTGTAATGAAAACTATGTCATTAAGAATAGAGTACTATAATAACTAGCGTAATAGGGATGATGACATGGTCAAAGATTAGCGAATTTTGTTAATAAAATAAAGAAATCACGGTAATAAATAAGTGTACCCAAAATTTCAGCTCGATAGCATTTGTATTTTTAGGGTTCCGTAGCCAAAATGGCAAAAAGGAACCCTTATAGATTCGTCATGTCTGTCTGTCTGTCTGTCTGTCTGTCTGTCTGTCTGTCTGTCCGTCCGTCCGTCCGTCCGTCCGTCCGTCCGTCCGTCCGTCCGTCCGTCCGTCCGTCCGTCCGTCCGTCCGTCCGTTCGTATGTCACAGCCACTTTTCTCCGAAACGATTAGAGCTATACTATTGAAACTTAGTAAGTAGATGTAGTCTGTGAACCGCATTAAGATTTTGATGCAAAAATGGAAAAAATATTAAAAATTTTAGGGGTCCCCATAGGTACAACTGAAACAAAAAAATTTTTTTTTTATCTAACCTATGAGTGTGGGGTATCTATGGATAGGTCTCCAAAAATCATATTGAGGTTTCTCAAATCATTTTTTTCTAACCTGAATAGTTTGCGAGAGAGACTCTTCCAAAGTGGAAAAATGTGTGTCCCCCCCCTCTAATTTCTAAAGTAGAGGCATGATAATTCTAAAAAAAATATATGATGTAGATTACTATAAAAACTACCAACGAAAATTGGTTTGAACGAGATCTAGCCAGTAGTTTTTTTTATACGTCATAAATAGTAAACCTTAATCTAAATTTCATTAAATCGACTGAAATATAAAAATAAATCAAAAATATTTTAATTTCATAAAAATAAACCTTATTGCTGCTGTGGAACCCTCCATTGGCGAGTCCAACTCGCACTTGGCCGCTTTTTTTTTTGTTATGCGCCTTCAAAGTTGGATAATCAAGTCGATTTTTTTTCAATTAAATTTCTTAATATTTGTATACCAATCGATAACTTATGTAATTAAAAGCAACTTTTGTTATGTAACCACTTTCATAAACGCAATATTTAATATACCTATCGAACAAAGTTCTCTCCCGATACGTACAAACTAAGAAAGAGTGACGTCAGTCTTTCGTACTTACTTTGTATGGAGCGTTTCGGGCAGGTATATTTTATGAGATGTTTGAATTGTCATATCTTGGTGAATTTTTAAGCTATCAGAGTCATTCTTTCAGCGATGTTTCTATTTTTAAAAGGTCTTTCAATTACCAATAAGAAAAAAACATAGTCATCAAGCCTATTATATCATACTAAGTGCGCGAAACACTTCAATATTATTTTATTCATTGATTTTAGAAATACTGCTTAAATTAATATAAAATTGCTATCGATTACAGGTGTACGGAATCAACAAACTCCGTGTGGTCGACGGAAGCGTCATGCCAACTATAGTGAGCGGCAACACTAATGCACCAATTATTATGATTGCTGAAAAGGCATCGGACATGATTAAAGAGGATTGGGCATTCGAGATGGAATATCTATGTGAAAACTCTGATACATGTTATAGAGAGGCAGAAGAGACTACTACGACTTACAACGAAAGCTATCATATGGCAAATCCAAAAGTACCCTTAGACGTATTTAATGAGACAACAGCCTTATTTCCTAACATTCCTTTAGAAGGTCTCAAACCGAAAATAATAGTAAACAAAAACAATATTAATTCGCCGAACAACCAATTTATGAAACGAAATAAGCAAAATTCTTATAATTACCATCCGATAAATAGATACCAAGATAATAATATGAGTTCCAGACGGATTTTTCATCCCGTCTCTGATCCACATCAGTACGCGTTTAATCCAAATTTTGCACCGAAAGGTTTTGCAGCTAACACTAACCAAGCAAATACAGGGCCTTATTTTAATCCAATATATCAGAGGACAATGGATTATAATTTTTATAGAATCCCCCAGTCAGCTTCATACCAAAGTCCCACAAGAGGACTTTACAATCAGCCAAGGAATAGAGAAAACAAAAAATGTCGACTATGGTTATATTATAATGGGATAAATTATGAATTATTGCGATAATAATAATTGTTACCGTGGAATATTATAAGTGCATTATATTTATTTTATATATTGTTATAGTAATAAATAATAGTCTGTTAATAAAATTGTGTATTATTTAAACTTCTGCTAATATAAACGTTTTATAATTATTTATTTTATATTTTTACAAATGTACAATATTTTTGAATGGGTAAACGCAAAATAATTTTTTTTAATTACTCGAATTAGTATCAAGATTCAAGACTTGCAAAGGAAATAGTACGATTATAAACAAGTAGCAAATTTTGCAATAATATTTTGAGAATCATAAAAATAAATTGTTATTTCCTACTGCACGGTATCAAGTTTTGATGAAATCAGCCGGCTACAATGTGGTTAATTTTAGATGCAAGTGATTGCAGTTCACTTTCTCTTCCCTCATGCACATTGCTCATAAACCTGTGAGGCAGATGACCGACATGGCCGGTGAAAGATCATACGTAGGACCGATTTTGTACGGTCGAGGGAATTTTACCATTTTAATTTTTAATATTTTATTTAACGAAGACTACTAAAGTCGTAAACACTTATTTTCCCAGCTCTACATTCTCCCAACGGATATATTATATTCTGTCAAAAAAGAGTAGACGCTGAACTAAATTTACTAATCGTAATTAGTATCGAAAGGTGGTTTTTTCGCCTCGTATTTTCACTGACAACGTTTGTACACTTCATATAATTATTATTATCATACTGGAACATTTTTTATTGGGTTTAATAAAGTTTTTTTTTAATATTTTATGTAAGTTCTTTGTGTTCGGCGTCTACTCTTTTTTGACAAGCTATACAAAGATGTTTTTTTGCCTTGAAGAGCTTATTGAATCAAAAATATACGTGCCGTGGTGTATCTCTTACATTTTAAAGTGCGTTCTAAAAATCTCTATCTACCGATGAGCTCTACTTCCTTCTGAAGAACCTGTCTTTGCTCAAGTCTATCGTACAACGATAGATCGTTATACGATAGACTTGAGCAAAAGCGAAGACAGGTAAGGTGTAAGGTAAGATACCGGCTACATGTAAAACAAACCGATGCTAAGCTGTTTGTCTTTGACCGTGGCCCTCACGAGCCAGTTACAGTGGCCAATGAAGCATGGAGTAAGTATTCAACCATGGAACGTACCAGTATCGTGTTTGTCAATCAACACCTATCATGTAACCGATGCAGAACGAAACCTATAAGAGTTATCTCGCCATCTGATAATGACTTCAGTAGTTCTTTACTTAATATCTGAGTATCTCTACTGTATAATAGAACGAGAATTAGTTAATAAGGTTAATTCTAAAAAATAAACATATAATTTCTTAAAATTAAGTAATGAAAATATTTGTTCTATGAAAAACATATTTAATTAAACAGATCTCTCGAAGAACTAATTTGTATGGCTTACTCATAGTTTTCGACCTCTGCTGAACTGGTACGTACGAAAATACTTATAATATAAGTTAAAAAAGTTAATTTTAACTTCGACACTGACTTACAGATCTCAGATACAAATAAACTGTTACATCAAGTTACATGTTGTCTCACAAGTGGGTCAGTTAATTTAAGTCCTAAAAAAGTTTCCAATCCATCAGAAGTAGATCACAAATTCTTGCTTTCGTAAGAACTTTAGTGACATAACTGTACAATATACATTAATAAGGAGCTAAAAAATAATGTGGTCCTGATAGTTTTATTAACATTTATGATATATTTACTAGAGGTACTTCGCTTAATTTAAATAATTATTAATTTAAATAAAACAATTACATACAACTAATTATTAATTTAAAAAAGTCTAAATTTAATAATTATAATTATAATAGAATATTGTTACAGTATTGAAGGTACCATGGAAACATTACATGCGGCAATAGCTTCAACATGTCCCGTTGCGTACTCTGGCGTCACAGGCGGACTGTTCCTCCGAGCCATGGCGACCGCCATAACCACACACTGCTTGATGATGGACAACAATAAGTGGCCGAAAGATAGGACAGAGGAAGTCATTAATACAGGTAAGACTCATTATTCAAATAAGACAGAAAGAGAGGAGTGAGTGAAAGAATATGCGATTTTTAAATAAGACGACACTGAAGTACGATAAGAAAAGTTAACTGCTAATCATCATTATTAAAAACAATTATCTTTTCATTGTTTTTTTATTAACTAAATTAATTAATATAATAAAATTATAATTGCAGGTCAAGCATATGACTTTGTTATTGTTGGTGCGGGGACAGCAGGCTCTTTAGTCACAAGTTACCTCTCAAACGCTAATCCATCCTGGTCTGTGTTATTAATAGAGGCAGGCGATGATACTGGAGTGGATAGTGAGGTAAGATAATTTACCTTTATAATATGATATATTATATCTCTAACAAGGTCGGATAGAAAGAAAAGGGAAGTATATATTACTCAATATTTTGTTTACTTCAGATTCCTGCATTTTTATTTCTGAACCAAAATTCAAAATCTGATTGGTTTTACAAAACCGATCCGGATGGAAAATCTTGTCTGGGTTTCCGAAATAAGAGTTGTATTTGGAGCAAAGGAAAATGTATGGGAGGTTCCAGTTCCATAAACGCTATGCTGTATATCAGGGGACATCCAAGTGACTACGACGGATGGGAGCGCTTGGGAAATCCAGGCTGGGGTTACGACGACTTGAAAATATATTTTGAAAGACAAGAGCAGATGTTTAACATAAGTGACCCCAACTTCAAAGGCTACAACTACGAATGGTACGGTGTGCTAGATAGAGCGTGGAATGAATTAGGTTTCGTTAACTATGAATATGATGGACACAGAGCCCAAGCAGGCACAAGAAAAGTCAGAATACTCACAAATAACGGTCAACGTGTAAATACTGCGCGATTTTTTCTACAAATGGCAAAAAATATTACCGTTATGAAAAACGCGCAAGTTGAGAAAGTAGTTTTGAATCCGATATCGAATAAAGTTGTTGATTTAGCCGTAAAAAGGTCAGATGACACTACAATAATAATAAATGTTAACAAAGAAGTCATTTTATCTGCAGGTTCAATTGGCACTCCTGTAATTTTGATGCAATCTGGCATAGGACCGAAGTTACATCTAGATGATGTTGGTATTGCGTGCATCCATGACTTACCTGTTGGAAAAAATCTGCAAGACCATACCATGTTCCCTTTATTCCTAAAAACAAATTTAGGTACTGTTTTAGATCCACAGATATTTAATTTACTTCTTCTTCAGTACGTTTTGACTAAAACAGGACCATTCACTAACATAGGTATAACAGACTACATGGGGTTCATTAATACGAATAACGCTGACGAGTCCGACGATGCACCTAATGTGCAGTTTCATCATACATATTTTCCGAAAAATGATACCCTTGTTATACAGACTTACTTAGAAGGCGTTGGATATGAAAATGAAATCATCAGAGCAATCGAAGTCGTAAATTCGAAACATGACCTTTTAGGTATTTACCCAACGTTACTTCAACCGGAATCTATAGGACAAATCCTTCTAAAGAACGACAAATCACCAGCAATAAAAACAAACTATTTTGACCACGATAACGACCTAAAAACCTTACTTAAATCCATAGACTTTGTCAAGAAACTTGAAAAAACAAAAGCATTTACAGAACTCGGAATTGAAATAGTGCATATTGAAATACCTGGCTGTATTAATTTGAAATTTGATTCTCACGAGTACTGGGAATGTTACATAAAGCATATGACAACCACAATCTACCACCCAGTGGGAACGGCGAAAATGGGACCTAGCGGAGACAAGACAGCGGTGGTAGACAGCAACTTGTTGGTGCATGGAGTTGAGAACCTAAGAGTTGTAGATGCCAGTGTTATGCCAGTTATACCAAAGGCCAATACAATGGCTGCTACTTTAGCTATAGCTCAAAAAGCAGCGGATATAATAGTTAAACAACATCTAAAAACTTCGCATGATGAACTATAAAACTTTTTACAACATTAATTTATTTAACTATACTTAATGTTAAATTTTAAATATTCTAAAAGTTCGTATTGTATTAATAATAGCAAAGTATTATGTTTGTGTATATCGTGAAAGTGTACCAAATTGTATTAAAAATGTAGGCTTATAATGTAATTTTATTCAGAATTCATTAACAGTCGTATTTTATTTTAATTTTTCCACATAAACGCTTGTTAAAAAATAACATTTCAGCTCTAGATTTAATTTATGCTATAAAATCACATAGGTAATGAATAAATGAATAGACCTAATTAATTTTCAGACCATAAAATGTATAACACAACACACAAGCTCTTGAGCAATTCCCAGCAACTTTGTCAGCAAAAATGTAAATAATAGTTAAGTCGACTACATTTTTAAATGACGTCAAATATATTATGACAACAATTAATAGCATATTAATGCGATGTAAGTTAATTTCGTAAAGGATTGTATATTCTTTAAACAACTTAACGGTACTTTCGCTGTTCTGCGGGCCTAAAATGGTCGCTTTGTGAAATCATGAGATGAATCATAATATGATTCATTTTTTTAAATCGCAAAATGCAACTCTGCTTGCAATTCATTTTTGTACTTTTGTACTGATTTGACCTAATATTTTGTCAGTTTGACAGTTTTGACAATTCATTTGCTGAATTGATTGAGAGGAATTGCTTAAATGTGACCATTTTAGCCCCACTGTTCTGTAACCAAAAAAACTTGGTTGACCACGGATCCCTAACCAGCAGATTTTTTGTATTTTGATAGGTTAATAGTTATATAATTTAAGAATAACATTGTCCGACAAATAGAACAATCCATATTTTAGGACCTTCAAATCGAAATAATATTAAATCCTTTCTATCTCTGTCACTTTCGAGAATTTTCGCAGAGGAAATTGTTGTTCGTCTTATCAAAACGAAGCTACCCACGAAAAATTAGATTGATAGTAACTACTTACTAGTAGCTTTGCCGCACAATAAACGAATTACAGCGCGAACAATGTCGCAGGCAACGTATGTGACCTATTACTTTGGATTTTACTATTTGTTTGCACTGGTCATTGGTATCGTCGGATCGCCTAGGAATATTAAAGATATTGTTACTTGTTACCAAAAACATAGAAACTAGAAAGTTAACTGTATCCTTGGCTGGGCCATGAAGATGTTACATTAGAGAAGTTTTGCAACGTCGAACCCGCAGCAGTTATGAAATACATCGTGTGTCACATGCCAATAGTCAATGAATATTCAATAATTATTGTTTCTGATGGACACCAGGTAAATGAGATACTGGAAATGACACCGATCGGTAGAACAATGCATGTGACCTTCCACCTAGATTTGGTTAACATCTTTGTTGCAAATTGCACATCTGGGTATTAGGTTCCAAGAATATGATTACTAAATATATTACTTAACGAGCTATTGCCCGCGGCTTTGCTCGCGTTCAGAAGTATTATTTTATACAAACTTTAATCCCCTTTTTTAACCCCTTGGGGGTAGAATTGATCAAAATCCTTTCTTAGCGGATGCCTACGTCATAATATCTACCTACATGCCAAATTTCAGCCCGATCCGTCCAGTGGTTTGAGCTGTGCGTTGATAGATCACCATGTCAGTCAGTCACCTTTGAGTTTTATATATTTAGAAGATTAATATCTTCTTGGCCACGTTTTGATCATAAATCATAATATATTTCTGAAACATATGATCGAATTGGCCATGGCTTTTATATGCTTAGGAGAAATATTATGTGTCTTCACAATAATTGTAAATTTACTATACATACTTATCTACTGTCCTTGTATGATACGTTAAAAATTATCTTAAAAGGGCAAAATATGATATAACTATAAAGTTTGTATATACCGTGTAAATATTTTTATCAGTAAATATTGGAGATGATGTAAGTGAGTGCCTTGCGACAAATATTTCGCCAAGTTATTGTATATCGTTTGTCATATCCTTTGAAAAACGAAGATTTCAGGGGGATGCTCAACATTATTTAGCTGTAAATGTATTTAAGGCTATGACACATAATATCTATATTATATTAATACTCGAGCGAAAAACTTTGGAATTTGGATCCTTTTTGACGAAAAATGCGGGAACGTAGGTGATTGAAAATTTGCACAGTTCTAGTTTATATGGTGAAGGAGTACATCGAGCTAATATTATTTTGAAATTTTGCTTTTATCATACATTTTTAACAAACAAAACATTACACACACTACAACACACACACTAGGAGATTTTGATGGACAATAGCCTATACACGAATTGTACTATTTTTTTTTTTTTTTTCTTATAATGGCACTTCGGCTTTAACCATGGCCAGTGTCGAGTATATAATATTATGGCGGGAAAACAATATTTTATAGTATAATTTTCAGCATCGTTATTCTATTTCGTCAGGTCTAAAGTCTAGTCAAAGTCTAAGTAAAAGTCATTACAGTCAGAAAGTCAAGTCGGTTGATTCAGTAAAGTGGTAGACGCTTTACTGAAACTTTTGATGGAGTTTTGGAGGGAACACAAAATAGCACGTTTCTGGATAATGCATCACTTTCCCACACTTGTGCACGATAACGAATATCTTATGGTTAATATTCTACCAATATTACACATTAAAAACCCAACTTAACACAATTTTAGGAAAATAATACAAAATCACAACATCACACTTTCACATTCCCGACAAAACCTCTTGTACTATTTTATTTATGGTTGAAATATGTTGTCAAATTGAAAATAGATTTAGTTTTTTTTATTGAATCTTAAATACTGTTAGACAATTATTACACGGCCAGTCTGACATCATTTGACTTTATTAATCTGAGACTGGCGCAGGAATTAAAAATAATAAGGTCAATATTTACAATAGAATATTAATAGAAAAGCATTCAATTTTTTATTTTAGCTCGAATTTCGACCATTGGGCCATCTCTAGTTAATTGTATTGTGAAACTAAAATTACCCAAGCAACACCCAAGCTCAAGTCACAATTTAGAACGGAAGTGTGTGAAACCTTGGCTAAAGATAAAACATACGGTGAACTTATGTTTTTTAAATACTATAGAGTATAGCTTGTCAAAAAAGTAGACGCTGTAACACACAATTTTGAAATCACATAAAAATATGAACTTTTGTCGGGGGTTAAAAAATCACCTTTTGAGCGTGATTACGTTTAGAAAATTTTGAACTGCATCTACTCTTACTTGACAGACTATACCTTGTATTTTTAAGACCATACCAGTTATCAGAATAGCTGAAAACCTACAAAAATTAATATGGAAAAGTAACAGTCCGAAAAAATAATTTCGTACTTGCTGTCAAATTATTTGTAGAGTATTTCAATGCTGAAAAAAATAAGTTTTAAATATTATAGTGTGTGTGTTTTTTTTTAATCTAATAATTATTATATTAACGACTATAGCAATTTTCTTCCTTGCGTCAAATTTTTTTAGTAAAAAAAAATCACAGGGACAGACATTAAAGTGGGAAAAGGCTTCAAATGAACGTGGGCGGGGGCAATAACGGTAAAGGAAAAATTTTGTAGGATGGCAGCGTTAGTTCAATTTTTTCGCCACGTTCATTATGTTAAAGCCTTATCGATCTCTACCTTGTAATGACAATAAAATAAAAAACATACTTACGTTTAATTTATTAAAATATTCCCAGAAAGTATAAAACCTATTGTTATAAAACGCTTAAATTACCATTTTTCTACTTTACACATACAATATTTTTAACAAAACATCAGCTTGATATGAAATTAGTTAATATTTAACATAAATTACAGATTTGAATAACAAATGTTTTATAATACTAAATGTTAAACAAAAAGTATTATATTCTAGGGGTTATGTAACACAGAACACATTATTATGTAAACATTTCATAATTATTATTGATGTTTTGACTAAAGCGACGATGTCGAAGAGATATTATTAATTATACTTGTGTAATTATAATCGTACATTTTGGTGTAACGAATCCATTGTATGCTTTTTTCAGCTCAAACTTTCATAAAAATCGGTTCAGCTGGTTAAGCGTAAAGAAGCGATGGACAGACACTGCAGTTACACACACCCAGACAAAGTGGTTTTGCTATAATAGCTACCTATGTAATAAAAATAGTAAAGCAACTTTGGCCGGGTCAGCTATTTATTTTGTTTACATTATTTCGGTTTATGAGAAATAGATATTATTTTATGAGGAATAGATTTAAGCACACTAAATTTAATCAAAATTGATCCAGGCAACCAGCCACGAGTTTTAAATATTAGAAAGATTTGCGTAAATATGATAATAATTAATAAATAATATTTATTAATTATAATCATATTTTTTTTCTCCAAATTCCATAAACACTTCGCGCAAATGAACTATTATATCCTACTAGAGGTAACATAACTATTTGCCATACTCCTTCCATACATGCCACCTCTTTAAAGCCTTTAGCCATACTTAAGTATCACTATCAGTGTATGTTAGTAAGGAAGTCGTATAATTGCTGGCAGTCATCCCCGCATGTAACATTGACCGCATATCGTGTTGCCCAATCTGCAGCCTGCGCCCGCGCCGCTCTCAGAGCAGTTGGATAACAGTGAGTGTGGTGCCGTGTTGTGACTGTGTTTACACGACTATTATAACATTTTGGTTGATTTTGTAAGGTAAGACAGGAAGATACTAAAGCACTAAAGGTGATTTAATTGCTGGAAGCGATTGGTAATTATTTGAAATTAATGTAAGTATATAAAACTTAAAACTTTGTCTATATAATAAAACCTTAAGGTTTTCAATTATATATAATTTTTTTTTTTTAATATTGTTAGTCTCGTTAAAACTCGAAAACGGCAGAATCGATTTGGCTTATATTAGTTATTTTAATTCAGAAGAAGTCTTGAATATTTCAAGACTAAAATTAGCCAAATTAGCCATTAGGAGAAAAGTAATACGAAGTTCATCTACGTAGTTCAAGATGAAAAGGATATTTCTAGAATCTAGAGTATTAAATATTTTTATAAATGTTAAAGTAATAAAGGCGGTTTCGAATAAACATTAATTCAACGTTTAGGCAACGTTTCCTTCTGACATTATTCAATCCACAGCAGATGTTTTAATACAAGCGATAATTAATATCAAGAGCATTAGAATAAATAAACAATCATAGTAGGGCACATAAACATATTGTACAAAGGCAGGTACTACAAGTTTGTTGAATACCCAAATTGATATTTTCAATCCGATATTGATGATAATAATAATAATTTTTACAACAATACATAATTTTTTACAAACTTCAATAGCTCGTTCGTGAAAATCTCATCTGTGTAATTTTATGAATGTAGGTCATTTTATCTCAGCCGCCAAATATACGAAATCTGCCACCCTCTAGGCCCTAGGGCGCTGCCGCCTCTAGGTCGCAGCCCATTTTTTTAACGGGCTTTGGCCCACCACACATTCCCACCACTGTATCTCCTGTGTCGCCAGGATCGACAGCGGTATCCAACCACGAAAACCCTTTGATATGATCTCAGGGAGCCCGACGGACATGCTAAGACTGTCTTGGGTCCCGCAACGAAATTAATCAGAAGAAGAATAGGAGTAGGAAGAATTCCAGATTCCCTCCCCATACAAAGCGGGAGACAGCACAAAGTTGCAAGTTGCAATGACCGAAAGAGCACCACGGAAATAAGGCTAATAATTTTCCACGGCCTATACAACCTATTTATAAATACAGATGGAGGGTGAGCCAAGATCTTTTTTAGGGTTCCGTACCCAAAGGGTAAAAACGGGACCCTATTACTGAGACTTCGATGTCTGTCCGTCTGTCTGTCTGTCCGTCTGTCTCCAGACTGTAACTCAAGAATGGTAATAGCTAGAGAGTTGAAATTTTCACAGATTATGTATTTCTGTTGCCGCTTTAACAACAAATACTAATAACAAAATAAATTAAATATTCAATGGGGGCTCCGATACAACAAACGTGATGTTTTTTAAATTTTTTGCTCGGTTTCAATAATGACAACAAGTAGGGACTTGAAATATACACAAAATACTCAGCTGTATGTATACTTTAATAATTAATAATAAAATTTAAATAAAATAAATAATTAAGGGGGGCTCCCATACAAAAAAAAAACAATATTTTACTATTTTTGCTCTATATTGTTACGGAACCCTTCGTGCGCGAGTACAACTCGTACTTGGCCGATTTTTTTATCGCTTCTTTATAGAATCGCCGATCAAAATGTATGAAATTGACATATTATGACGAGTCGAACTTCAACATGTTATATTAACGAATGCTTATGTCAATACTCAATTCCATACATTTTGGTTGGCGATTCCATAAAGAAACGATAACGAAAAAGTTTTGGCTAAATGGCCTGACTTAAAAGCAGCGTGAATCTCCCCTAGTATTAAGAGAGAACTTACAGAATATAAGAATGTTATGCCAGACCAAGAATTAAGAGGAGGTTTTGAGAGAAATTAGAACACTTTAAGCCTGGCCGCACATTGTCCGAATTAAAAGAAATCCCTACCCTCCCCTATTACCCTATTCCCTCTTAAAAGGCCGGCAACGCACCTGCAGCTCTTCTGATGCTGCAAGTGTCCATGGGCGACGGAAGTTGGTTTCCATCAGGTGACCCGTTTGCTCGTTTGCCCCCTTATTTCATAAAAAAAAAGTTTCAGCGCTGCTACTTTCAGGGGACTCATAATTACACACCCTGAAGTATTATCGTTTAGTTTTGTTACACCTTGGATACAGAGAATAAAATAAAGTTACTCATAAAATACCTATTACAATTTCATTTAATACTATTTTGCCTTACACCCACCAGCACTGGTTTTAAAAAATGTCGTAGTCATGACAGGTGCAAGGTCCTTAGCCTAATCGGAGTTTAATGACATTTAAAATAATTTAAACATTAGTCAATTATAATATTAATTATTTCGTCACAATCTAATAATGCCAATCGGTAAATTGCACATAAAATATTTAAATTATATCAAGGGCAAGATATTTAGATATCTACCTTAGATAAATGAAGCGACGGCAAAATCTTGAGCTTTATATGGTTTGCCATCCCTGCAACTTTTCGCCATCGTCCCACGCGAAAAACATACCATCCTCATCACCTTGATGAGTGGCAGTCTTCCACAGTGCGATTTTCGCGTAACTTTCTGCCGCGCACTGTAAAACTCTGGAACGAACTGTCACCAGCAGTATTTCCGGACCTATATGACCTGCAAACCTTCAAGAAAAGAGCGTATTCCCTCTTAAAAGGCCGGCAACGCACCTGCAGCTCTTCGGATGTTGCGAGTGTCCATGGGCGACGGTAGTTGCTTACCATCAGGTGACCCGTTTGCTCGTTTGCCCCCTTATTTAATAAAAAAAAAAAAAAAAAAAAAAAGGGCATGTAGTAATATCCATATTTTATGTGGAATTTGTAATAGCTTGTAGGAATTTCAGTGACTATTCTAACTAATTACAATAATATTATTACAATTTGTTACTGACTTGAATTGAAATAATCGGCCAAGTGCGAGTCGGACTCGCGCACGAAGAGTTCCGTACCACAATAAAGCAAAAAATAGTGTTTTATGTATGGGAGCCTCCCTTAATTATTTTATTTATTTAAATTTTACTATAAATTATTAAAGTGCAAATAAAATTGAGTATTTCTTGAATATTTCAAGTGCCTATTTTTGCCGTTATTGATATAAGCAGAGAAAAAAATTGCAAAAAAATCAAGTTTGTTGTATGGGAGCCCCCCTTAAATATTTAATTTATTTTGTTTTTAGTGATTGTTGTTATAGCGGCAACAGATATACACAATCTATGAAAATTTCAAAAGTCTAGCTATAGTGGTTCTTGAGTTACAGCCTGAAGACATACAGACAGACAGACGGACAGACATCGAAGTCTTAGTAATAGGGACCCATTTTAACCCTTTGGGTACAGAACTCTAAAAATGAAGATAATACAAAGGAAATAATCCATCGACACTTGTCCAGAAATTTAAAAAGCAAGAACCCCTTTTAAGAAGTGAAATCTTTGACCGACCCGCCCAAAACATTTTTTTTGCGTTTTTTCCTCAATTGTCTCCATGCTGGTGTTTGATAACATTAAATAAATGTCATATTTCTCGTATTATTTATACGCTTTTTATTAGCTTCACCTATTTATTTGTTTGTAACATGTTTGCAAGTTGTAACAGACTTCTTTGGGCGCGATTTTGACCCACTTTAAACGGCCAGATTTCGTTCAAACTTTGTAGATTTATCGAGAACCGATGACAATACACTAATTTGATATAATTATTCCATTTTTCAATTTATATGTTTGTATGTTTGTTTGTAACCCTTTACTGCGTGACTGGTGAGACATGTTCAATACTCGAGGACGTGATATTTGGCTATTATATTAGTTGGAAAAAAATAATATTAAAAAAATAATATCAATTGATCACTGAGTAAATGTAGCTTAAAGTTAAATAATTATCTACCCAACGCATGGACACCGCGAGCGGGAGGGGTAGTTGTGTGGTGTTTCTTTGGTAGCGCACGCCTCTGCACCGGCCGCATAGTATGCCTACTTGCCTAGCCGCGTAATTTACTTAGTATCCATGATTCATATATTTTTGGGAAATTCGGAAAAAAAATAAGAACCTAATTTTATTACATAATTATAATGAGAATCGAGTACAGAGTACTCTCCATAAGTATCGGTAATGTCTCACCAATCATGTTGTATATAAAAAGCGTGTTTTTAGTTTTCTTAACTATTACTTATTATTTCCATAGGATAATTTCTAAAATCAATTTAGGTATCGCTCGCGGATCCTTGCAATGCCTTTGCGGAACTCCAGGGCACCGCACTTTGAGAATAGTAGTTAGTTTGAGAAGTACCGCTCGTCAAAATTGCTGTTTTGGATTTTTTTTCTGTGCAACATAATATTATCATAATAAGTTGATCTAGATAGGCGGATACACACTTCATATTATTATGTTAGATATAACAATGGATCTACGCAACGTCCTGTAACTTGATCACGAATCGCGATGGGACACCGATATTAATCTTATTTATGTCACAATATTTGAGATTAATCTTTAAACGTCTTCAAAAGAAGATATTCTACTTTCACAGTATTTTGATGAACATTGAGTATTCCAATTTGTAATAGCATGCATAATAATATAATGTATAATATTATAATTTGTTACGGTTATGTCTTTCGCTTAGCTAGGAACGTAATTTGGTTCCCATTGTAAAAGCAATTTTAATCAGATGGCAATTTTCAAAACCTTTTCCTTAGGGCCAAGCCCGCTGCGCTGCGTTGCGGCGTCGTTTCGCAAAAACAACATCGCACAGAAATGCGATGCGATGTCGGAGCGCAAAATTTCAGTGGAAGATGTCCTTGTCGCATCGCAATTTTAAACGATGCGTTCTGGCCTCTGGATTTTTACGATGCGACGCCGCAACGCAATGTTGTGGCCTGCCCCTTTAAGTATAAAAAAACCTTTAAAATTTTCAAACTCTGATTTCATACAAATATTGTGCAGTGTACCAGGAAACCAGATACCCACAAGAGGTTGGATCGAACCGAGATTACATAGTAACACGGAATCGCCTGTTTCTAGCGGACATCCCTTTTACAAGGTCCGCAAATTAAAACGAATAATTTCTAAACTCGTTCTGTTATTTAACCCGCAAGGTTAGCTTACCAGATTAACCAGCTAATATAATTAATTAATGTAACTGAAACACTTTGCGTAAAGCCTACTAAATTAACATAGTGACAGTGGCATTGAGAACCCTACTGTAGGTTCTAGATTCTAGAACATTCGAAGGTGCTTCATGTTTGAGTATTTCTCACTCCTTTCGAACGAAATTTTTTCTTATTTACTAAGTTACCGTTACTGGAAAATCGTAAGCGTACGGCACAGAAATGTATCAAACGGCTTATAGACGGCAACAGGTCATTGCACACGCAAAGATCGAAGCAGAGGGAGATCCCAGCTACTAGCACATACCTACCTACAGTAAGGGCTCCATTCCACCGCGGCGCACGGAGAGACTACGCACGTGCGTCAAGCTTCGCTTTGTAAGAAAATATATGTGAGTGTGTCCAATGCAACCCACGGACACGCTACGCACGAATTGACTCAAGTCAAAGAAATAAATCCATGCACGTCCACGCGTGCGCGTGGCTGTGCACAGCGTGCGCTGCGGTGGAATGGAGCCTTAAATCCAACCAAAATCCGACATGTGCAGGCACACGTGACACGTTGTGGTGGGTTGATCGTGCCCGTAACTTTGCCTAAGGTTTTAGTGGGTAGTTCCTCGGAGAGTCCCACATACCCCGGCCGATGTCCCCAATCCGCCGGGGATGCGTAAAGCATTTCCCCATGAAAAAAGGCACACGTGACACGTCATGTCTGGTCATTGACAGAAACATTGCTAAACATCGAACAGAACTTTTTCTTCACTATGCTGATGCTGCCTCTAGCCGCTAGCATGAAAACATTGTAGTAATTATGTCCTATTGAAATCGATCAAAGTTTCCTCTTGGTCTTGGCATTCATCCCTGAACTTCATACAAAATGGCTAAACCGTTTTTGCTTAACCGTTGGCTTCGGCCAAAATCGGTCTGTCTGTCTGTCTGTCTGTCTGTCTGTCCGTCCGTCCGTCCGTCCGTCCGTCCGTCCGTCCGTCCGTCCGTCCGTCCGTCCGTATGTCACAGCCACTTTTCTCCGAAACTATTAGAGCTATACTATTGAAACTTGGTAAGTAGGTGTAGTCCGTGAACCGCATTAAGATTTTGATGCAAAATTGGAAAAATTATTAAAAATTTTAGGGGTCCCCATAGGTACAACTGAAACAAAAAAAAATTTTTTTCATCTAACCTATGCGTGTGGGGAATCTATGGATAGGTCTCCAAAAATCATATTGAGGTTTTTTATATCATTTTTTTCTAACTTGAATAGTTTGCGAGAGAGACTCTTCCAAAGTGGTAAAATGTGTGTCCCCCCCCTCTAATTTCTAAAGTAGGGGCATAATAATTCTAAAAAATATATATGATGTAGATTACTATAAAAACTACCAACGAAAATTGGTTTGAACGAGATCTAGCCAGTAGTTTTTTTTATATGTCATAAATGGTAAACCTTAAACTAAATTTCATTAAATCGACTGAAATATAAAAATAAATCAAAAACATTTTAATTTAATAAAAATAAACCTTATTGCTGCTGGGGAACCCTTCATGGGCGAGTCCAACTCGCACTTGGCCGCTTTTTATAAATAATTTTACCAACTCGGAAGCGACGATAAACCGAAGTCAATACGACATAACCGGTAATCGTTCACCTATGAATGGGTGAGAATAAGGTTATATCCCAGCAAAATTATAACTTGCCCGTACAATAAGTTGCCTAACACGTGTTCTTATACAGCTAGGTATTTGAATATTGCTAAAGTCATAACGCTTAAGGCTATAAATTCATAAAACCTTACTGTACATAAAACCATAGACATTTGCGACAGTGTTGGTCAAATAGTTTCACTAAAAAATTTTACAATATTAATGCATTCAATAATACATACAAATTAAAACATAACCATAGAATTCAACAAGGTTTTAAATGAACGTGGCGAAAAAGGAACTAACGCTGTCATCATACAAAAACGCCATTTTTGACAGTTCTCCTTTACCAGCAGTCCACATTCATATAGAGCCTTGTCAGACCAGCAACAGACATCTGTCAAATGCTGTGGTCAAAGTTAAGGTTAAAGTTAAGTTAGCCTTAACTATAACCATAACTTTGACCATAACTGTAACTATAACCATGCCTCTGGTGCAACCCTCCCTAAGGGTGGGTTGCACCAGAGGTGTTGTTATAGTTAAGATTAAGGTTATCGTCAAATATTATGGCATCCATTTATTGACTTTAACTAGAGATTTGACAGTTCATTTGGCATTTTCTAATAGTTAAAGTTATGGTTAAAGTAAGTTAGTGCAACCCACTCTTAGTTAAATATTAAAATTTGGAGTTCGCGTACATAACACATAATAGTAGCTAGTGTTCGGGTTAAATGTACTGGATGTGTGAGAGAACTGAAAAGGCATTACATGACGTATAATATAATAACCCAGATCAGATCAAGTTTGTATATTTTACCAGGAATACAAGTCCGGTTTACTTTCTTCTTTCAAAATATTTTATGACGAAAGGACTAATAATATAATCTTATATTATATAAAATAATCGGCCAAGTACGAGTCGAAATCGCGTACGAAGGGTTCCGTACCATTATGAAGCAAAATTAGGCCATAAAATATTGTGTTTTTTGTATGGGAGCCCCCCTTATTTTTTATTTTATTTTAATATTATTATTAAATATTAAAGTACACATATAACTAAGGATTTTGTGAAAAATTCAAGTACCTACCTGTTGCCATTTTTGATATAGAGCAAAAAAGGCCAAAAAAATCACGTTTGTTGTATGGGAGCCCCCCTTAAATATTCATTTTATTTTATTTTTAGTATTTGTTGTTATAGCGGCAACAGATATACATAATCTGTGAAAATATCAAATCTTTAGCTATTCCCGTTCTTGAGTTACAGCCTGGAGACAGACAGACAGACGGACAGACAACGAAGTCTTAGCAATAGGGTCCCGTTTTTACCCTTTGGGTACGGAACCCTAAAAATACAGCAATAATCTTCAGTATATCAACATTACTTTCTTCGTTATTAATTTCCTATTTTTGTTTATTATACTCATGATTATTAGCTTCCAAAGTAATACCAATTCATTAAAATTGAAGCATACTTTCAGCATCTCCCTAGTAATTTACAAATTACATTTATTTGAAACACACGAGAATAGACAATTTCACTAACTACATATTCCCCGTTTTAATGTTTTTTAGATAAATTTTGAACTAAGATAATATGTAAAAAAAATAGGATTTTTGTGCGATTTCGGCAACGCATCAAATGTATGGTCAAGGTCGTTTTCTCGAGGGATGGCCTTAAGTAAACGTTCAATCTGTCCCAGCGCATCCTTGTAGGGATCACACATAAGTGCGGTCATGCATTTTTAACTTACATACGTGTAAAACAACAACTGGTGTAACAGACTCTCCCTGACGTCCGTATATTAGGAACTTGTACGAGTACGAATTGTAATTTGTAAGGCTAAGGGCCTGTTTGACCACATTCTGATAAAGTGCCGAATAGGCTATTCACAACTTTTTGACAGATTCTCCATACTTCATCTGTCAAGTTAATTGGTGGATAGCCACGTCACTTATCAGGAAGTCGTGAAACAGGCCCTAAGGTAAAGAGCCTGTTTCACCACTTCCTGATTAAGTGCCGGATAGGCTATCCATAACTTATTTGACAGATTCTTCATACTCTATCTGGAAGGAAGTGGTGAAACAGGCCCTTAGACAATCAATAGTCTTAACCGTGACTCAACGTTTATTTATTTCTCTGTCACCAAACTCCACAATCCTTTTTCTTTATTTTTAGTAACATGTGCTAGGTATTGGGTACAAGATTGAAAGTTTAACTCCCGCACTCAGAGACTAATATTAACTACTTAAGTAAAAATATATGGAGCTTGTGTCTAAATCCTCACACATCATGGAATTAATATTCGACTCTGAGTGCAGGAGTCCAATATGGATTTTCCGTTTTCACCGTTTACGGGATTTTCTTATTAGTGCTAAAGCATACCATGGCTCCTATTGGTTTTAAAAGCAAGATTCCTCTTTACCTCTATAATTATACAAGGTGCTAAGTACCTGTAAACAATAAATTAAACAGTTACATAAAGTATTGACTAAGGTTCTTTAACACCACGTTGTTAACTTACAGGCATATCTTACAAAGTAACTAATTTGTATATTTTGAAATAATTTAGGTTTGTACAAACTAATAAATTTACTTTTTACTTTTGAAACGGGATGCAGTTAAGACTGTTCGTAATTAGAAGCTATGATATTATCTTTTCGAAACGCAAACAGGCGTTCGACGTCATGTCGAGATAAAACGTGACGCGAGTTGCGACTTAGGGCCAAAACACACGTACCACAACCGCACGACAACCGCAACTACACGACAAACACACCACGTGGTCGGGCGTATAATATTTCGTATTGTAAATGAACTGGACCATTAACACGTACCACATTTTGCAGTCGTTGTCGACCACTTGTCAAAATATACCGACCACATCGCAACTACTGGCGACAACGCAACCACGTCGGCATTTTGTCGGTACCGTACCACAAGTCACAACGCACGCAACTACAAAAAGCTGCAACGACACCATTCACACGTAACCACTGCTCGACGACATTTTGTCGTTGCGAAGTCGTGTGGTTGTGGTACGTGTGCGTTGGCCCTAAAAGATGTACTTAAAAACATACAACACTAAAATGTCTTATCTAAAGGCACTATACTGCATTTCAATTTTATTTTGCTCTCAATTTTATCACGCCCCTTCGCGTCCCATTTAGAGTATAATGAACATCGCGCGCCTTCAATCTAATTACTGTCAAATAAACTGTTCAATAAAATTGAAGCGTGATATTGATAATAAAATTGCTCGTCTAGGGGCCGGCTTACTTGGCTTAAATAAATACTAAACAAAAAAGAAAGAAAGAAAGATAATTAGTAAAGAATGTTAACATTTACATGGACATTTTATTTCTTTCTACATTTTATATTACAAAAACAAACATTGCACATTGTAATAAATGTTACCACCAACCACAGTTTCACTCAACGTGGGTATTGAATAAGTTTATGTAACGTTGTAACTTGAACCAGTCATTACGGGCTAATATCCGTGCTTTGACCTAAAATATGACCTTATGAGGTCGACCTACGCTTAAAATATATTGTAATTGCACGTTACACACAGTTACGTGTTTACCCGACTGATGAAAGAAAAGTAACGTTTTAGGTCTAATAAATATAATTATTATGAAGCAAATCTTACAAGTTACAACCTAAACGTCAATAAATTCAGCAAGTGAAGTTGTTTAAGCTTTAAAGATATTTTTCGACCTTTTCTTGGTTTATTATTTTTTTTATTTTGGATATTTAGAACCAATAACATCGGATCTTTCGGCGACTGTCGTCCAAACTTTAAACTCTGCTCCTGTTGGTCGAAATATTTAAATGTATATATTATAGCATTTTATCCGCAATTTTTACATTAAAAAAACCTTTGTTATGTCCTATCATAGGACTCAAAACAACTCCATAGCAAAATTCTTAAAAAACGATCCAGCGGTTTCAACATGAAAAAATTAGATAGACAAGACAGAAAGGCACACTTTCAATTAGTATGGACATGGGATGATTTTCGATTCTTTAGTAAAACAGACTAAATTCAAATTAAACGGTCTTAACATAAGTCATAACTCAAAAGTTCAGTCTGTTTCAAAACCCATGGTACACGCATCACGGAAGAAACACCTTAAATGTCATAAGCTCGCCGCAATAAACTTGGAATTGCAAAACACACTCGCTAATCACTCATTCATCCTATGGTATAAGTCACGAGACGACTCACAAATCTTTGTACTAAACGAGCTTTTGCCCGCGGCTTCGCTCGCGTTAAGAAGTATTATTATATACAAACTTTCATCCCCTATTTGAAACCCTAAGGGTGAGAATTTATCAAAATCCTTTCTTAGCGGATGCCTACGTCATAAAATCTACCTGCATGCCAAATTTCAGCCCGATCCGTCCAGTGGTTTGGGCTGTGCGTTGATAGATCACCATGTCAGTCAGTCACCTTTGAGTTTTATATATATAGATGTCAAAATTTGTATATGAAACTTCGTGACTACCTCAAAGTTTGCACATAGATAACACATCCAATACAAAACCTGATTGGTGTTTCGACAGCACCCACAAGATTTTGATTGAAGCACTATTAACATACTAGTTGACCCGGCAAACGTTCTTTTGCCATTTAAATTATTTCTACTTCATCAGTTGATACAAAATCTTAGCCCCTCTTTTGTCCTCTAAGAGGGGTGGGGGGAAAATTGTGTACATCTGATGTTAAATTGGAAAATACAGTTAATAATATGAATTAAGTCCATTGAAGAAAAAAATTTATACAAAATCTGACCCCCTTTTTGGTCTCCTTAGAGGGGTGGGGGGGAAAGTTTATACACCAGATGTTAAGTTGGAAGGAGACAAATATATCTGCGAAAACCGCTTTCAAATCGGATCAGTAGTTTTCGTGTGATAGTGGAACAAACATACAGACATGAATATTATTCTGTGATTTAATGTATAAATATTGTTATAACTTGTAGTCGCTAATGACCTTCGATGTTTAAAGCGACTTTAAATAAATAAATAAAAAAAAAAAAAAAAAAAAAAAAAAAAAAACATACAGACAGACAAACAGACAGACAGACAAAAAACTAACCACATTTTTGGCTTCTATAGCGATCTAGCGACACCCCCCGCTTATTATTTTTTGAATATCTTTAATGTACAGAATTCAAATTTCTATACAAATGTATTTAAGTCTTCTGTAATGTATTCTTTTGTGGTCGCTAATGACCCTGATTTAAAGCGACCTTAAATAAAAAAAAAAGAATTCACATTTCTACAGTTTTATTATATGTATAGAAGATAAATAGCCAAACAGCTTAGACTATAATAACCTATAGTCATGTTTTACGAAAATCAAACCCCAAGCGGTCGCATGCAACCGCGATAACAAAAGATAAGCTATTGTGTCTCGTTTTTCCACGATCGACGGGACTGTTTTGGGGTCAAAAGGTAAATTTTACAGTTATTTAAAAAAAACAACTTTTTCCAACTTACTACTTCATATTTCTTTCTGTGAAACTAGATTAGATCACCGGTTTTAGCGTACCTACTTCCTAACATCAAAAATTACAAATATTAAACTATGTAACTAAATTATACACGCTTATATGATTACGTTGGCTAATCCTGGGTAGATTTAAACATTCCACAAATTATAGACTGCGAAAACTATGTTTAATACATTTGAAAGGAAATTGGGTTTGAATAAAAAGTGTTTGAAAACTTTCATACTTTCAGCACTAGTCATTATCTTGTCAAAAACCGTGAATTTTTACTGCTGGTACTTGGCTTATTCCCAATCCATACTTAATATTATAAACGCGAGAGTGTGTCTGTCTGTTACCTCTTTACGCTCAAACCGCAGAACTGATTTTGCTGAAACTTGGTATCCAGGACATACTTTGAATCCCGAGCGGGACAAGTCCCGAGATGAACGAAGATCATCTTCGAACATGCTTGGTCCGCACACAATTATTATGGGGCGGCGGTCCGGATGCGTTACCGCGGTCCGCCATTTGGTGACCCCTGGTGACTCTAGTGGTTGGACCTTTGGTTTGCAATGAAGAGGGTGCAGGTTCGATCATAGGTGGTGACTAGTGTACCAATAATTGATGGGTAGTTACTTCGCTTTCGGATACTGCATAAATCATTCAATATTTACTGCATTCGGATATTCTCGTGCCGGCTATCACCTAGTGTCTAAACTGGTAATACTAATATAGGACAAGATGGACTTGTCATTCAAATTACTCCGATGGTTTCGATTTAAAGATGTCTTATATTACGTAAGACGTGACCAAACTTACGTGCACCGTTACATAAAGTCGAGTATCATTAAAAAAGTTGACCATCGTTTTCGTAAATTACCTATTGAATTCATCATACAGTGTTTAAAGTTTATGCAGTTATATCCTAAATACGAGTTCTTCCTGTTTTTAAAATAATGGTATTATTTTAGAAGTGATTACTAACTGATTGTATCCCTTTAGCCAAAATAGTAGAAGACTTTTTGGTCCCGCTACATACATACAGGACCTACATTGTAACTATTTAGATAACAAACCTAAATCTGGGAAAATCTAATGACAATGCAGCAAACAACTTGAGTACCTATACTTATGTTTGTATATACATATAAACTGTTAAAACTTGTTGCAACGACGAATAATTATATAATACAATGCGATCTTTGATCCAAGCTTGATCTTGACCATAATTCTAATAAAATAATTAATAAAATAATTAATAAAAATAATTAATAAAGACTAATAAAATAATTAATAAACGTATATAATGCGATATTGTTAGTTCATTAATAATAATTAATTATATTATCGACTAGATGACAAGGTGAAATACCACTTTCCTCCTAATATGAACCTTTCCTGAATTTTCACGAACATTTTAAAACTAAAATTATCCAAATCCGTTCAGCTGTCATCGAATTTTAGCGAGGTTAACTAAAATGCATTTTATTTATAAAGAATAATAAATATTATAATTGTTGTTTTTCAGGAACATGTTCATGAGATAAATCAAAATGGGTGTTGTGACCACAGTGTCGGCTGCCGTGAAGGCGGCTCTGACCATCGGCGGGATAAGCAAGCTCTCCTTCATCCCCGTCATGTTGGCGGCAATGGCGTACTTCAACTATGAGCTCCTCGACCCAGAGAGCAGGCCTTTCAACCAAAAAAACCTAAAGGAGGAATACGACTTCGTCATCATCGGAGGAGGCTCCGCTGGATCGGTCCTGGCGAATAGACTCTCGGAAGTAGAAGGTTGGAATGTCTTGCTTTTGGAAGCTGGTGGCCACGAGACCGACATTAGCGATGTGCCATTACTATCCTTGTATCTTCACAAAAGTAAACTGGATTGGAAGTACAGGTAAGAAAGTATTTCCAATAGCATTAAGTATATTCTAATATCCTGATAATTTACTTTTAACCCATCAACCCCCAAGCGGCACCCGGCTGTCGTATAACAATTGAAAATCTATTGTGTCTGCGATTCGAACGATCGAGGTATTACAAATTACGAATAAACAAGCAAACGGGTCCTAATGGAAAACAACTACCGCCGCTCCTCATGGACACTCGCAACATCAGAATAGTTCAACAACACAGTTTAGCTCACAGTTTTATAGAACGCATCATGAGGTGAATACTTATCAATGAACTCGATGCAAGCGTTTACTGAACTTATATAATGCTTACAATATATTGACTGAGAGGGCCTGAGAATGACACCAGCGTTGCAAAACCAAACAACTCACAAGTATGCATTACAAAAGTCAGTATTTAATATCGTGCACCTAGATGTTGACACTAGTGCAATCTATCCAGACTATTATTATAAATGCAAAGTTGTGTCGGTATGTTTGTTTGTTATCGCTTAACGGTTTAAACGCAAAACTGATTCAGTTTAAGTTCGCTATGGAGATACTTTCAGTTGCGAGAAAGGACAGTAATTTCTGTCATGGAAAAATATAAAGTTCGCGTGTGCTAAACGAGTTCTACGCGAACGAAGTACAATGTCCAGACGTTGTCCGCAACTTCGTTCGCACAGAGCCAGGTTTCTAATGTAGTTTTTAGGCATTTACACAACAGCTGAATAAATTTTTTCTTATTGAATAATTCCAGGCCTCAACCCCAAGACTCAGCTTGTCAGGCGATGATCGACAAACGTTGCATATGGACGAAGGGGAAAGTTTTGGGTGGTTCTTCCGTCCTCAACACGATGCTGTACGTGAGGGGCAACAAGCGCGACTTCGACCGATGGGAGTCCTTCGGCAATCCCGGCTGGGGCTACAAAGATGTGCTGCCGTACTTCAAAAAATCCCAGGACCAGAGAAACCCGTACTTGGCGAGGAACACAAAGCATCATGCTACAGGTTAAATGAATTCATTTTAAGTAGATTTAGCTTCTGATTAAACAGAGTACCCATGCATTTATTTTCTTAGCGCCTACTTGGAACAACATGCAACAACATAAAAGGCACAACGCCTAAAGTTCTATGAATGCAAGTTCTGATATTGTTGATAGTGCAATTTGTTGCGAATGACTGTGGTAATTGTATTCAACAAAGGAAAATTATTGCAATTATGCTCAGGTTGCGGCCGGCGGGTCTCAGGGTAAGGTTAGGGCGTAGGACGTGACAAGTGACAGACTCATTTGTATGTCTCGTCATGACGAGCATTACACAACGAACACGTTACAAAAGAATATGTACAATGCACAACCATAATTACATTATGATGTATGATTACAATTTGCTCATAGTAGTCGACAAGTTTTTAAACTACAGTTTTTGGTTTTTGGTTTTGGCATATTTAAATTATATATTTAACCGAAATGACCTTATGACCTCTTTGACCTTACGTTAATTGGGGCTTTATAATAATAATTTTATCTTAATTTTTCAGGAGGATATCTGACTGTACAGGATGCACCGTACAACACACCTATTGGAGCTTCGTTTCTTCAAGCGGGAGAGGAAATGGGATACGAGATTGTCGACATTAATGGAGAGCAGCAAACTGGTTACGCATGGTTCCAGTTCACCATGCGGAGGGGGACCAGGTGTTCCGCTGCAAAAGCCTTCCTGAGGCCTGTGCGTCTACGTCGCAACCTACACGTTGCTTTGTTCTCTCACGTTACGAAAATTTTGATAGATAAAGAGAATAAGAGAGCATACGGCGTAGAATTTATGAGGTACGGTTCAAAGCAAGTCGTTTACGCTAAGAGAGAAGTAATATTATCAGCAGGTGCGGTCGGCTCACCCCAAATACTCATGCTTTCTGGAGTAGGGCCAGCGCAGCACCTACAAGAAGTCGGAATAGACCTCATTCACGACTCTCCTGGAGTAGGAAAGAATCTACAGGACCACATAGCTGTAGGAGGTCTTGTTTTTAGAGTGGACTATCCTGTCAGCTTGCTCTTTCAACGGACTATAAATATTAATGCTGCATTGCGATATGCTATCACAGAAGATGGTCCTTTAACATCTAACATAGGCCTGGAAGTTGTAGCTTTCATTAATACTAAGTACGCCAATGCTACGGAAGACTGGCCCGACATCGAATTTATGATGGACTCGGCGTCAATACCCTCTGATGTGCAAGTGAAGAGAGCGCACGGTGTGACTGACGAATTTTACAATGAAGTCTACGGAGACATTATTGGAACGGATGTTTATGGTATATTCCCAATGATGTTGCGTCCGAAGAGCCGTGGGTTTATAAAGCTAAGATCGAACAATCCTTTCGATTACCCGCTCATGTACCACAATTATCTGACTCACCCTGACGACGTCGGAGTTCTGAGGGAAGGAGTGAAGGCTGCCATAGCGGTTAGTGAGACTAAGGCTATGAAGCGTCTCGGCGCCCGATTCCATAGCAAACCCTTGCCAAATTGCAAGCATCTCCCATTGTACACGGACGAATATTGGGACTGTTACATTCGTCAGTACACGATGTCTATTTACCACTTATCTTGTACCAATAAAATGGGTCCTGCTAGTGACCCTATGGCCGTGGTAGATCCACAGTTACGCGTGTACGGCATTGAAGGGCTCCGAGTGATAGACGCTAGCATTATGCCCACTGTCACTAATGGCAACATCAATGCGCCAACGATAATGATCGCAGAAAAGGGGAGCGACATGATCAAAGAGGCTTGGCTACCAAAAATCAAAAGAAGAAAGCGAACAACAAAGAGATCACTGAAATGTAATATGTCCAACCCACTATTTGTTAAAAAATCACGAAATATTATTTGCAGTAAAGAAAGATGATGAAAGATCAATTTTAGTCTAAAAGTTTCAAGTCAAAACCGCCAAAATATCTAGTTCCAAATAAAGTAATAGCCCTTATTTTACGATAAAAATATGACAAATCTATGTATAACCTGATATTTTATAAGAACTTTGATAATTTGATACCTTTTTGATAGCTACTGAAGCTGTAGAACTCGGTCATACTTTTTTTTGTTGAAAAATATTTAAGTTAAGCTTTAAGTTAAGAATGAAGAATGCTCAACTCCCCAATTGTTAAGTATTTTTAAGCGTGAACCAATAGGTAAATCAAGGCCCTTGGCCAAAATGCCTTAGTTGAAATTACCAAAGGCCTAATTTGGCTAAAGGCCTCAAAAGCAGTTTAGAAGTAACTACTCGTACCTATTATTTCTTTCTACATATTGAAGTTTCTAAGCATTTTTTTTTGTATTTCAAATAAAAATATGAAACAGGTTACAATGTTACACACAATCTATAATATTTTGTTTAATTTATCTATAGTTTTACACGTTGTAATTAGACTATTGTTTTTAATTTTATGTTTTGTTTTATGGCATGTAGAAATTGTTTTTAATTTAATTGAAAAAGTTATCTGGTAGCATATAAATCTCAATATAATATTACTTTTAGCTACACTTTCAATTTAGTACAATTCTATAATGTGTAAACCCACTTTTATAAAGTTGGTTGGTTATGGTAGTCTACTCAATTGGTAAGGTAAAAAGGTTTATAAAAAGGTTTATAAGATTTTTTTTATATAAAACTACAAACATATATTATATTTAGTTGTTGAGATTTTGTTAGCGGTAATCAAGAATACCAAAAACTGCTCAGCGTGGCTGTTTGTAGAGATTTTTATATTTATAGAGTAAGGCTAAATGGACTTTGGATGTAAGGTTGTAATCGTTCTCCTTTGACCTAACCAAATGGAATCAATTTTCTTAAGGAAAACAATATTTTTGAGAAGTTATGATTCTGTTCAATGGAATAGAATAGTCTTCTGAAAAGGGCATATTAATATTATATTTAACAAAAAATTGCAAAGATAATGAAGCACGTTTAATTCTTTGTAGATTGTTGAATTACGATAGAATTGTAAAAAATGTAAATATTTTACAACTTACGAGTAAGTTTACAGTTTTGATTTTGTACATAAATAAAGTTAGTGTTCATACTTTTTATTTTATTATATGATATGACCCCATCAAAAATTTAAACAAGCGCAACAACACAACAAAGAATCAGGTGTTTTGATACATATTTACAAAGATTATCATTTTAGGTTCCACCTGAATTCATTATGATACAATTAGTACTTGCAGACTCGGCTGTGTTTTTGCGATAGTTTTTTTTTTCTCCTAAATTAAACTTATGTACATAGACAAGCTGGCACCATAATAAGTCATAGTAATATTAATTTTGATATAACTAACAATAAATTTCGTAGGAACCATTTAAATGCAAATCTATATATTAATACGCAAGCGAAAAACTTTGGATACCCTTTGAGGAAAAATGCGAAAATGTAGGTGATTGAAATTTTGCACAGATTGAAGTTTGGTGATTGAAGTTTATGTGGTGAAGGAGTGCATCGATCTAATATTATTTTAAAATTATGCTTTTATCATACATTTTTTGAACAAATAAAACATTACACACACTACAACACACACACTAGGAGATTTTGATTGACAAGCCTATACACACGAATTGTACTCTTTTATTTATGGTTGAAGTCAGTTGTCAAATTGAAAATAGATTTGTTAGAAAATTATTACACGGCCAGTGAAATTTGAAACTTATAATTTAATATTTCATTTGAGGTCGAAATTCGACAATTGTTCGATCTCTAGAAATAATAAAATTATAATATATATACCTTATAAAATTATAAGGTTTGCTGGAAGAGATCTCTTTTAAGAGATAAGTACGCCGATGCATTATTACAAACTTTCAAATGTGTATTTGTAACTGTGTGCATGAAGAATAAATAAATAAAATAATATTATAATGATGTATATCAGCCTATCAGCCAATATAATGACGCCGCTACATAGAGCGACATCTATTGAAATGTGTTTGTAACTAGTAAAGCGGTAAGTTGTAGGCTGGCCTTGGTGAAGACTAGCAACATAAACAATACTTCGTTGGTGTGGAAAACGTCCACAGACGGCGGGGTGGCGTTAATATCTTGTATGACGTTGGACAATATAATAGGGACCCTAGACGATGATGCAGCATGACATGCGTTACATGCTGTCATGCACGCATGATGGTTTATTGTATTGATTGATGCGAAAGACATGCAAACTACACTACGTGCTGTACATTGATTGGCAAGTTGTTTAATTTTTCGCATACTTTTACAGTGAACTCACACTCAGTGATAGTGGCCGTGATTTACGGTACTCACACACATTCTACAGTATTAATATCACTTACTTTTGTTACACCCTGTATAGGAAATAGAACAGTTACTTTTTCCTCAAGGAATACAGTCCCTGTGCGATAGTAATAATATCTGTTGCGAGGTAGCACTTATCTTTTATTAAGAAAAAAAAACATTTAATATTAAAAGTAATAAAATATTTAGAACACCATAAACCATATTTTTTCAGGTTTTTTGCTAAAAACATATAAGACCAACTAAATCTAATTGTATCCCTATCAGTCCCCTAAACTTCAGATCTGTCTTGAGTCTTCTACCTCGCTGTAGAGTACATGTAGTCTTCGGCGACAGCCTAAGCTATCTACCGCGAGCGCACAAGTGAAAATGGCAGTAACTAGTGCAAAAAGAAAAACAAAAAAGCGAGCGAGTTAAAATACTCTAAAACGATACCTATCTACCCAATTTAATACACATTAAGGACTAAATTCTTTTGAAACTGCATCTAGCTCTCGTAAATCACTTGTAACGCGCTCCAAATGCCCATCCGCGAGAGAAAACAATTAAATTATTACGAAACGCGGAAAGTACTACTAGTACGAGAGGCAGACGTATAAAAATAATAAACAATATTTCCAAAACCTCTTACGTGCACGTTGCGTAATAAATGATCCCGTACTGACAAAAGTATCTGCAAGTCATACGCGTCCGATTCCGACAGAATCATCGCGCCGGAAATCCATTCTTGTAAGTGGGTAAGTAATGCGGTACCTGACCTTTCTAGCTGAAGATCGAAAATATGAGGTCGAGTTTTGTTGTTGCTCAGCAACAGCTGTGGTTACGTATACTCAGTGAGTGACAGGCTGACAGTTATAGATATTACAAGTTACCAGCTGATCAAGGAGTATAAGATAAAAGAACGGCCAATTGTGTTTGTTAAACAAACGGTTAAATATCTTTACGAGTTTACGAAAGAAAAGGGAAAAACAAGCAGACGGAAAGACGAGCAGACAGACAATAAAGTGATTCTGTAATAGTTCAGATTTTTCTCGAATCGAATCACGTACTCCTAAATATTTTCGTAATCTCCGCATGCATGAAACTTCTAGAAAAACATTACGTCTAGCTTTGTGCAATACTATCTTCAGCTAAAACCAGATTATGTTAAAACCAGCTTCATCCACATAACATGAGATTAACATGTATGAATGTAATAAAAAACCTCCCCAACGACTTGCAAAACAACGCAACTAAATGTATGCCGCGAGATGTAACTAGAAAATTATGTAGTCCACTTCATATAACATACAACTTAAATGCGTCTCGCCTCATTAACTGGCTTATGTTTTTCTTAGACGGTGAGCGACTCAGCTCCTTTTCAGAGAAAGGAATAATCCTACCGCAACAGAACGTTAAAATTCTCGGCACTTTCATTTTTGACCACTCATTGTGGTTTTTCATGACGGACTACTACAGACAACATACTCGTAGCTCTCTTAGTACTACCCTTTTTAATAGGTACCCCGATATTCTCTATATACACTAATAATGAAGAGGGGAAATTTGGTTGCATCGAATAGGCGCTAAAACTCGGAGCGGACCACAAAAAAGGATAGGATACTGTTTGTACGAAGATCAGCGGCAAAATTCTAGCATTAAACAATTTTGTGCTCTTAGTCATTTAAGGGACAAGATAGTCTCTGTGTTAACAATTAATAGCTCCCACACCGGTTTCGGTGACGGTGGCCGGTTTCATTGAAACCAGGCCAGCTACGCAGGAGTAATTTTATAGTGCTCAAGTGTGTGCGCAGTACACAAGAGCACTCTCTATTCCTTTACTCTCATAACCCAGTGGGACGGCAGACCGACACGACCGGCGAGAGATCAGGCGCAGGACCGACTTTTTACATGCCCATCCGACGCATGGATCATCTTACTTGTCAGACAATCAGGTGATCAGCCTGCATTGTCCTAACCAAACTTGGAAATAACATGTTTCCAACGCAGGAATCGAACCCACGACCTCCGAGTCAAGAGCCGCACTCTATACCACTAGACCACGGAGGCGTTATGTTAACAATTGAGAATCCCATAAACTGCCAAAATCTCAATCCATTTGGCTCCACCGTTACTTGACAAGATGTACCTGTTTATTCATACTTGAATTACTAGCATAAATAGAACAAAGTTAAGTATAATAAATCTGTAAACCAGTACTCTCACATCAATCGATGCTGTATTGGTAGGAAATTAGTTTTCTTACATCGTACTAGGAAGTGCGACCTCTGGACTGTTACGAAAGTCCAATCAGCCCGCTTATGATGGCGTCCATCGTTCGCACGGGAAAACTCTACCTTTATATCTTACCTGCTTAGTGCTTATAATTTATATTATAATAACTTCATCTAATCTTATCAACACTTATTATAAACTTATCTTAATTAAAGTTATATGTACTTGTTCTATACTTATAAAGATTCTTACTGTAATGTGTACACAGATACTTTAGTTATAAACAATGTTTTGTACTTGTCTGATACGATACAAAAGTGGCTTGACAGTCAAGGTAGAAATAATAATGAATTTGTAGATAATATTAATAAAAGGGTTGTTAGTATAAAAAATTACTGTTTGTTTGCATAAAATGGACCCTGAAAATAATGAACAGATTTTAGGTAATTTGGCACAAATATAAAGTAGGGTTTCCTTTTATTACGATAACATCTTACATTCGGTAACAACACCAACCATTAATCTCAGACACAAACCTGAAAAAGAATACTCATTGAAAATAATTAAATGTCGGTTCCAAAAAATTTGAACGTTATTAAAATTGTTGTTGAAATTTACGAGCGTGAAGAGATATCATAGGCGCGTTCTCACGCAACCTGCCAGATACAAATCTGTTTTATACTCGGCAGATCAACATCAACACTGCATTACGCCACTTTCTACCTCCTTACTAACCACACAGGAAGTTCCGGACACATGGAAAATCATTAACAAATTGCATCTAATGCACCTAATATGAACACCGAACACTTCATTTTCTATTCGCATGTTATGTTTATGCGTTAGTGATTATGTCTGTTCGCAGGCAATAAATATTAAATATCAACGATCAGAACTACGATGCTACGAGCAGCTGAGGCCCGAGTGTGAAAGTGTGAGAAACTCACACTAGGCAGTCCTGGGGGGCTATTACGAGCTCTTATATCCAGCCAGTTTACAGGCCAGTTTATAGGCTATTGCATAGACACGGCCTGTATACTGGCTGGAAACTGGCTGGATATAAGAGCTCGTAATAGCCCCCCTGCACTCAGATAAGCGATAATATGAGGGTCGAGCGTTTGGAGTCCCGCCACAAAGTCAATTTTAGCTCCTTTGTGGTGAGGGTCCCGACGCATCATCTGCCGACCTTCGAGAAGAAGGAGTTCTGGCCGATTGGAGTCGTCTACAGGAGGTTCCGAGGACGACTTCCGAACACGTCGCGCCCCACGTCGCAGACAATACGTGTTTAGTGTTTAGTGTTTAGTGTTTAGAATTAGTGTTAGTTTTTAATATAATTGTATGTATGTTAGTCTATAAGGTATTTATAATATGGGCCTAGATGCCTGATATAAACAAATAAATAAATAAATAAATAAAAAAAAAAAATACTCGTCAACTTATGAGTTATGACGGTATATTTTTATCAAGGGGAAAAAAATTCAATTAAGTACTGTATATTTTAGGGCTAAAAAATTGCTACAATAAAACGGCAATTACTGTAACAAAAAACTCCATAGTCGACATAATATGTAATAGTAGTGTTATTGGTCACAATATATTTGTATTGAATAACAATAATTTAATAAGACGCCAAAACAAAATTACAACAATTTCTTTGTAATTTTGAAAGTCTAAAAAAATGTTAATGAACTGAAATTCATATAACCACTTTATGTAATCTTGATTTATTTCTGTGACTGACTCCTTTATTAGACATGGCATAGCAATATCATGACTATTATATTTCAGGTTTAATATAATAAATATTATTATTTAAATAACTTAAACTATGAAAAAATAATTTAAAAACAAACACCAAAATAAGGCTGGTGAAAAACGACGTTTAGAAGATAAAGGGGGTTATTTTGCACTATATATTACGTATATTACAAAATTACCAACAAAACTGATTACCGAAAGGAGAGAAAAATCAGCACCACAGAGCTAGAGTAATGACACTTGTCTACGAAAGAATAGTCATAATGACAGAATGGTACCAAAAATAATGTGTATTCTTATCGTACATTCCTATTCTGTCGCAGACAAAGGCCATTTCTCATGTAGTCTGACAGTTTTCGACGTCGCGTATGAGTGTAGGGTAGGAGTCGGCGCGGCGTCCGCAGTACCGCGACTACCCGCCTCGCTCACGCTCGCGAACACTCTCGCTTTCGGTTCAAACACCAACATGTGGCTCTGTTCGGATCTCTAACTAACATTATTGGATACTCATAAACACCACCAACGAAACGACCGGTGAGTACCGACATATAAAAAAAAATCAGAGTTTCGAAATTATCTCTAATTGCGACACATAACGACATAAATTAGAAAGATTCACAAGTTTTTCATTATCTAAACTTATATTATGATGTGAAAGTTGTAATAAAATAAACGTGTGCATAATTATTTCATACTTTTTGTCGGTAAGATTGGTTCGCATCTCGGGCGCATTTCGAATTTTCTTAACGATAACGAGAGTTACAGAGCATGAGCTGTTGCAATTCCGATTTTCACGTCTTATTTTTTGTAAAGTAAAGTTAGTGAAAATAAGATTATTATCATATTTAACATATCCAAAATTGATCAGAATTAAAATGATATTATGTTCATCAGCCGGAATAAGTACACCTTCAGATCAAATATATTTCCCTTAATGTTATTTTTGCTTTGCTTTGCTTTTTTTCAATTTTTTCTAATTAATACTTACAAAATATGCAAAAATTTGTATAAAAAGTTTTGTAACTTGCCTCGTAGTTTTGACCATCTTCTCTTGTATATAAAAATGGATTTTCAAATGTGTTAGTCGCGCTAAAACTAGAAAACGGCTGAACGGATAACCGCTTATTATATAGTAGCTGACTTATATATTATAGTGTTATTTTAAAATACAAAAAAGAAACACGAAAAAATACATTCTTGAAACTTTTTAGCCCATCGACGCGTTGATGTCTTTTCTATGATGAGACTTTTGACATCTTGCTATACGTTATGTTATGGGTTGCTACAAGGAAGTTGTTAGGAAGAGTGCAAATTGGCGGTCTTACCGCTTTAAGCTGTTTCTTCCAGACAAGACAGACAATCATTGTTAGTGAGGGAGCCCTAGAACAAATTTTTTTGTGATTACTAACAAGCTAATTTTTTGTGAGTATTAGTACATATATAGTACATTTTGATAAGACGAACAACATTTTTATTTTCGAAAAATCTTGAAAGTGGTAGATAACAGAGATTCATAGGATTTCATACTTTGACTTGATGGTCCTCAAATATGGATTATTTTATTTGTAGGACAATGTTACTCTTAAATTATATAACTATTAACCAAAATTACATAAATTAAACATAGAACAAAAAAAACAGAAATTAAACAAAAAATCAGCTAGTTAAGGTTCCGTTTT
Source organism: Plebejus argus (assembly GCA_905404155.3). NCBI lineage: Eukaryota > Metazoa > Arthropoda > Insecta > Lepidoptera > Lycaenidae > Plebejus > Plebejus argus. Next base: position 6,159,625 of record FR989933.1, read on the forward strand.
AGGGTAGTCAACCAAGTTTTGTTGATTCTGAAGTTTTTTTCACTTCTTGTCTCTGGGACTCAGCTGATCTCAGACTGGCCGTGTAAGCATTGTCTAATAGTATCTAAGATTCAATAAAAAAAACTATAATCCATTTTCAATTTGTCAACTTGTTTCTTCTTCTTTTCTTTCTCTTCGTTTTTGGCAACTTGACACAAAGTATGTGTATGTTGTGCCACAGACAAGGTAAAAAGGTAAGGAATATGGCGGGAAAACCGTATTCCTCCTATAATAATTTTCAGCATCGTTTTCATGTAATATCGTCAGGTCATTTAGTCTAGTCAAAGTCTAAGTAAAAGTCAATACAGTCAAGGAGTCAAGTCGGTCGTTTCAGTAAAGTGGTAGACGCTTTACTGAAACTTTCAATGGAGTTTTGGAGGGAATACAAAATCGCACGTTTCTGGATAATGCATCACTTTCCTACACTTGTGCACGATAACGAATATCTAATGGTTAATATTCTACCAATATTACACATTAAAAACCCAACTTAACACAATTTTAGGAAAATAATACAAAATCACAACATCACTCTTTCACATTCCCGGCAAAACCCCCAAGTCAACTTGTTGTCAACAGACTTCAACCATAAATAAAAGAGTATAATTCGTATGTATAGGCTTGTCACTCAAAAATCTGTCATCTTTCCTAGTGTGTGTGTTGTAGTGTATGTAATTTTTTATTTGTTAAAAAAATGCATGATAAAAGCATAATTTCAAAATAATATTAGCTCGATGCACTCCTTCACCATATTTTTTTTATTTATTTATTTAAATGCACAAAACACATTACAATCCCAACTAAACATAGTATATATTAAATATAAATGTAAGATCTAGATCGTAACGTAACAAATATGTGCACACCTTAAAATTAAAAATACATTAAACTAGCACAATTTTTGGTTTAGGGTGGGTTGCACCAACTTACTTTAACTTTGACCATAACAAAAAGTCAAACGAACTGTCAAATCCCTAGTAAAAGTACATTATGGACGCTATATTTGACGATAACCTTAACTTTAACTACGCCTCTGGTGCAACCCACCCAGTAACGGTAACTCAGTACATTTGGACGTAACTAATTTCACTTATAACTTGCTGAGGTAAATATGCTATGGAGGATGACGTCTTTGACGATTTTAATATATTTTTTACAGTTGTGTTCAAGAATGTCCAACTAAGTTGTCTGTAGCTAATTCATTATATTGTCTAGCCATACGTGTTAAAGTAAGAAATATTATTCTTATAGACCCGTAAAGCAAATAAATGAGCTCTACGTGCACTAAACTTGGTACTTAAACTAATTTCAGATAGTAAAACTATAACTGTGCAAAATTTCATTCACCTACGTTTCCCCATTTTTCGTCAAAAGGGATACAAAGTTTTTCGCTCGCGTATTAATTTTAATATGTATATAGATTGATTTCGACCCGCCCCCTTATTATTTGACATTCACGAACATGAACTTCAATGCTCGTCAATGTCAAATACTTAAATATTACAGCTCGACAAGGCTTAAAATGAACGTGGCGAGAAAAGGAACTAACGCTTCTTAGATAATACAAAAAACGTCATTTTTGACAGTTCTTCTTTAACAGCAGCGCCCCGTCCACTTAAAGCCTTGGAGCACGTTAATATGAACTCCATAATTATGGTCACATAATTTTGAGATTTTTTTAAACACGATTCAAAAACTTATGTTTTATATTATTTTGACGTTTATAATTTTTTTCATTGACTTTTAAAAAGTTCAAACGTCAAAATTGTGACCATAAGCAATGGAATTCATGTTAATATTTTGGTTTTGATTTGAAATGCGATAAGTACAATTAATTATTATGGGTTTGAGTGTAACAGCCGCCCTAAGACACATTTAATGATTATTTAACTAAAGTTTAATGAAGAGTCTGCATAAAAATATTTTATATGGAGTTTATGTCATAATCACTATAAACTTTCCAACTTACAATATATCTGACGTCAAACATCTGGGTTGCACTCGTACACTCACACTGAGATGCAACACTGCAATTAGGTGTTTCATGTTTACACACATTTAATTGAATTTCTTTTCCATGTTAATTATCATCAAGGCCGGCTCCGCAATTACAACAACCAATTATTTTAAACCTCATCATTATTAATTATTGTAATTTCATAACCACACAGACACCGCTCGCATCATTATATAATTTTGATACCTATTTCTTTGTTTAACTTACACAGTATGTGTAAGTATGTGTAAGTACACTGTACACAATAATAATAATTATGATGAAATTATATTAGCGTATTAGTTGTAAAGGTTGTATGGGTGCGTTCCGTTACTGGTCCGAGTATACTGGGCAGTACTATCTGACATCTTATTGATTAATTATTAATAATTACTAGAGATCGCCCAATGGTCGAAATTCGACCTTAGTTTCAACGACATTAAGACTACTACCTATATTTTGTAAAAAAAATACTGACTTTATCATATTTTTCAACTCGTCTCTGTGATTCAGCTGATCTCAGACTGGTCGTGTAAGCATTGTCTAATACATAGGCCCGTATAAATAGTCAGTACTCAAGATGCATCTCAGTCTCAAGACACGGTTCAGGCTCTGTGATTGGTTGAATAGGTAGTTATATATATGTATTTAAATATGATACATTGCAAAATTATGTATTACAAAAAAAAAGAATTTAAAATTATTACAAAGTGACATATTAAGAATTGTTAGTAGAAGTAGTGTAAGAATTTGTCAGCACATACAGTTTTGTCAGCAAATGACGACACTCTAGGAAACAGATGATAAGTGGGACATAGTATTAAATTTATTTGCAAATCAGCACATTATTTATCTAGTCACTTTAATTTATTTAAAGTGACATGCAAAAACATTATTTCTGAGCGAAGTGACCAGTTTTATGCAACTAATCAATCATTATTAAATTAATGTTATTTTAATAACAATTGATTCGTTGCATAAAAGTATTACAATTAAACTAGGCCTTTGCATCCGTTGTGAATGATTTATACAGTATTTTCGGAGCGAAGTAACCACTCCTCAAATACTGTAGTGCCTGGGGCAATATTTAAAAGTCCGTATGGTTGTCCAAGCACATACAACTGGGACCAACCATGTGCGGGTTTCCTCACGATGTTTTCAGTTTTCCTTCACCGTATGAGCGTCCGTATTATGTACTGGAGATCGGAAAATGTCTCATTGGTACACGCCTCCACCCGGAATCGAACCTGCACCCTCTACGAGTGCGAACAAAACGCTCTAAGTAAGTAGCTGCGTAACACGGACGCTTTAAGTATTACAATAGAGCATTTTAATCAGCCTAGAATCTAGATGCTATTACTAAACTCTTAACTCATAATAATATAAACTAGTAACAGAATTAGTAAAAGAGCTTTAACTATTATTGAACACTAATGAAACACAATTTTCGTGCACTTTTTCCACTATATTGTGTTTCATTAGTGTTCAATATGAATTTCCACCAAGAACCAACAGTACAATCAGTTACATATATTAACTATTATTGACTAAATGACGCCCGCGACTCCATTCCGCGAAGCCGAACATCGTTTATCGGGTGAGACAGACTTACTTATACAATACATTATAATATAGTATATGCATGCAAAATTCAAATCGGTTCAGCGGTTTAGGCGTGAAGAGGTAACAGACAGGCAGATACACTTTCGCATTTATAATATAAGTATGGATGTAAAGCACCTACTAGGAAGAAATAAAACAATTCGATTTCAATCTAGAAGGCACCGCTATATTTTGTTTCTTGTTCAGAAATTGTAACAAAATCCAGCTATAGCTTAAAAACCTTAGCACAACGTTGACGCATCGCTGGAATGCAATAACATGCGAGCTCCATAATGACGTCATCAAACCGTGCGTCTAGTCAATGTGACCGTGTTATACAATTAAAATAATTACTTAATAAAATATAGCATTTTATTAACAGCTCCATACGCCAATCGCGGATATTTTTTAACCCCCGACCAAAAAGAGGGGTGTTATAAGTTTGACGTGTCTGTCTGTCTGTCTGTCTGTCTGTGGCATCGTAGCATCCAAACGGGTGGACCGATTTTGATCTAGTTTTTTTTGTTTGAAAGCTGACATGACGGTGAGTGTTCTTAGCTATAGTTCATCATCATCAGCCTGCTCAATGCTGAAATATCACGGTATATCTGGTTCGTGATAGGACGATTAACAGCTTGCAGTCTTTTGATGGGTTTTATATTTTGCATCCTGGTTCGAGACACTTATGAATATATACACATTATTGGAAAGTTGACCTGGTGGTGCAGCATCACCTGGTAATCAATAGGATACCCAACTCCTCACCAACTTAGAGCAGAAGTTTCGTGTTTGGGCTCATTTTAATTGCGACAACCAGTAAGACGTAGATAAACAGTAAATATTATTCATTGGGATATGATCCAGTTGATAGGAATTATTCTGCACAAGTTTAAAAAGCATAAAATAAAATTAAATTAAGAAATTTAAAAAAACCCCCGCCAAAAAACTTTAAAAAGTAATGAAATAACATTTCCTGACTTTAAGTTTAAATCATTCCTAAGAGTAAAGTAATATTTTAGTCCATAATTGTTGTCAAGGTGTGTCGGGGGACCGCTAATTTAGATGTTTGATTTCACATAACAATATAAATTAAGGGTCTGTTCACAGCGACCCGAATCGAGAGAATCAGCGACTATTATGGCGATACAAAATGCAAAAGTCGCTGTTGTGGTAGTTTACTTAGCGGTCCCCCGACACACCTTGACAACAATTATGGACTAAAATATTACTTTACTCTTAGGAATGATTTAAACTTAAAGTCAGGAAATGTTATTTCATTACTTTTTAAAGTTTTTTGGCGGGGGTTTTTTTAAATTTCTTAATTTAATTTTATTAAACGTGTTCTATTTAATTCAACTTTTGAACCAGTAAGTCTAATTTATTATGTAAAATACATAACTATGTATTAACTAATAACTAGAACTTAATTATTGCACTTATGTAGAAACTTCAGAGTTCAAATATGTGTGTTAAAATCTTAATCTTTAACTCGGTGAAGTAAAGAACTGGGGGGCTATTATGAGCTCTTATATCCAGCCAGTTTACAGGCCAGTTTACAGGCCGTTGTATAGACACGGCTTGTAAACTGGCTGGAAACTGGCTGGATATAAGAGGTCGTAATAGCCCCCCTGACCGACTTGTTGGCCTGGTATGAATTCATTTTGCCACATGGTATACAGACCATAAAGATTAACCTGTCACTTGCGGTATTTTGCATATTATAGCACTTGTAAACATAAAGAAGGTGAAAGGTATATTGCAACTCCATAATAAATCCACACTAAAGACAATGAAATTGAAGTTATATGTTTTTTCTTAGTTACAAGATAGATATTACATAGTCACTGCCAACAATCGAACTTTAATAAAAAATTATCATAATATTATAATATTAATATACCATATTACGGTCGAATTCAAAAACCTCCTTCTTTTTGGAAGTCGGTTAAAAAGCAAACAAAGATAATAGTTAAATTTTTAATTCATCTGCTATAAATAAATAATTATGTAGAGTAAAATACAAGCTGGTAAAAATAGGGCAAAAGCAGAATACTCAACTATTTTTCATTAGTTCAGGTGTCACGAATTATAATTTTTTATATTTGTAAGTATGTATGTGTTCTGTTTTTTCTACATAGTCAGTCTTTTACTATGTTTTGCGTTTCTAAACAACAATAATTATAGTATTGGTAAAGCAAAAGCCACACCATTATTCAATTGGTACACTTATATATAATACTTATTACTTGTAACGATACCACATAAATTAATTAGGTCGTTATGCGTAGATATATGACATAGATCAACAATACGCACTACGCACGCTACATGTACATAATATATATGTCGCAGTCATCTAGTTCAATCTGCGGTTCGATTGAATGACTAGCACATTCATTGAATGACTCCATTCAATTGAATGACTCGGCCGAACGTTGATTGAACAATCGTCACTCAACGTTCAACTAGTTAGCGATTTTTAACATAGCTCTTTGAAGAGAGCGGATATGAAATTAGTCAGGTAATTGAATGTATTTATTTTTAACGGAATAGGAAATGTATAAGAACAGTATATAATTCTTAGGTAATTAATAGCAATGTATTTATTACTTCGTCTGTCCAATACGATTGGATTTGGTTAGGTTAGCCTTAGCCTTAGCCATCGTGGTTATTTTTTTTGTAAGCCACCCAGAAGTAGCCGTCGCCTCATAATTGAAGTCAGTTTCTAGATTAACCTATTAGTACGCCACCAACAAATACTTTAAAAAAATCATAGCATTCCATTTAACGACTTCACTATGATGACGTTTAGTCAAGACATTAAGCGTTACAGTCAGCGTCTTGACTAGTTGTCCTTCAGACATTCAATAGAACGGTGTCATTCAATGAATACGCTAGTCATTCAATCGAATCACAGATTGAACCAGATGACTGCGACATATAGATACTGTTGAGTATTAGCACATCGTTACCACAAAATGTGGAGTCAAACAGACGGATAATAACACTTTATACACATCTACATATAAAAAACCTTGACATATAAATAAAAATTACTATGTTAAAGCACAAATCAATAGGCGTGATAGTTTTTCCGTAAAGTGTACCACATAATATAAAGGTTGTGGGATATACTAGGACTCGCTTCACTCGCTCTTGTAACGTGCAGCATATGCAATTATGCACACACACAATAGACTTGTGTAAATATCTGGAATATAGTGGACAAATCTGTAAATATAGTGGAAACAGTTGTCAGCTTTTTTTACACGGAGAAATGCTTAACGCATTCCCCGGTAAATTGGGGATATCGGCCGGGGTATTTGGGACTCCTGCGTAGTCTTAACCTACTAAAACCCCATCCATTGTGCTCCACTCCTCGCTTCAGGCAGAGTTGCGGGTACGATAGAACCTACCGCAACTCTATCAGAGAAACAGTTGGCAGCTACGAATTCGTAACAATATCAACTGTATTTTAGTAATAGTTTTTAGTAATAGTAATAGTTTTTAATTTTTAGTAATACTTTAAGCACTAGGATTAGTTTAGTTTGCGCACCTACACGATTTTTATTTTACTCCAATTTTCAATCGTATCTACAAAAGGTTGACTGGTAGAGATTGCTTAGTAGCAGTAAGTTCGCCTTTTGTACATCAATTAATGCTAGTGGGTACTAGTAATATATATTCTGTGCTATTAGTAATATTATTGTATTTTTCGTATTATGAGTACATAATACGGTAGTATTTTGGTGTGCAATAAAGAGTTATTATTGTTATTATGGGCAAAGTGTTATCAAATAAAGACTCTAAAGTAAAAATACTTTAGAGTTTCACTGCAAAAGTAGCAGCGCTAAAGGAGTTTTTTTTGTGATTTGTAAAAGCCCTTTCAGCGCTGCTACCTTCACAAAGGGCACTCATACACATTACACACCCACCAGTATTATCGCTCTGTTTAGTAATATTCTGTATTTTTGTCATTTGATAAGGTTACAAATACGTTACCAATTTTTCAAACCAAAGTCACTTATGAATGACGAATCTTACTGTAAATATACACAATGAAAAAGTAAAAGTATGTGTACTTAAAGAAACAAAGCGAATAAATTGCGTTATCTATACAATATACATATTATTATAAAACAAAGTCGCTTTTTTTCCCTCATTTCCCTTTGTTCCCTTTAATCTTTAAAACTATGCAAATGATTCTTTCAGTGTTAGATAGCCCATTTATCGAGGAAGGCTATATTTTATCACGCTAAAACTAATAGGATAATGTGGAAAAAACGGGGGAAATTATTTGAAAGGGCTTATCTCGCGAACTACAAGCAATTTTTATGTTATTTGGCACAGATAAGAAGTAGACCATGTGAAGGATCATAGGCTATCGATTTTAATCATTTTTTCAGTGGATAGCCACTAAAAAAATGATTAAAAAATTGCTTCTTATGTTTAAAATATGGATAAGTAGCGACCCGCTCCGGCGTCGCACGGGTATAAAATCTATATATTTTATACCCGTGCGACGCCGGGGCGGATCGCTAGTAAGCAATTTTCACCGTAACGCCGTATATTTTTGTAATCTTTAGGTTAACATTGAAGAACACGATGGATAAATAGTAAATTTTGATTTGTCTATTATATAATATTTAAACCACTTAATTGCATAATTTGAACAAGCGTGAAGGCAAAGTTTAATGGAGATTACTTACTTAAAAATTTTATGCATTTCCTTAAATTCATTGTTTGACCTTACTCAGTTTAAATGTATTAAGAAATCTATACATAATATAATAAAACTGTAGAAATGTGAATTCTGTACATTAAAGATATTTAAAAAATAATAAGCGGGGGTGTCACTACATCGCTATAGAAGCCAAAAATGTGGTTAGTTTTTTGTCTGTCTGTCTGTCTGTCTGTATGTTTGTTCCACTATCACACGAAAACTACTGATCCGATTTGAATGCGGTTTTCGCAGATATATTTGTCGTCTTCCAACTTAACATCTGGTGTATAAAAAAATTTCCCCCACCCCTCTAAGGGGACGAAAGAGGGGTCAGATTTTGTATCAAATTTTTTTCTTTAACACGAAAACTTTATTTGTTAACAAATAAAACATTACACACGTTACAATATGCACACTACGATCTTTTGAATGACAAGAATATACACACGAATTATACCTACTCTTTTGTATGGTTGTAGTCTGTTGTCAAATTAAAAATGGATTGTTGGAAGTAAATCTGAAATAGTCAATACTTTAAACGGGGAGCCAAAAGAAGAAGATAATTTTTACGGTCGAATTTCGACCATTGGGCGATCTCTAGTTTGTGTAAGTCGTTCCTCGCTAAATTTCCTCGTTATTTTATGAGTTTCAGTCATAAAAGCAAATGGAAAATCCACAAAAATACAGTTAAACCAGGCCACGGCAGCCTATGTTCAACTGTATTATTGTAGGTTAAACTCTAAACTATAGCGTATCCTTACCCAGGAAAGATACATAGGCGGACAGACAGGTCACAAACACACTTACGCGTGTATGCGTTACAGGCTCTGTTTATAATATCATTGTACACTGTGTAATGTGTAGGTCACAGTTTTAATCGATTAACCTGGCCACGGTACGTTTAATTTTTTTTTTTTTATTTATTTATTTAAAGGTCGCTAGTAACAACTATGGTCATTAGCGACCACAAGAATCAACAGTAAATTACAATATTATATCAAAGAATAATAACTAATCAATTTTAAGAATTTCCTTCATAGATGCAACATATTTCATAGAAGTTGTGTCTATTATTTGATGAGTTTCCCGCGCGATAAACGATCTTCTGCGCAACGGAGCTGAGGTGCGGGCGTCATCTATGTAATAATATTAGTATAGAAACGGTAACTTGAAGTAAAATATGGGAGGAAATGCTAATGAAGAAGACATAATCACTTTTACCGGTCCGGGTAAACAATACCTCGTGTACACACTACACGCGTCCGCTGCAGACCACGTGTCAATGATTTGTCGAATAGTATCACCATCACTTACGGTGAATTTGGTCAATTTGGGACAGTTGTAGAACTATTTTTCTTGAAATTCAGACAACCTTATTGCTATATTGCATCCTGTTTCAGAAAATACTAATGAGTAATGAGTTACAATAATAACCGTTCATCCAAAGTATGTTCAAAGCATGTACTTTGAAAAATGAAAAGTATAAACTTTCAAAGTAGAATGTAGATACTTTGAAGTTTGAACTATGTAATAAGGCTTATTTGCAATAATTTAGGTGTCCATTAAGGTGAGTAGGTTTAAAGCATTATAGTCGGTGGTCGGGGCTGCAATTTTATTAATAATAATAATAATAATAATGACTTTATTTCAGGCCAAATAGCCCATATTTTAGCCTAACATTACACCTAAAAAATAACAAACAACAAATGTGTTAGTAGCTTGGTTAGTAGGTAGGTATACAATAATAATAAATACTTAAGTGTTAGTATTTGTTAGTAAATTACTTTAACCTACTTCTTATTACTACTAAGGTGTACACTTGTCCAGTATTTTTGAAACGGGCTGTCAATTTTTCCAGCCAACGTTCTGAGGATACTATTGGTACTATTTCTAAGTCTTACCATTGTAGATGCAGTTCTTTTACGAATTATGGCAAAGAAATCATCAATTCCAGCCTCTGCAAACATCGTGGATGCACTACAGTACCGCGGCTTTCCCAGCAGTATCCTCAGCGCGTCATTGTACTGGATTCGGAGAGTGTTGTAAGCCCGCCGCGTAAAACTGATCCATAGACTGCACGTGTTAAAAGATTGACAGAAGCTTTTAAACAGGAGCAACTTTATGTCCTTTATACAGCGTGCAAATCTACGGGCCAGCATATTACAGCGGACTGCCAACGCCCTCCTTTCCCTCTCCAGGTCATCATCATCCCGCAATTCGTCTGTTAGTATGTGACCAAGGTATTTAAACTTATACACTCTAGTAAGTGTTACCCCACATAGAGTGATGGACGGAATGCTTACAGGGGTTTTAGTACCGGCTTTACACAGCATGATAACACTTTTAGTGGCATTATACTTCAGCCCATAGGTCAGCGCGTACCTTCCACAGATTGCGACCATTTTCCTTAGCGCGGCTACTGACGGGCTCAACAGAACCATGTCGTCTGCATAATTAATATTATTAATTATTCTTCCGTCAATTGAGCATCCGACCATGGCTCCGTTCAGCTCTCCGATCAGCTGGTTGACAAATAGATTGAAGAGACCTGGAGACTTGGAGAGGTGACCCCGCCCTGTCTCACCCCACACTTTAAGTAATAGCCCTGACTGTGAGCGTTTACCCATCTGACCGTGTTGACCTGTGTATCGTACCAGTACTTCATAAGAGAGATAAGCTCAGTCGGTAGATCAGTCTCCGTTATGAGCTTATGCCACAGAACATCATAAGAAACTAGGTCGAATGCCCTGGATAGGTCCAGAAAACACGCGTATACAGGAGTCTTCCGGTCTGTGTAGTATCTCAATTCAAATTCATTTATTCAAATTCAAATTCATTTATTTCATACCATATTACATAATCTGATTAGTTTCTACTTTGGGTCCTACACTAGGCGTAGCCTGTCTTGCAGGTCCCCAATATATCTGACAGTTAATAATATTATTATCATAAATATTGATTGACTAGTCTGTAATATTACAAGGATTTATTTATTTTCAAGCTGCACCTATAAATTACCAAATGCTTTGTATTATGTAAATATGATATTGAGAAATATTAAACACTGTGTCAACTAAGTGACAAACTAACAGTGTCCTATATTTTGGTAGTCATGTGGTCAACCCAACGTACAGTTTTGCGTAACTCAAAATTGACTCTTTAGTGCGAGCATCGATCTTTCTCTTGCGATTTCTCGATTACGCGTCCACCTCATCTAAATTAATTTACGTGTTTACGCCAAAACGTCATAGCTCGTCATACATCATATTGTGTGACCTACAATAATATGATGTAAGTACATATTTTGTTGTTGTACAGTTGTTGTGATTTTGTACTATGCAAATTACATTCATCATTATCATCATCACCACGATAAAGCATTTTAGAACCATGTATCGTCCCATTTTGATCCTATTATTGGTACTTTTTATAGTCTTTTATTATACTTATATCACTTAAACCGCGGGTAACACCGCGGGGCACAGCTAGTTTACTATAGGTCTACCATCAGAATCTGATCCAAAAAAATGGGAAAAAGAAATTGACGCTACCAATACTTGGGACATTGGAGCAAAACATTTGATACTTTTTAGGGTTCCGTACCCAAAGGGTAAAAACGGGACCCTATTACTAAGACGGAACGGTAATAGCTAGAGAGTAGAAATTTTCACAGTTTGTGTATATATTCTGTTGCCGCTATAACAACAAATACTAAAAACAAAATAAAATAAATATTTAAGGGGGCTCCCATACCACAAACGTGTTTTTTTTAGCCTTTTTTGCTCTATATCAATAATGGCAACAGGTAGGTACTTGAATTTTCTACAAAATCCTTGGTTATGTATTGTACTCTAATATTTGATATTAATATTAAAATAAAATAAAAATTAAGGGGGGCTCCCATACAAAAATCACAATTTTTGGTCTAATTTGGCTCTATAATGGTACGGAACCCTTCGTGCGCGAGTCCAACCCGCACTTGGCCGATTATTTTACTTATAGCGGCTGATACGAAGTATGATACTCGTACATGCAAAACATGTAAAAAAAAGTGCGATTCAAACTCTTACGTCAAATTTAGAGAACTAAATTTGACGTAACCACAACCAATAACAACAGTTGTCATCACTAGTATTAGTTCCAAATACTCTCACGACTTCATTCACGTCATTTTTACGTCAGATATAGTTCTCTACCCGAATAATGGGGGCGCTGATTCCGCTTCAAATAGGCACAAGAAATAACTGTCATTTCAAGGCTATCAGCTATGCAGCGTACTTGTATTAATAGAGATCAGTGGGTCCCGTTTTTTTCCTTTGGGTACGGAACCCTAAAAATTAACAAAAGGTCATTAAGTTTACATGCACACTAACGTCATCTATGTACATAGATCAAAACTACAGATACAGCGCCCTCTCGCTACATAGCTTGGAACTACTTGGTGTCAGTGACCAGTTGTTATATCAATGCCATGTTCGGGTTATGTTCGGACATACAACAACAGTAGGTTAAATTGTACCACGAAAGATGGCGCTTTAAGAAGCATAGCTAGAAGACCTTACAATAATTACACACAAAATATAAATTAAATTCGAGAAGTAAGAGGTTTTCCAATAAGGACTTTGCAACTTATTTTTAAATAAAATAAAAACTATTTGAAATATTTTTCAAACTTTATTATCGGGTACAATCAAAAAAATTATGAATTGGACTCGACCTCGCTCATATGGTCACAAAGAAAAAATCTAGAGACGTAAATCGCACGAACGAGGCGGCCAACGACTTGTCCATTTCTTGAGATAATCACGCTCATCAAACTGTTGAAACTTGAAACCTCATGCTGTTCAAGTCCATACCTTCCAATTCGGGCCAAAAATAATGATGACGACGCGCTCTTAAAGTAGCGGCCACCGACTCCGAATTTCTGTAGCAAAGCAGACGTTGTTCGTTTGTGTACTTCACCATGATGAAAATGTTATGTCTACTGAATAAACTGACAGTGACAGACTGACAGTTCGATGTTAAGCGGAGTAGTGGAGGCGTTCATACACTAAATTCAAAATTATCAAGTCCTTTTTGGAAATCTATATTCTCAAATCGCGGAATTCCGTCTGTAGCGACTAGCGGTCTTTGACTCCCTGTCAAAAAACTTGTTATTTTCTATACAAACCGCGATTGACAATGAAGTGACAGATGTTTCTAGTCCAAGGGTGATATCGTATTTTGCATACACGATGTGAACACACCATGAATAATATCACTTCAAACTCATAAATAATTGGATATTATCATACGAAAAGGTAACCAAGACGTTTTCCGATGAAAATATAATAGTCTGTTTCTTTACAAGAATTCAATTTTATTCATTTTAACAGAATGCAGTGCGAGTATTTTTCGCATAGCTCCTAGACTAGAAAGGTCAATGACCGCTGCCACCTTAAATTGTCCTGACTATAGTTTTATTAAATAAAATTTCAACCTGATTCACTGTTTAATTACAGATATTAAGCTCTACATTCTTCTATGAACATAAACTCTACATCGAAAAAAACACGATTAATTGTATGCGGATGGTTCTACTTGCAATACTTTTACTTATTATTATTGAATATAATATAGTAATTATAGATATTATAAAAACTAAACAGGTGCTTATGTATTTGGCACAGGGCAGACTGCGTCAAGTCAAAGCGCATACGGTATGAAAATAATCCTCGAAGTCCAGGGAAGGCTTTTAAGTGACAGAAGTTCACCGGGACAGCTAGTAACATATAAAACCTAATGAATGTATTATGCAACATACTAACATCGGAAAAAATAAGTAAACAGTCAATCAGCGCTGATAAAATAGAACAAGTAAACTATAATACTGAAGAGTGGCATGCTTATCCTCCAGGAGATAGGGACTGTAGTCCCTATGTCTTGTAGGTTAGTTATTATCTCAAAATAATCAACGACTCCTGCGCAAATATTCGGTAATATCTGCGCAACAAAATTGCGAGCAACGACTTATTTTATAAAGGCGCAGTTTGCATACGACGAATATGTCGGATTGATATCGGGCAGGCGTGCAGCCACTCGCCAACCACCGCGGCAGTCCAGCGCACGCCTCTCACGAAAGTACCGGACGTGGCTTTCTATCGGTGAATGTTTTATATGGCCGTATTCTAGAACTGTGATTCACGTATATTGTGCCGATTGTGTTGTGAACGACTTCATCTCCTTTGGTTTTTAATTCAGCTGAACAATGGATTTCAGGTAATATTTATATGATACAATATAAAATCCATTTTATTTTTATAATTACGCCTCAATATGATCAATATTGGGCCCAATATATTCGTAACAATAAAAAAAAAATATGTAGTTCACGAAAGGTCAATCAGCTGCTTTCTTTT